>JAYJMB010000001.1:0-14364 GCA_036873735.1 Pouteria campechiana
CTCTCTCTCTCTCTCTCTCTCTCTCTCTCTCTCTCACACACACACACACACACACACACACACGCACGCACGCGCACACACACACACAAACACACTATCAGCTTTCATCTAACAGCTTTCTTTGTCATTTGTGCTTAATTCTAGCAGGCAAGATCTGATTATCAGCTTGCATCTAACAGCTTTCTTTATCATTTGTGCTTAATTCTAGCAGGCAAGAAAAAGGTCCAAGTTGCTAAATGGCAAAGAGGCTCTCCTTCTACAGCAACTCAAATGATGGAAATGGGAGGAAGAAGGACAAGATTCAGCCAGCTTGGTGCCTTCCTGAAGACATCCTCTTCAACATCCTGATCAGGCTTCCAACTAGATTAATATTTGACCTAAGGCTAGTATCCAAGAGCTGGTATAATGTAATTACTGACCCGGTTTTCATCGAGGCCCTTCTCCATCGATCAGAACCTGGCGTGATCTTCCAAATACAAATCTCAAGTTCAAATTACAGGACCCACTTCATGGAGATAAAACGTGGTGAGCTCTGGGTTCATGATCTAGGCTTGGATTGCCCTGGTCGCATTCGTGGTAGTTGCAATGGCCTGATTTTACTTGAAAGTATGCTTAACATTTATGTGTTTAATCCAATGACGAATCAGCGGACTAGCCTGCCTCCATCTGACATGCCTTATAAGTATCCTCTGTTGTATGAAATATATGGTTTTGGTTTCAATTCCTGCACAAAAGAATACAAAGTGGTCCATATTTGTGAGTACAAGAAGAGAAAGTCACCACATCCTCTTGCGTGCGAGATTACAACTGTTGGTTCAGGATCATGGAGAGATGTCAATGGCCATTTCTTTGGGCTAACTGAATTGCATGTTCCAGTGTCAGCAAATGGTGTTTTACATTGGGCAACTGGAATGGATTACATTGTTTCAATGGATGTGGGCAATGAGAAGTTCTGCAAGACACAGTTCCCCAACTGTGGCAGGAAGTGTTACCATCTCCTTGAGTTGAGTGAATCTCTGTCTTTTGCTGATCACACCTTACCATTCCAAATCGACTTATGGGTCTTGAAGGACTTGAACAAGGGAGAATGGATTAAGCACTATAGTATTGGCGTGGAGTGCTTAACGAGCTTGCTGTCACGGGACTTGCGGTGGAATGGTACGCTGGACCAGGTTCTCCTCCTTGGAAGTTTTAGGAATGGTGAAATTATAATATTTGAGAACTATGCAGCCACTGGAGCTGAATTCTACATGTATGATTTCAAGCTTCAGCAGGCGTTCCAAATACCTGAGGTGTGTGGCATTCTGCTGGTTGCACTGGATACATGGTCTTCTCCAATTCATGTCAACAGCCTGGTGACATGGCAGCCTCGCATCAGCCGTAGGTGGGTTGGTGTGTGATTGAGCAATCTTGCTCCAAGGTGGCGAATTTGTGTAAGATCCCATCTATTACCTGGGTTGGCCTCATGTTAAATCATATGGCTTGTGAATTAATACTGGAAATATTTGAGGTGGGCCTTGCCAGCTTGAAAAACATGAATGGCTACTGTAATTGGCCAACTGGGGAATAAGTCTCACCCAGCTGATGGTGTGGATCTTCCAAAATCATGCCACCTGTTTTCTTGACTCTAGTTTCCCTACCTCTGTCTATCATTTCAAGTTATTAGCTTAGGTTAAACTTCACCTAAAATGTGAGGCCTATTCCTATTCCTGCCTGACAATGTCCGCGCATCATGTATGCTTTCTGTTTGCTTGGTGCCCAAAAAACGAGGTACAATCCATGGTTTATGTGGTTTGACCTGTCTGAAAATTGGATTTCTTAAGTTTCGGGGTACAGGGAACATGAGGGGTTGCATGGATGAAATGCAGGCGTTGTGCAGCAGGCTTTCTGGTCTCTTCCTATGTTTGTTTGTGTTTATTCTGCGATGGTATAGCCTTATAATGTAATGTTTGTTTGCTTTCTTTGCATGTTTTATTATGCCTTTGGTTCGAGGTGTCTCTTGCTTATATTGAGTTTTACATTTTTGGCTTGGATTCATGTTTGGGATCCCAACAGTTCATGTCAAGGGTTCTTGCTTAGAACCTACCATATACAAGTCATGGCTAGCGATGGAAAACCAATGCGCTGTCACCCATCTCCTGGCTTGTACATCATACCTTGTCCCCATGCTTCCATGAGCAGACAAATTCAACATGCAGTCAGTGGCATGCATACTCCGTATTCTGGACGATCAAATTGTTTACATGAAAGTATTCATGGGGACAAAGCCCATTTCCCACAAGATCAATAACATGGTTATTGGAGAACGCCTCATCCACCGTGACAAAGGAAGCATGGCTGATGCTTTTCCAGTTGCCGCGATGACTCCACCACTGAAAAGATTTTTTCCATGAAGAGAAGAAATTTCCATCTGAATCTACTCTTTAAAGAGAGTGCAGATCATGTTTTAAAATGCTCCGATAGCAACTTTCATAGGTTTATTTATTCATTCATCTCCAGTAACTATTTACCTTTTCGATAACAGTATTCTTTTTCTAATAACTACCACGAGTATTAAACAATTAAAATTAATTAGAAGTATATGAAGCAGCAACATACTCAACAAGAGGGGACTCTTTTATTACCAAAAATCACCTCAATATAATAATTCCATTTACAGATGTTCAGAATCTTCTGGCCCTACCTAAATTTGGTACGGACCATGAGTCCGGTGGGCCGCATTGGCAGAGAAGCTGGCGAACTTGCTATTTTTATCTTGGTCATCTTCGGATGGCCCCCACACACAACTATCACAAGCCTGACTTGGGTGGGTGGCGGGGCATATCCGCCTAGCTGTATTGTGCCTGTGGCAGAGGCGATGTTTCATATGCGGCCCTTGTCCTAATTTTACCATCGTTATATCCGAGTCAAAAATAGCTGGCGATGCCTGATACGCCAAGGTTTAATGAGGAAAAGTGAATTTCTACCTCGAGATTAATTATATGCTTTAAATGTCCCACATACGAAGAATCTATTCCTCATTGCAGCCAAGTTCCAGGTATCAATCCCTCACACATCCCCTCGCTGTCCACAGGCTTACACAGAGCTCCACATGATCAGATCTTAACCGTCGATTTGGCATCGTTGGACGGCCGAAACAGGCCCGCGCGTCGAAACTGAAAGCCTCACGGGTGCAGTGACAGTGAAACCGCCACCACCGAATCCCAGTCAGATGGGCCCCACTGGTACCAGCCCCCACGGAAGGAAAGGTGCCTTTGATTCGTCAGTGCATAGCGGACGGAAGATAGGCGGGCGCCCTTGAGTCAGCATACGTGCCGCAGAAGTAATTCGCGCCGAAAAGTGGGCTTGGTGCTGGTTCGCTGTTAATCAGGCATTTGCGCTTATTTTGGTTATACGTTTGGTTGACGGTTCAAATAATAGCCGCTAATGCTTACAGAAATAAATAATTAAAATTAATGCATCCCACGGTTCCCCATTTTATCCGCAATCTCCAATTTTTGGCACAGACATATTCGGGACAATGTGCGATTAGTCCGTTTCGTTTGATTTAAGCAAGCAAAGCGTTTGATAATCCCCGGCCGCGTATGAAGGCGGCATGCGGCAGGGAGCATCAGAATTCATAACGGCTCCCCTAATCTGCAATCCGCGGTTCGGAGGTGGACCATCTGTCCTCAGTAGGTGCGCCACGTCCTCAATTAGACAAGCAGCATGCAAGCCACGCATGGAGTGAGGCCCACTAGGACGTGGTCCGGCCGTTGGGGTTCTACTCGAGGGACCACTCGCCGTCAAAGGAGAAATAGAAAAAAGATAAAAAGTGAAATATATTAAAAAAATAAAGGATGAGATAAGGTTATTTCATCTGCTCATACTATTAGCTTATATCGACATGTAAATATCCTCTTTTCAAAAAACGAAGGCAATTTGTGTATTCCAACATTACAATGTTGGCAGACTATGTATGGGCTAATTAAAAATAAAATATATTTTATTTATTTTTTTAACTTTATATATTTTAATTTTTCCTTCTGTCTCGAATATCCTTACCAGTAAATCACAACAATAAAACGACAGGATTCAGCTGCTTCACGTCGCCAACATTCCGCGCCACGCCAGAAAGGGTCCAAGCCCATGCTATTGTAGGCGTATGCTCGGCGCAGGCTTTGGCTGACTCCGTAGTCAACCGATTGAATGATCACCATACGAACCTTTTCCACAAACACGTAGAAGTCAATGCTTCCATGACCGACCCCCCGGCCTCCCTTTATTTCACCTTGGAACCTTTTCCGTCTGATACCACAGTTTCGCTAACAATTTATCATTACATATGTAATAAAAATTTTCTATATATATTTAAATAGAGAAATAAAATGCTAAAATCTTAAAAGATGACATCTGCACTAAATACTTAATTTTATTTTTTAATTACTGTAACCTGGTTTAAAATTAGTAAATGATATTTAAAATATTTAGTACCGTGTGGGCCACGCTTAACCTCTAGGCAATTGCGTGACTCAGGAGTCTGCGTGGCAGAACAGGCACGAAGAAAGTATAAAAGGTCGGGGTGGGAGTGGGCGCGAGCGTGGGCTACTGTTGTTTCGTTTTTGACTCCCGCAGGAACGTGGAAACGACTGCAGCCCAACAGAAAATTCGAAGAAGGAGAGAGAATAGTTGAGGAAACGAGAGAGTAAAGCCCCTTGTCCACTGTTTTCGGTTATCATCGGAATATTCTTTTCCCTTCTCTCTTCCTTGTACATTTCCATCGGTTTTCTCCCATTTCCGTGCCTGTGGTTGGAGCTCCGGGCGTGGCTGCGGAAGAAATACATAGGTATTTCATTCCTTCTCCATTGAGATTTTCATTTATGCTTGTTACTTCCGTCAGCAAAAGAATCCATGGACATCCGAGTCCGGTGTTGCATTTATTTAGGAGTTGGATTGAAATCCGGAGCGTGGGTTTCTGCTCTTCTTAGGGATTCGACCTATTTTCCCGGATTCGTTCGGGCTGTAGGATCATATTTAAATCCTCCCTTGGAAGTGAGATTGATGATCCTGGCCGTTCATCAACAAGCCCTATCCAAAAGGAGAAGATCTCAGTCGTCGGGTGTCTCGCTGTCCGTCGAGCTTAAGATCCATGGTACAAAAGTGAGAATTTAAACAAGATTTTTTTTTCTTTTTTTTTTTTTTTGGGTTTGAATCGTCGCATGGTGGCAAACTGCTCTCAACCGTCCAACTTGGTTTGGACCGTGGGGATGGCTTCTTATTTATTTATGTTTTATTTCGTTTTCAAAATTCACTTCATTTGGCTAGTAGCGTGGGGCCCGTTAACCACCGTTATCGCCTGCCAGTTTTGGATCAGTATTTCTAGATGCCATTGTCTGCGTGCTGATACACGCGTAGGAAATGGATGATACGCGGAGCATTCGTTCTCGGTATTTTTCAATTTTAAACCGTCCAATTTGATGCCTATCCCTCAGCTCGCTTCATGAAGCGTCGCAGCGTCTCTGTGATCTTCCTTCGGTAGTTTTAACTTTTCTTTTGTGTTTTTACATTTCATTTACTATATAATGACGACTTTGTATTCTTATAATTCATTTTATAAGTTTCTTGAAAACAGTTCATTTCTTGACCTTAATGAAAACAATGCTTTATTCTAAAAAATTGCATTTTATTTTGCTACTAGTCTGAGGTGTTGAGGATTGCTTTTTTTTTCCCCTTTTCCCGTATAGTCTCTCTAAACTCAAAAGAAACCCAATACATTTTATTTTAAAATATTTAAACGTTCCATTTTTTTTAATCTCAAAATAGCTGCCAAGAAGGAAATGATACATTTTTTAATATATTAATCATGTTTTACACTACTCTTTTACCTCGGTAGCCCATAAAACTCATCTTATATATGCATTTTTCAAAAGTTTGTCTTTCTAAATCTTAATTTCACAAGTGATGCTAACTATATTAGATTTAACATATATTGCACTGCCGGCATCCAACAAACTATTTATATTGAAATTTCATAAAAATATGAGTATAGATCTAATACAATAGGTTGCATGGAAAGTCCCACCTCAAAGATTGAATAAGATCTAATCCATATACTATATTTATCAATATTATTTTATCTAAAATATTTAAAATTATTTACAATAGGGATTTTGTTATTGATACCATTTGAAATATGTCTTTAATTAATATAATTTTTGGCATTGTAGATAGACACATATTAAATAATATTATAGATCTATTCGATCTACTAAAAATATATCTTTCATCCAACATCAACTCATTGTATGGAAAGTGATGCATTGGATAATTTAGCAAAAAAGATCATAGGAAATTATTTACCATTACATAATAAGATATTTTACGGCGTATCAAACAAACAGGCCAATTAATTTTATTTTGGTCAGGCTTAGGTGAGCACACGTACATCGAGCAAAGCATGTACAGCTCCTTTATGTTCCTATGATACGTTTTTGTCCGCGAAGTCCTATAACTGTCACAGTCTACTGGTCAAATAACCCAAAATAATCGAATTATTTCAAAATACAAATTAAAAAAAAAAACCAGTTAACTTTTGCAATTTTTATTGTGGAACCTTAGATATTTTGATTCGTGGATGTATTGAGGATGGCCAAGATGGCAGAAAAAGCGGAGGAATGGAATACCGTTGTGTACTGAAAGATTCGAGAACCTTCCCCTGCGACTTTCACTCCGTCATCCATCCACTGGGTCGGAGAGAATTTCCTCCTTCCCCGGACCATCCACTGACACACGTGCCAGTGCACCGCACCTGTATCAGCGGAGGGTTCTATTTCGTGGAGGGCAAGTAGCAATACGCGTAATTATCCCTGGCCGAGCATCTGATTCGAGCCAGATGGAAAGCCTTCATTGCTTGCTCGTGTTGGACGCGATCGCATCCAGCAGGCAAGCTTCCTACACGCGTTAGGAAATTGGCGAACTCCCCGCTATTTGCTGGGGTTTACGTGTAGGGAAAGCGTTTGGCCGTTTCCGTCCGTGTAATGTGATTGTTGGATTCCATCCTAACACCTCTCGCTATATTTTCTCTCTTCAGCTTTTCGCTTCGGAGCGAAAATCGTGTGGGAGTGAGAGAGCGAAGCAGATGGGCGAGAAGGAGAAGAATAGCAGCAAGGTGAAGTTCTTGTGCAGCTACGGTGGGAAGATATTGCCAAGGCCTTTCAGAGGTCAGCTCAAGTACGTGGGCGGCACTACACGAGTCATCGCCGTCCCTCGCGACATCACCTTCGCAGGTCAGTCTCCCCTGTTTCCTCTCTTCCTTCTTCTTCACATCTTATCCCAAGCGAATAGAGCAGAGATGAAATAATGCCGATCCTACCATTGAAATCCTCTGATTTCATGGATGGCTTAGACAAAACCTAGGTCCATCCTCGATGAAATAACTTGGCAGTTTGAATTCAAGTTTTGTTGTCGCATATCTTCGGCTTTTGTTAAATTTTTTTTATCCTTCTCTCATTCGTTGCATTGCAGAGCTGAAGAAGAAGTTGGGTGGAATGGTGGATGGTGGCTCAGTCCTTAAATACCAGCTGATTCCGGAAGAGCTTGATACGTTAGTTTCAGTCACATGCGATGAGGACCTGCACCACATGCTGGAGGAGCACGATCGCCGCTCCCAACTGTCGTCCGCCGGTGGCTCTGCTCGCCTGCGTACCTTCCTTTTTCCAGCTACCCCGCTCACCTTGAGCGGTATTGGCGGCGACCATGCCGCCGATCCGCTGGAGCGGCGCTACATTGATGCGATCAACGGCATTGTGCGCAACCACAGCAGCAGCTCGTTGTTCACCATATCTTCGCCAGGTTCCTCGCCAAAGTCCATTGCTCCTGAGGCCGCCTTCAATGCCGATCCTGAGTCTCTAATGTGTAGCGGCATGGTTGGTTGCAACCATGGTGGTTATTTCATGCAGCCGGCTGTACACAAGGTGCAGAGCTTGCCCAACTTGGTGTGTGCGGGAACCCGCCAGCAAACCTCCTACCAACGCTATCATGGGAGGCGAATGCCCCCAATGATGCCGGCTCGAGCAGATGCTGATCGGTTTCAGATGGGGCATGCTGCTGCGGGGAGGTCCTACACTCCAGTTGAGCGGTGCAGGACGTGTGGTTGCTGTCGGGTTTGTGGTCATGTGAACGGATTCGGGGCATATAGAGGAGTAGGCCTGGGAAATGGAGATGGCCTCCCACACAGCACCATGATGAAGCAGAGATGGGGAAGTCCCAGGAGTCCTTTGAGAGGCAGATAGCAATAAGAGAGCTGTCCTTTCTTGCATAGGGACGCTTTCTTTTCGGTTCTTTGGTGTTTGGAAGGTGTGCAGTGCCTCCATTTATTCAAAAATGGATAAATGGGGGGAAGCATGACTTTGGGGAAGCTCTGTTTTTTTGTGTATAGACAAATGTAAGCAACAAAGAGACCCTTGTAAAAGCAAGTTAAAAAATCTAGAAATGCATGATTGTTTAAATTATTGCAACATTAGAAAAAGAGGAATGTGGAATAATCTACTTCCATCTTATAAAGGAGGACAAACATACACCAAGCTTTCGTTCTGTTTGGATGTATCAACTAATGCAAGTGCATTAGCTATACAACTCTTTTATACACTTTTAAGATTAATATGATATCTTAACTATCATAATTACCTAAATTATTACCTTTTACTTAGTTACTTAAATTTTCAATCATTTTCCGTGAGTTCTTTTTACTTTTCATCTCTTTTACTCCATTTTTCTAACGCAATTCCCAAGATGGCATACTTGCATTGCTAACACACCCGTTACCCACCCCATTTACAGCATAGGCTCAAAAGACAACGTCGCCCGCAGGCTACTAATGTATATGAACGCCTTCACAGGCTATGTCCAAAGGCTGCGAGACATCCCTCTAGATCCAAATGCTGCCTGTTCAAGAGGGATCTCCACTAGCGTCTTCGGCAGGATTTTAAAATTTCGATTCCTCTACCCCCGGGAGGGTTTAGAGAGTATTCGATGTAGTTTGCTAGATGGAAAGGTTACAGTCTATCAGACTGCCAGATTATTGTCTCGCTGTTAATGTTCCTAGAGACGCAAGTCTAGGATGCAAGGAAGCTAAATTAGAGAAGTAGAACTTTGTCTAACCAGAGGCTAGCATTAACCATAGGCTATACTTATATAGTCAGGCCATTCCTTAACCAGAACACACTTCCTCCATCTTACATACGTCTGAAACCATAGCATCTTGGCGAGGCATGCAAGCATATACGCCGATCTTAACAAAACACTTTAGCACATCGTTGCCTAACATGAATTGCTGCCAACTTGATCACCCAAAAACTTCGCTACAACGTGGCATAATACACAACACCTGCAACTAGGAAGGCGCTAGCCGCGTAGAGGAGACAAATAAAATGCTTAAAATTTTTTACTTTTAGAGAAAATTGGCTAATGCTGTTATCAGAAGCTTCTGGCCTTCTAGTTGCTTGTCCAGGCAAACTTGCTTCTGGCCTTCTAGTTACTTGTCCAGGCAAACTTACAAACCCCGCTTCTCCAGGCTTCACATTTATGGGCTATTCTAAGTCTATTCCTCCTCATCTCAAAATTCCACAAGGAAAGAGAAAAAAAAAAAAAAAACAAAATAAAGAAAACTGGAGGGGTGAAATACAGTTTAAGATGTCCTAATTCCCGCCCTCCTCAATCATGCATCCTATACAGGCCACCAGAGAAAAATTTCATCAAGCGGTGAGCCAAGCCACCCAACCTCACTTGCTGTCACTGAAATCAGCATCAATGACATCGCCACCATCTGGTCCTTGGCCGGAAGCAGGCCCGGCATCAGCCCCCGGTGTGGGTCCGGCACCAGCGCCAGGTGCTGCACCAGGTTGGTTGTAGAGAGACTGACCGAGCTGCATCACCTCCTGGTTGAGTGCATTCATTGCATCCTTTATGCCTTGAGTTGACCCACTAGAGATCGCATCCTTGAGCTCTCCAAGCTTGGATTCCACCTTCTCCTTAACTGCAGCAGGTACCTTCTCTCCTAGCTCCTTCAGCTGCTTCTCCGTCTGGTAGACAAGCGAATCAGCTTGGTTCTTTGTGTCTATAGCATCTCTCTTCTCCTTGTCTTCCTTTGCAAACCTCTCAGCCTCCTTCACCATCCTATCCACCTGCAATGTTTGAAAGATGCAAGGTACCATAAAAAACTGTTTTCATTGGAGTTGCTCGTGTTACGCAGGTTTAATTAGGTGTGCCCATTACCCAAAAATATTAATAATAAATGAATAAATAAATAGTAAAAGCCTGGAGTGAACAAAAGCCTAAACTCACGGCATGCTGCAAAAATCTACCACGAGTACATCATTTCTGTCCAACTGATACCAAATGGTGTGTTTACCATCAATGGGTTCCCAGTTTCCACCCATTTCCCCCTACCAAAATGCAACGCCCTACAGAACCTCATATTTTCCATTCTTCTGAGCACACAATCAAATGCAGAGCCCACAGAGCATCCTCATCCTCATCTTAGGCAGATGGTTGCCTTACCGAACTCTGCCTGTAAGGTGTTATCCTGCTTATTTAAAATGCTAGATGATATAACCAGGCTTTGTGTACGCTTTTGAGCAGTTGGTGCAAGCGGCTATAATATACATGGCCATGACCTTCAATATCTAATATCCAAGGCACTCTTGTTGACTGATTCAGGCAAGCTGAAAGCAATCAGAATTCAATGCAGCAGATGAGCTCCATCATTTAAGCGGGTTAAGAGTACTTGATGTTTGTGTTTTAAACAGCCCAAAACACACCAAAGAATGCATTACCAGTTTCAAAATCTAATTAACTAGTTGAGCTGCTTGCAATCAGAAAAGACATACCTCATCAGTAGGCAAAGTACTTGCACCGGTTATGGTGATGTCTTGTTTCTTCCCAGTGCCCTTGTCAACAGCAGTAACCGAGAGGATACCATTGGCATCAATGTCAAACTTGACCTCAATCTGGGGAACACCACGAGGGGCAGGTGGGATCCCATCCAAACGGAAGCTTCCAAGTGATTTATTGTCCCTCACAAACTCCCTCTCTCCCTGAAGAACATTGATCTCGACACTCGTCTGACCATCTGCAGCAGTTGAGAAGACCTCAGATTTGGAGGTGGGCAATGTTGTATTCCTTGGTATAATCTTTGTCATGACCCCACCAAGGGTCTCCAAACCAAGGGACAGTGGTGTGACATCAAGGAGCACAATGTCACTAACATCTCCAGCCAATACGCCAGCCTGATGTTTGAAGAATTGAAGAAACAGATAATGATAAGCATGGAAAAAATGGGGGGAAATGCCTATACCAGTCATCATATGCAGGAACAACTCTAGAGATAATTAATGAGAACAATGCACAGCAAATGTAGAACAAGAACTAAATATTAAACGGACTCACCTGAACTGCAGCACCTAGAGCAACAACTTCATCTGGATTGACAGTCACATTGGGATCTTTCCCTGTCATCTTTTTCACAAGTGCCTGGACTGCTGGTATTCTTGTTGATCCACCCACAAGTATCACCTCATCCAAATCCTTGAAAGATAGCTTTGCATCCCTCAATGCATTTTCTACAGGGGTTTTAAGCCTATGAAAGAACAAACATGAAATGTCTTCATTTTGATACAAAATGAGCACCAAAGGTATGAAGATTAGCAACAACATTTTGCCTGTCCAAAACCCAAAGGCCACTTTTAAGTTTGATGCAGAAAGCATAGATCTTCAGTTAAGAATAATTTATCAAATAATAGAAACAAGTCTCATTCCACAGAAATGGATTCCATTGGATTCCTCCACAATTATCGCTGTGTTCCTTTCTCAGAATTGAAGCATGCATCAAAACAAATAAAATTCTCCACAAAGGCACATCAACTATTTATTGCCATAATGTGAAAACATTGAGGACTAGCATTAAAACAGCTTGAAAGGAAATTACTTACCGATCAAGCAGGTCAGAGCAGAGTTCCTCGAATTTGGCCCTTGTAAGGGTTGTTTCGATGTGCTTGGGGCCATCAGCAGTTGCAGTGATAAACGGTAAACTGGCAAAAATAAACAGTAATTCTCAGTAAAATATAATATAGTAAAACATATTATAAAGAGATAAAAGTACAAATTGCAGGGGAACCAAACAAGCTCCTCTGAGCATGAAGACAATGAACAGACCTGATATTCGTCTGAGTCAATGATGAAAGCTCCATCTTGGCCTTCTCTGCAGTCTCAGTAAGTCGCTGAAGGGCTTGTTTGTCCTTAAGAAGATCAATGCCTTCATCTCTCTTGAAGTTTGTTGCAAGCCAATCAACAATTCTCTGTTTCATTAAAGGCACATATTTGAAACCCAATAAACCATTGATACAATAAGCTTGCTGCATAAAAAAAAATTCCTCAAATTTTTTCTTGTATATGAAAAGTATAAGAATGTACCTTATCAAAGTCATCACCACCCAAATGTGTATCCCCAGATGTTGAGAGAACCTCAAATACACCATCTCCAACCTCAAGAACTGCACTCCAGGTACTCAATCATTCAATATAAAAAGTAAGTGGAACAAATCAAAGAACAAACTTATTTCTCAAGTCATGTGCAAGCTAAAAGAAATGAGCTTAGCCATCCAGTTGTTAGCTATGAAATGACTTCCAATTGTTGCCCTACTACAGGCAGAATCAGTCTTCCACTCCTTAAGGGCATATGGCAATCATGCACATAAAAGATTTGATGCATAACAGACACATAAAAGGACAGAAAAGTCATCAAGCCACAATCCCATAATACAAACTGCCCCAAGCAGCTAGACTTGCCGATAATTGCACTTGCCAAAAGCCTCAGCACAACACTCACAATAGGAGTTTTGGTCTAACAGGTAATTCACAATTTTCTTATTAAAGATGAAATACATAGAAGAATAAATTGATTGACAATCTCCACAAAAGAAGAGTATTTGTTGAGTGAGGGCAGGTAGATAACAGTAGCTGACAACAATTCCTCATTTAGGAGAAACAATGCTAGAACCAGGTTAGAAATAAACCCTGAAATTCAATGTAAGCAATAGCAAACTATGATGAAGAGCCTGCAACAGATGGCAAGTTGATAAGAAAAGGCAACAAGCCAACCAATACAAGTAGCAGGTCACAATTTTACAACCAATGAAAAAAATAAATACTTTGCCAAAATAGAAATATATATTTTTTTAAATTCAACGTACTTCAATGGGAAACAAGATTACTCAATAACAGACAGATATATGACAGAAGGGAAACAATGGAATTTTATCAGATGAGATGACAGAAAATGTGCCAAAAACAAACAATCATGGGCACCAGAGAAGTGAACTTTTAGGTCATCTATGCTAAATGTTTAAAATAGTGGAAATCATATTTCATTACCACCAACTGATCATTATGAGTAAATAAAACCTGCAGACCATGTGATCGTAAAAAATTAAATGTCTTTTAGTCAGAATGCATCCCAGTTAGAAGGATCAAGTATGAAACGAATTACAGAGAAAAGCCATTAGATTAAGCAAAACAGAAAAAAAAGTCACCATATGCATGACACAAGGCATGTCAAAAAGCCCAGTGCACAAAATACCACCATTATAACTAAGTAAATAACTATTAAGTAACGTTAAGTATCAGCCAGTAAGTAAAGCCAAGAATGTAATGTCAAGGTAGACTTAATACCTGAGACATCAAATGTACCACCCCCCAGGTCAAACACAAGAATGGTTTCATTATTCTTCTTCTCAAAACCATATGCCAATGATGCAGCAGTAGGTTCATTGATGATGCGAAGAACATCTAAACCAGCAATTTTTCCAGCATCTTTTGTTGCTGTCCTTTGGGAATCATTGAAGTACGCAGGCACCGTAACCACTGCTTTAGTAACCTTGTCATTTAAAAACTTTGATGCATCATCAACAAGCTTCCTCAGGACCTGAGCATACAAGAGTAACAGAACAATACCAAATGTTGGATAAAGCCCATGAAAATGAATTTCCGACTTCCCATACATTCCAAAAAATTCCAAACAAGCAGGTGATGAGCAGTGGAAAGGCTGCAAAGAAGAACACCACAAATGGAGCATCTGCCATAAAATGAGATGGTTGATTCCGTCCAGTATCAGCAAGTTAGTCCTTTATTTCTTCTTAACCCCCCTTTTAATGAAGTTTGCCTTGAAAACAGATAACTGGATCTTGGTAGTATGAAAAAGAAAAAACAGCAATATATTCTTTGTTTAAATAGGAACAGGCAGAAAATGTGATATCTTCCCTCATACATCAAAATTTTACTTTCACCATGAGCTTTCATTATCAATCGTAGAGTTTGTTCAAGAAAAAAAAA
>JAYJMB010000001.1:14464-30580 GCA_036873735.1 Pouteria campechiana
CTTCCCTCATACATCAAAATTTTACTTTCACCATGAGCTTTCATTATCAATCGTAGAGTTTGTTCAAGAAAAAAAAATGCATAAGAATGATGAAGAGAACAAGTTTAAAACCTATAAACCCCCCTCCTGACAAATGAATAACTGGAAGATCTACTTCATAGTTCATACGAACAGAGAATACAGTTGCCTAACATGTTCTCTCTCCACTCTTTCATTTCATTTCTTTCTTTTTTTTTATTTCGCTTTTTGGCAACTCTTTTGAGAGCACTTCATGCAGCAAAAACCTAAAGAACATATGAGAAAATATCAACCACTCCTTGTCGGGTTCTTGACCATAAGACTTTAATACTATTTTTCCAGGTTGCACCTAAAGAAGGTTTTCTAGCATAGAAATCTGGCAATTTCTACTAACATCCCTTCTGTTGATTTTAATTCATTTTGAACTGCCATTTCCTTGATATGCAATTTGAGATATTCTATACGTCAAAAATGACTAACACGTAAAATGGCTGCGAATCAAGAGGAAAAAAAATATCATTTGCGCACAATAAATGGACATTCGGAGGAAATGATAGAGAAAAATGAACCTGAGCTGATATTTCTTCCGCAGCAAACTGCTTCCCAATAGCTGGACACTCAAGCTTGACGTTCCCATTCTCATCCCTCACCACTCGGTATGACACTTGCTTGGACTCTTCATCCACCTCAAACATCTTCCTACCAATGAATCTCTTCACAGAGAAGAAGGTGTTCTCAGGATTCACGACCGCCTGCCTCTTCGCAATCTGCCCAACAAGGCGGTCACCGTTCTTAGTGTAAGCAACCACAGAGGGTGTCGTCCGCTGCCCCTCAGCATTAGTCACGATTGTTGGCTTCCCACCTTCCATCGCTGCCACAGCCGAATTCGTGGTGCCGAGATCAATCCCAACCACTTTCTCATTGACAACACGAACAGGGCCAGCAGCTCGCCTACGACTGCCGTTCCTCGTCATCTTCAAAAAAGTCGAGCTCGGGAAGCCGCGGCTCCCTACTCTCTGCCCAAAGAAGACCGTCCTCGCCGAGGCGCAGTTCCCAGTTCCCTTCGGCGTCAGAGAACCGAATCCAGCGCCGCCGCCGAGAACGTGGATCTGTGCTGCCGACGACGACGCCATTTCCGACACAAATCCGGTATAGCTCCCCGAATTAGCGTATCAGGTGCTGTAAAAAAGGAGTTTTGAGATTGCTGGAGAATTGAAAATGAAAAATTCTGGAAATGCAACAGATGCAAGCAAAAGAGAATATTTAAAACCTGAAACAGGAAGAATTTGCCCTAACCCTAGAAGTCTCAATTGAGAACTGCTCGTTTTGCTTGTGCTTCGTCGCCTTACTCTGCCTCTCAGTTGCTCTATGATGTCTGGGGATAAGAGGAAGAGCTTTATGGGGGAGGGTGGGTTGGGTCGTGCCACGTGGAAGTTCTAGAAAGATCGTTGGCTCGCTGCCCGCGGATGACGGGCAGCAAGTTGCGGCTCTAGGGTCGGGGTCCGGAGCTGCCCGGCCTGGAAGGTCGAGGAGCTTCTGGGCTAGTGTTTTAGAAGCATCTTGCGGCCGAGAGATCTAGAGACTCCGGAAAAGCGCTACGGCCCGCTTTGGAACACGTTACGGGCCGAGCTATTTGGAATGATCGGCCCACTACATTATTGGGGGAGAAGTTTGGCCATTTTGCTCTTAGGTGGGGCCCACGTTGGTGGAAGAAACTTCTACAAGGCCTCGCACCACGTGCAGCATGCGCATGGATGCCGACGCTGCGTTGCTACCTAATCTTCGCCGATGAAAAGATTTCCAAGACCTTGCAATTTTCTCTTAGAAGCCTCCGTCAAGGACAAGTCGCTGTCACAAAGCAAGGCCCACGTGGTTTTGCCTTTTGGACTACGGTTCGAACCCTGGTCTCAAGTAGAAATCAACTCTCTTGTCATAATTCACCACACTCTAATTTCAAGTCATATTAATTTAATAAAAAAGTTAATTTCAAAACCAACTCTTTTAATTTCAACATTAATATCATATGAAATAAGAATTCCAGTGTAAATTATAACAAGTTATAACAAAACACATTTTAAGCTAGAAAATTGGTTCAAAGAGGCAAAACCGTACAAGTTTTGCATACTAATAAGATAAGGTGAACATAAAATATACAATATTTCACATTAGCTAAAATTTAAAGTATTATAAAATTGAAAAAAATATTTCAATTATATTAATGTTAGTGAAAAATAAATATTAACAAGTAATAAAAGAAGAAAAAGTTTTAAAAAAAAAAGGCAGCCGAAAATTTTAATTCCATCCAGAGCCATCAAAAGCCATCAAAACATCAAGGCTGATGTCTCCGACGCAAGAGCAAAACCCATGCAATTTTCTTGTCTGCTAGCATTTTTGCAATGTCAACATGTAATGAAGTGTACAATTTCTTTGCATTCTCTTTTGTCTCATCTTCCCATCTAGATGAGTATAGCGTTGTTACAAACAAATGTGCTAATAAGATAGAAATCCACAGTCACCTCACAAACAAGAAAAAATTATTCTTTGGCCGCCAACTGAGGGCGACGAAGGGCCCTCCAACCGATGTCTCGCCGGAAGAATCCTTCCGGCCAGTTGATTTCTTCAACTGCTTGGTAAGCTCTGTCTTGGGCCTCTTCTATATCCTTTCCTCTGGCTGTGATCCCAAGCACACGACCACCTGTTGCTATGAAATTACCATCAGAATCAAGTGCAGTTCCGGCATGAAATATTTTGGCAGTTGGAGCAACATGCTCTGCTTCGTCAAGGTTTCTGATCACAGACCCCTTCTTGTAGTTCCCAGGGTAACCTTGACTGGCCATGACAACCACCATGGCTGATCCAGGCGACCAACTCAGGGACACCTGACCTAATTCTCCTTTGCAAGCCGCAAGTAAAACTTGTGCCAGATCAGATTCCAAACGAACCATCAAAACCTGCAAGCACAGTTTCATGGTGTTTGTGAAAACTGAGTAATCCTAGCGACACAAACAGAATTCAAATTATGTGTAGAATCCGTATAAAAAATATGTCGGTACATGTAAATCAGCATTACCAGTGTAAAATAAGAAACCAAGATACTCTACAATTTACACTTGAAGTCCAAGCGTTTACATGATTTATGATATTTTCTCAATGAAAAAGGACAAAAAAATACAAAAAAAAACTAAATTTTTTAGATGTAACCTATAACACACACCATATCGCATAGGGCAGCAATTCTCATTTTTCTTGTCTGTACTCAGTACGAGTTGGGCATTTATTGTTGAAATGACATTTCTTCTTGTTCATTGTCTAGATAAGACATTTAAAGTTAGATATATAAGCAATCAGATTTCAAGATTCAGTTCAATCAATAGGCAAGGACCTAACATGATGATAATTTTCTACCATTCAGAACAAAGTTACCTCAATTGCAACTATGTTCTCCTCACATGCAATAAGGAGGTAAAAATAAGTTTGTTCTGCATACAAGCATCCCAGTTTAACTAAGTTTAACTAGGATCTGGTCATTTAATCTTCAATGAAATATTTTCAGAATTCTGTTTAATTGTGCATTTAAAGTCTAAATACGTTTAGAGAAGAAGATTACAAAATTCATACAGCACTGCATGCTATTCCTGCAATTTGAGTCCACAAAGCAAGATATACAAGAACGTGAGGTAGAATACAAAACTGTGGACTCACAATGCTGAACCAGAAGAAGAATAGATATGTTTTGGGGAGGCCTAAACATGAGTATCAAATCATAGTTGCCCATAACTATATATTAGAGTAGACATCTTGAAGACAAACACACATTGAGCTAATAATAACAAATTATATAAGGGAAAAGCATATAATATGGCAGCAGTAAAATACTCTAGCATGGGTCTTTAACTCAAAGAAAGTTAAATATCCCTGCAAGCAGGCCCACAAACAAAAACATTATTATCATCAAACTTTTTAAAAGCATTCAATTGTAAAATTCCATATTGCATCTAACTAAAGCTTCCTGAGAACAACAAAACTTGCAAAAGAATACAGACCTGGCATTCTGGATCACCAAAGCGAACATTGTACTCAATCAGTTTAGGCAGACCAGATTTTTTCTCAATCATTAGCCCTGCATACAAGACGCCAACAAACTTGCAACCTTCTGCAGCCATTCCTTTAACTGTTGGGAGAATTATTGATTCCATGACCACTGACTGAAGCTCTCTTGTTAATACGGGGGCAGGGGAATAAGCCCCCATTCCACCTGTATTTGGTCCTGTATCTCCATCACCAACACGTTTATGGTCCTGAGCAGATTCAAGAGGTAATGCATTCTGGCCATCCACCAATGCAAAAAATGAAGCTTCCTCTCCTTCAAGGAACTCCTCAATTATGACTCTACATCCAGCAGATCCAAACGCACCCTTCACCAGCATTGAATCAACAGCTTCATATGCTTCTTCCAAAGTCATAGCAACAACAACACCCTTTCCTGCAGCCAAACCATCTGCCTTGACAACAATAGGTGCACCTTGTTGTTGAATGTATTGCTTTGCATCTGAGGCATCTGCAAACGTTTGATACTGCAAGTAAAAGAACAAACTGAATAAATATCCATGATGTTTATTTTGATCTCTGTTACAGAACAGGAAAAGACAAGCAACACAAAATAAAATATGTTTTGACCAACAGATCTAGCTGCCATTCTATACAGCACATCTTGCTCGACTGATCCAAAATAAAAAAATAAACATGAAAGTAAAATTTGCACAGGGGTCAAAACTGTGAGCACTCTTTGGAGAAATACAATGTCTGAAGCTACCTATAGAATGATTCCACGAAAATTTTCCTGAGGAAGTAATCAGAAATCAATAGTTTATTTTTGGCATCAAAGAGAAACCTAGGTCTCAAGAGATAGAAGCCGGAATCAACAGCTTGTCTTTGGCATCAAAAGCAATCTAGGCCTTCAAAGATACAAGTGGGGATCAACAATTCATCTTTGGCATCAAACTGCAACCTAGGTCTTGAGAGGTAGTCACGTCTTTTGTATACTTCCAATCAAGTGCCTGTGTTGTTATTGATTCTAATCATGTGCTCAGAAGTGGCGTAGGTGTTCTACTGCAGGATCTTAAGGTCACAGTCTACTTCCTGTGGGCTAAACATTATTATCCACTCCTTAGGATGAGGAATTGCCCTTAATTCCTTAGGGTAGAAGATGGCAGCCCATTCTTTCACCTTCTTATATTGTTTTACTAATTCAGTTATCGCTATTTGTACATTGGGAACTGTGACTTTTTCAAAGTTTCATAAACATTGTTTCTACCTCCTAAGAAAAAGATTAAATTATTATACAGATTATGGAGTCTCAACATTTCAAATGATTGGCGAAAGCTATGGCTTGGAAACTAACAAAACCTTAAGATTCGGAATTTGAGAGTATACCTGGGTCAAACTAAAAAGGACAATAACTTGACATTGTGCAAAGAAAGGGAAGCTCCTAACAATAACTTATAGGACACCTAAGAGAATTATGCAAAGAAGAGGAAGCACCTAGTAATTAAAGTTTGCTACAAAAACAAATGCGTCTCTTTTTTTGTAGTAACCCCACCCCAACAGGGAAGGGTTTATCCCTTCCTTGAGCAACATTAAGGTATTGTCCTCTTATTTCACCCAAAGGTACACTTAAACCTCCAATTTTAATATTTTGTTGGTTTTCAAACCATATGTCTTATCATTTGGAGTTAACATTTCAAATCAGTCAAGACAACGCTAGTGAGATCTAACATTTCAATAAGCCAAGACAAAACTAGTAAAAGCTAACATTTCAAAAAAGTCGAGACAAAACTTGTACCAAGGTCATTATTTGCATCTAGCAGCTGCTAACTGTCAAAATAATGAACAGATAGATTGATGCAGATTAGAAGTATGAAAAACACTTCATAGAGATATACTCACATGTATAATTGGCTTTAATCTTGCTAGTTACTGTTACATAGTTATTTTGCTCTTGATTCAACCACCAAACTGATAAATTGATAATATCTTGATGTAAAATTTAATAAATTGATCAACTTTATTTTGAGAAGTAGTTGAACAAATCAACCAATAAAGCAATAAGAAAAGATGCTAGCACTAGCTTGCATTGTCTATTCTGAATGGCAATCTAGTGAATTAGATTAGTGCACCAAAAAGACAAGGTCAAGGCAAACCTTTGCAGTGGGAATTCCGTATTTGTTACATAGCTTCTTCATAAAATCCTTTGAACCCTCTAGAGCTGCAGCCTCTGACGACGGGCCAAAAGTTGGAATCCCAGCTTTAACAAGATCATTTGAAAGGCCAGCAACCAGAGGAGCCTCTGGACCTACCACAACCAGTCCAACTCCCCATTGCCGGCAAAATGAGATGACAGCTGAACTGTTAGAAATATCAAGATTTGATATGCAAGTAGCATCCCCTGAACTAGCAATCCCAGCATTACCAGGAGCACAAAATACAGCATCACAAGATGGAGAACGTTGCAATGCATAGCAAAGTGCATGTTCCCTGCCACCACCACCAATGACCAATACAACCACTCTCTCCTCTGTAGAGTTAAAGATAGGCAGAAAGAAAAAAGAAGTCAGTACCCTAAAACACAAATGATTAGCCAAACAAACTATAAAAGTAAATTGGCCAAAGACCCAATTGTACAGCAGAAAATGCCTAATTAGCATTTACAAATTACTATGAAGTACATGTGAAAATGTTTTCATTACGTATTTTGGAAACATGAGAAAAATTACATGACAAACAGATGTTAAGCATCCATTTTTTAAGAACGACATCACACAGCAAGATGTTAAGGATGAAAACATTGAAACAGGCTTAGAAACAGGAATAATACATCATAGCCTTTGCTTATTGCCATACGAAAGGCAAGCAGAAGTGTCATCTTTGGCTCAACCCAATCATTAACAAGCAGTTGATCACTCAATTAATTTGCTAGTTTCTGCACAATGAATTCAACTTCACGGTTACAGATGTCTCTAGGTACATCAAAAATATATCAATTCTCATCTGAACATACCAACCTACCTCCAATGGGAGTCTATGATGACCATTTTAAACTAGTAAGCAAATTGTGGATGCGCTAGTGAATTCAATTGCAACCATTCTAATTAAAGAAAGAAACAAGGTAAGGGCACACTGCAAAGGGTTTTCTAGAAAGTAACTTTTAACAAATTTCTTTAGGGAATTTCTATCCTCCTGTAAAAGCAGCTTCTCATCCCATAGGAAGCTAACATAGCAACCATTCCCCAAACTGGGAAATAATTAATTCCCAAGTGGAGCCACAACATGCTTAAGAAATCAAACTTTCAGTATCCCACTTGATTACTCTTGATTTCAGTTCAATTAGAGAATGGACCAAACACAAATTAAACATTTTCCCTCTTCCAGTGATGTTCAAATGTCAAGGATACTTTCCAGCTGAGGAAGAACTGAATAAAACAAAAGATAATTTTCATTTCTTTTTTCTTTTTTTATTATTATCATTTTTGGCTAATACTGAACAAAATCAATCTACCAAGATTTGAAAAGGGAAAAGAAACCAACTTTATTTATTAGTTTAGCACTAGATATCAATTTAGAATTTTTACTAACAAAAGAAAAGAATTTCTGCCTCAAAGATGCAAACTCATGCTATACAGGTAAGAAGAAAAAAGACATAACGAACTAACAACGTTTCTTACCAGGAGCTTTGCCATCAGTAACAAAGCCAGACTGCTCTAACTTCTCGCTGATGCTCTTCAATGCTACGGTTGAAGACAGCGAATTTGAACAAGTTGATGATAGAAGGCATTTTCGAATGAACCAGGATTGGGGAAAGCTTTGTCTACAATTTCCAGAGGAAAGTATTGATTGGCTCTTGCAAGAGGAAAGGTGAGTCTTCGAGAATGCTTTTGCCGCACTGTTTTGAGGAAATGCCATCCCAGTTCTGACATGGCGAGCAATGCAAGCCATAGAAACCTTAACAGAAGAATAAGAGCCCTAGAA
The DNA here is from genome assembly GCA_036873735.1 of Pouteria campechiana. Lineage (NCBI taxonomy): Eukaryota > Viridiplantae > Streptophyta > Magnoliopsida > Ericales > Sapotaceae > Pouteria > Pouteria campechiana. The sequence goes on from JAYJMB010000001.1 coordinate 22,508, forward strand.
ATCAGAGAATGCAAGTGGATAATGAGATGTGTCCCTCTGAAGTGAGAAAGAGATTTTTGTTGAACTGGTCATAAAGCCGAAGACCTTATTCAGCAATGGCATGCAAAATGAAATGCATGACAGTAGTGTTTTAAAATCGAGACCAATAACCAAAACGGTCCATTTAGCAGTTCAATTCAAACAGGTTCAGTTCGAACCAGTTTAAACTAGTATGTCATCATGAGAAATTATAAGGCAACTAACCAAAAAGAAAGAAAAATCTAAAGAATAAGAAAATCTAAAAACCATATAAATAACAAAAGATAAAACATACAAATAAAAAAAAAAAAGAAATCATAGCAATGTGCCAATGCCGTTAATGAAGAGACATCATGAAGCAATCGTAGTTCAAAACAATGTTATGAATCACAACTCACAACACAAGATTGATAAATTCAGTCAATTAAGCAATCTGATTCATCAAAATCGGTCCCAAGAGGGGTACACATCATTAGCCTGTCCAACTAATTGGGGTTAGTTAGGCCCATTAGCAAACACAAATTGGTTTTTAAAAACATGAAAACACAAAAATCATCACCACAGTTACAGAGTAATCCTTTAAAATTATTATAATAATCCAAAAAACCACCGTCACAATTATCATTCTTTTAATCAAATAATCATTCAACAGAATATCAAAATCATGCACTAATACAATAACATAATCAGGCAATAACCCATATCACACCCACCCAAAAACCACAATCATCACAGTCATAATCCGTCAGTAATACAACCACCGTAGTTATTCACAACTAAGTTCATGCGGACACAATCTCACCATCCTGAGTATCTACAATCATCCCATTCATCACCCACCGCCACAACCCCACAAAGCAATTCTACCAAAATCAGCTCAGAAAGATGCATCGTAACAATACCAGCATACCCATATCGCCGCCCCACCACCACAAACACCATAACAATTATCATCAACATGACCGATTTTTTTTGTTTTTTTCAGAAAGGCAAATGGTAGCAGAATTCTTAGTAGCTGAACCTCAAAGATGGTTAATTACCACTGCTCAATTGAGAGAGAGAAAGCGACGCAGCTTTTGTAAAACCCGCTGCTTGAATCAATGTGAGTGGGAAAATGGAGGGAAAGATGCCTGCAGCTGTCGACGGGACGAATGGACTGGGGAAGAGGGTGGAGGCGTGCGAGAGGGAACTGAAGGAGGAGCCGGTAGGCAGGCCAATATATAGACGTTGTTGTCTACACTATAGCTGAGCTGAGCTGCGGCTGCTGCTACAAGCTTGTGAGTAGCGCGAAGGGCTTGCGGATTTCTCGTTTCGAGGCATCCCAAGCCGAGGCTGAAGCCGATAATTTTTTATTACTTTTGGAGCGCAAATGCTACAAGCACTAAAAACATATCTATTTTGTAAATTTAATCTGTCAAAATAGACGAATAAAAATTCATGAATTTTTTCAATTAGTTAATTTAAATAAATAACTTTTTATAAAATTAGAATAAGAAAAGATGAATATTTGAATCGATCATTGCATAGAATCAACTTTAATTTTGTCTACTTCTAATTTTTAACATGCTTCTTCCGAGATAACTCGAGAAATTGCTTATCTATACTCGATTGCTGTGTGCTTGATTGGGACTCGGAAGGAGGACTGAGAAACCGAGGGCGCCCTCGGGAAAGCTGGCCCACCGTCCACAGACCGCCGCTGATTTGTTGTCGTTTGTCTCACCGCCAGAAAGGGAAGGCTTACAACCTATGGTTAAAGTTCATGATGGTCTGTTTTCAGCCATATATGGAAGAGAAATTACGACCTCACATGAATAACGCCTCAGGAAAATCAAATTTTCACTTTTGGAATGTATGCAAGATAAATCCTGGTTCGTTGCTGGTCTTGTTAATAAAAAGACATCACACCTTGGACGGCTAACGTGAGCATGCAATCTCTAAGTCAGCAATCCTCTCACGGTATACCTGAAACGAAACTGCCCACCTAGGGATGCGTATTGCAACAATATTGCTGAACTCGTGCGCCAACTTATGGTCTGTTTCGGAACAAGGAAAAGAAAAAGAAAAGAGGGGAAAAGTGGGGAAATTAAAAAAGAGAGAAAGAAGGGTAGAAAATGATGTGAAAGATTAGATTAATAATTGAAAATAATTAAGCAAATAAAAATAAAATTTATAGACTTTTTTGATAAAAAAAATTCAAAAACGGGAAAAAGCATCAGCTTTTGGTACTGCTTTCGGTGATCCAAGCATTCCTGGGATGGGCCATGTTTTTGGACCGGATAAACCCACGAAAATCTTCTATTCCTGCGTATCCAGGTTGCCCCTGGTGATGTTGTCTGTAACGGTTTGTCTGCCAGCCACACTCAATACCATTCAAGTCAGAATTCAAACATATCTACTTTTCCATAAAGATTTTTTATTCGAACTTCATATCCAACTACAGCCAGCTTCCTTCGTCACCCTCCTATCTTGCATCATCTTCCTCATCTCAGCCTTGTCCCCTCTCCTCTCTGCCAAGTTGTAGATGTTGGAGAGAAGTACATAAGCAGCTGAATCATGCGGTTCTGTCTGCATTATCCTCTCTGCTGCTACCTCACCGAGTTTCAAATTCTCGTTCTCCTTGCATCCGCTAAGCAGTGTTTTCCAAATCAAAGAGCACGGATCAAATGGCATGCTTTCGATCAAGTCCTTCGCTTCTCTTAGTTTCCCCGCCCTGCATAGGATGTCAACCATGCAAGAATAATGCTCCTCAGTTGGGATGATACCATATTCTGTAGTCATGGAATAGAAAAGTTCCCAGGCTTCTGATATCAACCCAGCATGGCTACAAGCAGAAAGGACACCGACAAATGTTATGTCATTTGGTTTTTCCTTCAAGCTTTTCATTTGGTAAAAGAGTTCCATTGCTTGTCTTCCATACCCATGATGAGCATAACTGCATAACATTGAGTTCCATGTGATTACGTCTTTATGGGTGGTGCTTCGGAAAATCTTGGATGATTCATGGATGTCGCCACACCTAGCATACATGGTGATGAAGGCATTGGAGATCGAAGTATACAAGCCAAATCCTCTTTTTATGACTTGAGAATGGAACTGCGAACCAAGTATGAGGTTCGCAAGCATAGCGCATGACTTGGAGATGCTCACAAAGGTGAGATGATTTGGTTTGAAGCCCCTCTGAGTCATCAGTAAATAAAAACTGAGACATTCTTCAGCACATCCATTCTGGGCATAAGCAGAAATCATAGAATTCCATGAAATGGAATCAGCATAATGAATCTCTTTGAATACTGTACATGCCTTTTTTATCATCCCATGATTGGCATACATGGTGAGTAAAGAATTCATCAGAGCTGTATCAAAAATCAGCCCTAATTTGATGATGTGCGCTTGGATCTGTTCACCGATAACCAAACTCCCAATTTTATCGCATATATCTACCATAGCAGCGAAAGAGAATTCATTAAACTCCACACCCATTTCCTTCATTTGCTGCCAAATTCCTATTGCTGCGTCAACAATTCCACAGTGGGCATATCCCATAATCATGATATTCCATGAAAATTGATCTGGTCCATCAATTTCACTGAACATTCTCTCCATGGCATCTAATCTTCCACTCTGAGAGTACATTGCTAGAAGAGAGTTTCTGAGTGGGAAAACATCCTCTAATCCAGTCTTAACAATGCAACTGTGAATTTGCTGTCCCATCTCTGATGAGGCCGACTTCACACAGCTCAAAATGACTCTTGAATACATAATCTCATCAATATCAGTAAAACCCCTCAATTGAGCACCACAGAAAATTTTGATTGATTCTTCAAAGAGGCAATGATCTCTAAATAATCTGATCAACAGATTGAATGCCACGGCATCCCTCATTCCCATTGTGATAAAATGAGCATTTGCGTAATGTAAACTTCCACACCTACAATACATGGTCAGGATAATATTGTTGGTTCCTTGATCAATGCACTCTTTCAATTTCAAGATCAGAGCATGGGCTTTCTTTGCATTCTCGAGAACAGTGACAGTTGCACAACAAGAAAGAAAACTTGAAAATGTGGATTCTGTCATTCTCATTCCACTGAACAAGAACCTTCCAACAAGACCCAGACCAACATCTCCAAGATCATTGAAAGCATGGCCGCCAATCAGGGAATTCCATGTGATGACATCCGGCTGCTTTAAACAACGAAACAAATTCACTGCATCATCTAAAAGATTCGATCTTGCATAAAACGTTATAAGAGAATTTACAATGGAAACATCCAAATCCAATCCAAGCTTAACAATATGACCATGAATTTGGATTCCCTTTCCAGTATCTTCAATGCTCGCGCACAAGCTAGCTAAACTAGAGAGTGTGAAACAGCTGAAATCTATGCCTTCTGCTAGTGAAAATCTGAACAGTTCAAAAGCTTCTTCAAATTTTCCATGCTGTATGTATCCTTTCAACAAGATCTCAACAGAAACTTCATCAAAATTACGAATCCCATAAAATATATTCCTTGCATCCTCGATTTCCCCATACATGAAATGAGCAGACACTAATGAATTTCCCACACGGCAGTCAGAAGACAAACCACATTTCAAACTCTCGCCATGAATTTGTTGGCAATGTCCAAAGTTACCCATCTCAGCAGTAGCAACCAAAACAGAAGCAAAGCTGGACTGGCTAGGACAGAATCCATTTCTTTTCATATCGCGAAACAAACAAAACCCATCTTGGAAAGACCCAAATCCAACTAATCCAGAAATGACAGTATTCCAAGAAACAACATCTCTCACAAACATTCCATCAAACAACCGAAAAGCAGTCGTAATCGACCCGCTGGAACAGTACGTATGTAGAAGATTGTTAGCCACGAAAAGATCAGATTCCAACCCAATCCGAAGGACACAGCCATGAACCATCTGCCCAACCTGCAAAGACCGAGAGGCAGCAGAATCACGCAGAATCGAGATAAAAAGACCTGGTTCCAAGGTCTTAGTGCCCCACGACTTAGGTCTATAATCAATTCCAGAAACACAATGGCTAATTCCCTCTGCAGATTTTCCATTGAACAAAGGAAATCTTTGTTGTCTTCGCTTCAATTTCTGATATTTCACACCAAGTTTCATACAACCCCAAACAGTATCCTTTACCAGGTGTAAACTGCAAATTGGAAGGGTGTAAATATCCGTCTCCTCAGCAAAATAGCCCTGTACGGCACATTTAAATCGCAGAACAAGTGTCGCGGATAAGATTAAGACAGTCAATGAAGACACTTTTCACGAGTATAACTTTCTACCATTCTATTAACAGAGAGCAGACGGAAAGGTTGTATCTATCAATATAAAGGTGTATCCACAACCCATGTGAAAACGAGGTGGAGAATTGAAGTAGAAGTCCCACTCCTCACCTCACAAGACATGGCTCATTTGAGAGCATGCCCAAACAGCCCAACTCTTTTAAGACAATTCCAGAAATACCCTCCACCCATCGTCACTCCTCTCTGGGTTTACAAAAGGCCAGAAATTGGGAGAGAAGTCGCTTGTTGCTTGGAGTCAAGACAGAAAAGCGAAATTGTTGTTAGAACTGAGAGTTGGAAGAGGGGCAGTTTCCTGTTGTTTAGAAGCAATAGCAATTCAAGCTCAGCTGGTGGAGTGAGCGTTGTTGGAGAGGATGGGTATTGTGGGAGTGGTGACGGGCAGTTTGGGTATTTGGTGATGGAGCACGGATGGCAGGTGAGGAGATTGGTTGAGGAAGAAGATGAGATGAGGAGGGTTGCCAATGTTCAAGCAGAAGCTTTCCATGTGCCTGTGTCTATTTTCAACGATTTTTTCTTCCAATTCTTTCAGGTCCATCTCTGCCCTCGCCTATCCTTGAATGAGTTGGGGATTTCACCAAAAAAGTGGAATTTGAGCACTTGTTACCATTTAATGTTCTTGGTGTATCTGAGCGACTGTGTTACTGATTCTTTTGCTGGTTTCACACCATTGTAGATCATTGCATCGCCTTGAAATTTCTTTTCATTTGAACTGAATTGTAGCCTTTAAATAGTCTTTCTTTTGAACTGAATCACATGGCTTGATCCACCATGCATATATGGTTTACCTTGCCAAGAAAAATTCATGCCCATGCTTTTTGCCTCCCATCATGAAAAATGCATTTGACACAAAATCGACTTCAATCTTCCTCATAATCCCTTAAAATCTCATATGGGGTTTTAGAAAAATAATAACAGAGATTACAGAACACAGGAATGCCATATGGGACAGAGTTGCATTTGCCATCGAGGATGAAAACATGTCTTTATTTTATTACAATGTTTGATGGCTGCAATCTTTCACGTTTTTTCTGCATTAATGGTTTTGCACTGCACAATACAGGCAGAAGTTCTTGCCGCTCTAATCTACCGGCTTAGAAATTCACCACCAAACAGGTATTTTTCTTGTCCTTGTATTCTATAATGGCATGTTAGCTGGTATTTCTTGAGAATTTTTGAGATCCTTTGCCAAATGGGTAACCCCAAAAAGATATCCTTGCATCAAAATACTGGACGCATCTATTTCTTCCACCTCAGGTAGTACTGAAACATTTCTAATTTTGTGAAATCCACTTCCTTTCCAATTTGAAAAATGAAGAATCACTGCATTTGAGTCCTTCACTGACCTCGCCGAGTGTGTCGTCGTCGTAGAAGAGAGTATCCACCAAAATACACACTTATAGGTTACATCAACATTCACTGAAAACTTACCGAATATTAGCATTTAGATTTCTAGTTCCCCACTTCAATGAAGTTGTCCACATTTTACACAAGCAACAGCAAGGCAGGTTTCCGATCCTTCATACATCTAATGATTCTTGCATTCTGTCACTTACCAAGTATTTGGTCAGCAGGTATGCTTGTTTGGTTGCTGAGCCTGAAAATGATTTTAATACACCGCACCCATCACAGAAAGAGCTAGTGGGTGTGGTGGATGTTACAGTAATGAGAGAGGAAGCTGCTCGGATGCATATGGAAGGAGCTGAAGGGTACCTTTATGTATCTGGAATAGCTGTGTTACGAGGCTTCAGGTGAGCAAATGCCGTGCATCCTCTTTGGCTACAAGATCCACCAGGATACATTTTGATTTGTTGCATGCCTATTCAGACATTAATTCAAGAGTATGAATGATAGGAGGCAGAAAGTGGCAACTGCATTGCTAAAAGCTTGTGACCTACTATCGTTAATGTGGGGGTTTGATTATTTAGCTCTACGGGCTTATGAAGATGATTGGGGTGCACGGAAACTGTACGCAAATGCAGGCTACAGAGTTGTTTCAGGAGATCCCCGGTGGTTGACTAGTTGGATCGGACGAAAGCGACGCATTCTCATGATTAAACAGTCTGGCCTACGTAAGTATGTAATTTCTCCAAATTATATGGCTAAGATGTCTCATCTCTTCAAATCTTAACTAAAAAATTACGTCTGCTTGATTTCATCCTACAGGGGACTGATGCTAAAGGATTCACTGACACAGAGAAATGAGCTGAAATACAGTATTATGGAAGACTAACATCAACAGAGCTACATACCCAATGTTTGCTCAGTCAGTGTTTTATATTATTGAATTTCGTATGGCAAATGCGCTGATACAATGCTTTAAACCCGGGCCAGAGAAGAAAGTAGCCTTTCCCGTTCCAGCAGTTGAAGGACAGATTTTACAGTTATGGATATCCTAAGTACATTCACCACCGCTTGATTTTCACGCGTCCTATTTTGGATCTGCACAAAATGCTCCGTTGCTAAGATCAAAATGTAAGCAATCGGGATAATCCAAGCTAGAGATGATGGGCTCATTCACCATTGGATTCCTTCACTTCTACAATTTTTATCGATAAACCATCACGCCGAGACTACCAAAACAGCATCTCTGGCCCATTTCACAATCACTTGGCAGGGAATTATGTCATATTTCAATGGCATTGATTCCTAGCAAAAACCATTGATCAGGATTTACACCAAAAACTGAACGAAATAAATAGTCTATTTTACAATTTGGGCATCGCAAATTCTGATCATAGTT
>JAYJMB010000001.1:57492-69395 GCA_036873735.1 Pouteria campechiana
CAAATCAAATTGGCTTAAACATTATGCATAAAAATCATTTAAATGTAAACAGAAATATATATATATATATATATATATATATATATGAGTTTAGAAAATTATTCTTATTTACCCAAAATCCAAGTATTCAAGCTATCTCATGAAACCCTTTCTCACAAGGCTTGAAATGGAAGAACTTTTCTCCTAGGATTTTGATTTATGTCTTCCCACTTTCAAATATCCTAAACTCTAAGCAAAAATAGGGCAGAAATCTCCCCCCCTTAAGGTTCCTCTTCCTTTTTTATTTCTTCTCTAGCAAGATGAATTCTCTTTTCCCACCAATGGCTATTTTTTCGTGCAAGGGGAGAGAAGACTAGGGTTTGATAAGTATATTTTCCAAAATATCCAAAATGCCCCTCTTTATGCATGCAAGATAACCCTGCACTGTTTTGTACGTAACTTTCTCTAAAAAACTTTGATTAGGATCATTCTTATTGGGTTGGATTTCTGACTTCAAGATATACTTGTCCAAAACATTTTAGCTTAAAATTCCACACAAGGATCAGCTAAATTTTAAATTTGTTGTAATATACAATAGCCTAGACAGTTTGATACCCCTTTTGTATTTTTACAATATCTTTTTATAAAAAATTCAGATTAACATGTCATTTGATTCATCAGATTTTAAACTTCAAGTCCTATCTCTCCACAAAATTTTAGCTCAAAATACATGATTTATGTCATAAGTTTAAAGTTGCTGCTTGCTTACTGCTTTTGGACAACTTGACACCACCTTGGTATTTTCACAATATTTTTCTATAGGAAATTTGGATTGACATGATGCATAGTTCTATAATTCTAAATTATGAGATGCTTCCATTGATATATTACATGTCTCCTAAATAATAAAAATGAGGCTGGGGTGAATTTTTAAAGTTTTTCATTAAGCGTTTGGCCCAACATCCAACCCCTCACATTTCCTCCCTAATTTATCCAATATCTTCTAACTCCTGAATTTTCATTCTAAAATCATTTCCAAATATTGGGAATATGTTTTATTTATACAAATCATCATTCCCAAGGTCTCAAACACTCATAACAAGGTCAATTCTCATTTCAACTACTTTAGTTTTTTTATAACTAAAGTCCCTTACTAAACTAACACTTGGTTGAAAGTCATTTTATTTATTCCAAATTCTCTCTTAAACACATCAACCAAGTTTCATATGCTATTAGCTTCATGGTCATGGCTTTAAATCTTCAAATTTATCTTTATTGCAAAAGTTCTTTAAGTTCTTTTCTTCACAAATTTCACTAATAGGGTCATTTTCACATTAAGTGTCATTCCAACTATTCTAATATATCATAATCACCCATCTACTTACATTACATATGCTTAAATCAAGAAATGGCCTCACAAGTGTGAATAACCTATTCCATTTAACTAGCTCAAGTTCACATACATAGGCCACTTATGGTCTAGTTACAAAATACAAGTCTCTATGCGAGTACATGAAAACTTAGAGTATTACAAAAACCTCACATAATCATAATAGTACAGGTGTAAGACATTATTCCTTTTGCACATTAGCCAAAGCTCAACTATAAAAACATAGTTATACATAGTTTATAAACACAAACTTTTGATTGTCTTGACCCCTCTCTTGCAATTGTATTAATGACTCGAGTGTAAGGATTACGCTTAGCACCTTCTAACTTCTTTCTTGGTCTTATAGGACCTTCAAGCAAAATTATAATAATTTGGGTGAAACGCAAACAAGAATATTCATCTCTAATAAGGATTATAACACTTTAGGCAAAACCCAAATAAGAATATTCATGATGAACAGTTGTAAATGCTCATAGTTCTTTGTGTTAGAAAATAATTGATCATGTGGGTAAACATATGTAATTAAATGTGTTTAATAGGCTATCTTAAAATTAAACCTAATTAAAATGATCTAATTAAGGTTAAGGATATCAGGTTATAACCATTAAATATGATATGGGTTAATTATGTATAGAAACCAAATCTCTTATTTCTGATTTTATGATGGACCAAATTGAAAATATGGAGCATACTGTTACCCAGTTACTATTTATGGTTGTGGTCTCCAATTCATACATATATTCTCCCTTTTCTTTCTGGCATCATATCATCGTAAGGATACTAAGGGAAATCTTTCTCTAAGGGAATACATATAGGGTTGGAAGAGTTATAATCTATGATCATCCCTCTCTCATAAATAAGGTATGCTTTCCCTCTCTCAATCTCTTAGTGATTTGACATAGAGGATCTTGAGTAATTTGGTTTCATGTAATTCTAACAGGTGGTATCAGTGTATGTTAAACCATTAAGAATCAAATTTTCTTTTCAGACTAGGTTTGGGTTTCTTAGAGTCATGTATGATTGTAGTTGTGAATCCTATTTTATTCTTCCAAATTTTGGTATTCATACATTCAATATTTATATATAAAATCCTCATATTTTGCATTGAAATTAACTGAACCCAAATCAAACCATCCATGGCTATCTGCTTGTTTAGGTTTGACTAAAGAAATGAAAGCCCTTTCTTCTTCCAAAGTTAGCCACTTGTCACGTTGCTATCCACCAAAATCAAAAAATAGAACTATAGAAGTCATATTTTAATCTGATTAGATCAAACCCTAATCAGAACATCCATTAGTGCCCAATTAGTGCATTCATGCTGCCCAATCAACAAAATAAATCTGTTATTTTAAGTTGTTGTGATGAATGGATTCAGATTTACGAATTCGGGCAACAAAATTAGGCAATCCAGCCTTGTCTAGCCGACCAGTTTAGGCCAGAACACACATTATCAGCGTGCCCTGCAAGCTGACCACCAAAGGACAACAGAGGGCGGGCGTCATTAGCGGCAACACATGCAAAGGTGGGTTGTGACAGGGGTCGACGGTGATGAGGCATAGGGTGATGGCATGATAGGCGACACTAGTGGGTTCTAGTTGTGGTTCAACCATGGGGGCTAACTATGGGAAGAAGAAGGGTTACTGCCCTTTTATAAACCCTAAACAATATTTTATATGAACAACGATGATTAAAGCTAAGATTTAAGGAGTTCTAAAAGTTGGATTTTAATGGTCTTCTAGTGATTTGCCACATTTTTGAGTGTTCTAAATAAGATGTATGAATCAAATTTTTCAAAACATGATTGTATCTTAAGTTTTTGTGTAGACAGACTTGAAGGGCCCAGATTTTATCCCATCGCTAGTATGGTGAGGATATAATCCCTCTTTTTGGCATTTTTTTGTTGTTTACACAAGGGGTGTTTTGAATAATATTATAAAATTTTATTTAATTTTTGACAATAAAAAATTAATTAAATTCAAATTTTGGTCTTTTAATTATTTATTTTGGATGTCTAATATTCTAAATGGATTGATTAATGCAACATGTTGCCAAAGTAACTTGTCTTGTATCGATTAATTTTTTTGGAATATTAAGATAGTTGTATGTATGTAATTCATGTGAATATTGATCAACCCAAAGAAAAGTTAATATTTAGCTGAGTTGCATGTACACCTGTAGTGATAAATATATGACAATTATAAGGTTTTCCATGTGAAACATAAGTTGATCCCAAGATAGATTTATTATTTAATAGGACTTATTATCAATATTTGATTACCACACCAAGAGTACCTCATTAAAAGTTAATATTTCTATCTAAAGACTAAATATTAATGTTGTGCTAGGTGTCTTGTGATCGGGCACATCATTATATGAATTCATCGATTATTTGACATGGATTCTTATGTGAAAATGTTATTTTATTTATTATGTTCTTCATTCAGCTAGTACATCTGCTTCTACTATATCTATTACTGTCAATTCAATTCCCATGCTAAATGGGACTAACTTCAAGGATTGGAAATTAAATGTTAGAATTGTTCTTGGCTGTATGGATCTAGACCTTACTCTAAGAATTGAATGACGTGCTAACCTTATAGTTAAGAGTTCCACTAAGGATAAACGGGACCTTAAGAAGTAGGATTGTTCAAATCATATGAGTCTCATGATCATAAAGCATTTCAGAAGTCTTTAGGGATGTTGTACCCCAAAAGATTAATACTGCTAAGGGATTCTTGAGGACATCGAAAAGCATTGTGCTAAAAATAATAAGGCTGAAACAAGCACACTTCTGGCAAGCTTGATTTCAATGAGGTATAAGGGAAAAGAAAATATAAGGGAGTACATCATGGAGATGTCTCATCTTGCTTCAAAACTAAAGACACTAAAGCTAGAGCTATCTGAAGATTTGCTCATATATTTAGTTTTGATTTTGCTTCATAAACAATTTAGTCAATTTAAGGTCAGTTATAACTACCATAAGGACAAATGATCTCAATGAGCTCATTTCTCATTGTGTACAAGAGGAAGAAAAGTTAAAGCAAGTGAGAAATCTAAGGACAAAAACAAGAAAAGAAAAACATTTTGAAAGCTGCAGGTGATCCAAATCAAAAGGAATAACAAAAGAAAGAAAATGAGAACTATGAATATTACTTTTGTCAAAATCCTAGATACATGAAGAGAGACTGTACCAAATTTCATGCTTGGTGTGCAAAGAAAGGGATACCTAAGCTGCTGAAAGCCAATTGATGTTGAAAGATTCATCGATGTGGACAATGACAAATCCGTTGAAGTCGAAGTTATAGAAAATTTTAGGTTATTATTAAAGACTTGATATTATTTGGATTTGAAAGACACTTATGTTTTTCCATTTAGATGGAATTTGGTTTCTATTTTCCCATTAGACAAATTTGGTTATTATTGTTTCTTTGAAAATAGTCCATTTAATCTTTTTTTGAATTCAAATGTTGTTAGTACCCAATTTTATCTTCATATGATAACATTTTTATTTAATATGGTTTGTATGAAAGTACATGTGGTGTAAAATGCACAGTAACCAATGACGATTCCGCTTCATTATAGCATAAGCACTTAGGTCATATCTCTAAAAAAATAAAATTAAGAGATCAAGGGGTTACAAGTTTTATGATACCACAACTAAATCTATTTTTTTGAGATAGGAATTGCAATGTTCTTTGAGGATATTGAGTTTTCGGAGAGAAATACGGTTAAAGATTTTATCTTTAAAGAGGAATCTATTTTTGTTCCCATAATTTATTTTAACAATGATCATACTTTTATTCCTGACATTGATCAAGAAGTCTATAACTTTAAGATAATGTTGAACAAATACCCACACAAAATGAAGTTATTGTTCTTGAAGAGCAAAATCAACAATCTAAAGAACAAATGTCATTGAGATTCGGAGATCCACTGGAAAAAGTAGAAAGGTAATTATAGATGATTAAAGTCTTTTTCCAAAAATATGAGGAACATGAGGATGACATTGGAATGGTGGAAGATGATGCAATCAACTTCCATCAAGCCATGTTAAGTTCTAGCTCTCAGAAGCAGATTGATGTCATGAATGAAGAGATTAAATCCATAAAAGACAATGACATTTAGGATTTTATTCCATTACCTGAAGGTCGAAGCCCATTGGTTACAAATGGATATTTAAAACCAAGAGAGATTCAAAGGGTAATGTAAAGAGATATAAAGCTCGTCTTGTTGCAAAGGGCTTTACTTAAAAGGAAGGCATTAATTTTAAAGAGACTTTCTCACCGGTTTCAATGAAAGACGCTTTCCAAACTATCATGGAACTTATTGCACATTTCAATCTTGAGTTATATTATATGAATATAAAGAGCGCATTTCTAAAGGTGATATTGATAAAACAATTTATATGGTGAAACCAAAAAACTTTGCATCTGAAGATCCAAAGAATATGGTTTGTAAAGTCAAGAAGTCCATTCATGGACTCAAGTAAGCATCTCGTTAATGAAATTTTAAGTTTCATTAAGTGTCCATCTCGTTTGCCTTTAAGATAAATTTGGTAGATGCTTATGTATACCACAAGTTCAACGGGAGTAAGTATATCTTTTTAATTTTAAATGTTGCTGATATTTTATTTGCCAACAATGATATAGGCTCATTGCATGAAACCAAGATATTTCTATTAAAAAAATTTGAAATGAAAGATTTTGGTGATGCTTCTTTTGTATTAAGCATACATATACATCGAGATCGCTCTCGGGGTTTACTTAGGTTATAAAAAAAAGATATATATCGAAAAGATGCTTAAGAGATTTGGCATGTAGGATTATAAACAAGGTGACACCCCTATTGCGAAGGAAAACAAATATAATCTCAAACAATGTCCCAAAGGTGACCTTGAAGTTATTAAGGAAATATAGAAGATTCTTTATGCATCAGCTGTTGGGAGTCTAATGTATATTCAAGTTTATATATGTCCAGATATAACATACATTGTTGGAATACTGGGCAGGTATTTAAGTAACTTGGAATGGATTATTGGAGAGCAGCCAAATGGGTTATACAGTACTTATAGAAAACAAAGAATTACATGCGCACATATAAGAAATTAGACCAATTAGAGATCAATGGATTTTCTAATTCGAATCATACTAGATGCTAAGATAGTTAGAGATCCACATCAGACTATATTTACCTACTTGCTGGAGGAGCTATTTTTTGTAATAGTGCCAAGCAAACACTCGTAGCTTCTTCCACTAAGGCAGTGGAGTTTATAGCATGTTTTGAGGCATCTAACCATGAAATATGAGTGCAAAATTTTATCACCAGGTTGCAAATTATGGAAGGTATTGAATGACCATTAAAGTTATTTTGTGACAATCAGTCAGTAGTGATATATTCCAATAACAATAGGAGCACATCAAAGTCAAAGTATATAAAAATCAAATTCCTAGTTGTTAAAGAAAGAGTTCAGAGTGGTGATATATCTATAGAAAATATTGATACAAATGTCATGATTGTGGGTCCGCTTACTAAGGGATTTCCACTCAAGGTCTTTCATGAGCACATTGCTCATATGAATGTCATATCATTTGAATGATATGCTGGTTTAGTGGGAGCTTGTGTCAGGATGCTATTTCATTTTGAATACGTTTTGTGTTTATAGATATTTTCTGCAGAAATAAAGAATTTAGTTTGCTTTCACTCTATTTTGTCTTAAGTTGATCTCATTAAAGTAGGATTATTTCCAAGGGTACTAACATTTCCTATTAATTCCAAACTAGATACTAAGTTTTCAAAAATTTCAAAACAGATACCATTTTAAGTTTTTTAATTCTAAAATGTGTACTGCCATAAAAAAGATGTTAATAGGGACCACGTAAATTCAAAAACCCCCAAATACCCTTAAACCTTACTTATCTTCCTACATTTTTTTTCTTGAGGAGGAAGTGATGAGAGCTTTCTTCTCCCTCCATCAACGTTTTTCTTTTTGAGGAGGAAGTGACAAGAGCTTTCTTCTCCCTCCATTGGCATTTTTTTTTTCTGAAGAGGAAGTGACAAGAGCTTTCTTCTCCCTCCATCAGTTGTGCAACGATTTTGTCTTCCTCATCAGATATTTCCTTCTATTTGGTAAAAAATCTCCTAACTTATGCCTATATTGTTTTTTGGATATAGGGATTTTGTAGTGTAGGAGTTTGAAAGCCTAAGAGAAAGAGTGATACAAGGGTAGAATCAGAAGATGTAGATAAAGGGATGAATATGGATGCACCTCTAGACGAATTCAAAACTAGAGATGAGGAAGCTGGAGAAATGGATAATATAGGGCATGAGACTACAGTTGAGGAGTGTGGGATCGTACGGAGGTTGAGGAGGACCTATTTACGTTTGAGCCATTGTATTCATCAGATACCGAAGGAGATGGGTAAGAGTATAATTGGCGAAAGAAGGATGTTATGTAGATGACTCAGCGGTAGTTAATGATCCAATGTTAGAAGTTGGTATGATATTCACAGACAATAGTTGGTGTAGGCGGGCCATTAGAGAATATGCAATTAAGACACCATTTAATGTCAAGTTTGAGATGAATAACAAGACAAAAATTATGGTGAGATGTATAGCATCTAGATGCCCTTGGAGATGTTATGCAAGGATGAAATAAGATGGGGTTGGTTTCTAGCTAAACACATTCAATGACAAGCACATGTGCACTGGATCAAATGGACAGGGCGCGAAGAGTGTATCCCAGTACTAGGTTTCTGAAAAGGTGAAAAATAAAATGTACTACAATGAGAAGATATCAACAAAAGATTTAATTCAGAGTATTCTAGAAGAGACCTGTGTGAAGTTAGACTATAAAAAAGTGTAGAGAGAAAAATGCCTCGCAATGGAGCAATTGCATGGTTCATGTGAAGAATCCTTTAAGAAAGTTTCTGCTTTTTGTGAAAAGGTTTAGTGGACTAATCCTGGATCAATAGCGGAGTATGAATTGGTAGATGGACACCATTTTCAACAACTGTTCATGTCATTGAGAGCCTGTATTGACAGTTTTAAGCGGTCATGTCAACCTATGATTTATGTGGATGATTATTTTTTAAAGACACAGTATAGAGGATAGTTGCTATTGGCAATGGCACTTAATGGAAATAAGGGGATTCTTCCACTAGGGGTGGCAATGGTTGAATCGAAGTGTACTGACAATTGGTCATGGTTCCTGACTTTGTTGAGGAGATCTCTTGGAAGTGCCAAGTTTACTTATGCCTTATAGGCAAAAAGGTCTAGTACATGCGATTTCATCTGTGTTTCCTACTTTACAACACCAACATTGCATGCACCACTTTTATGCATACCTCAAGACAAAAGATTACGGAAAGAGTGTGGCTGTGAGGGACTACTTTTGGGGAGCTGCTAGAGCGTACATCATCAATGAGTTTGACATGTATATGAAGAAGTTATATGATGCATCAATGCTTGCTCATCAATATGTGACGGTTAGACCATTTAGCTAGTGGGCCCAAGTATATTTTGATGAGTCAATCTCATGTAGTGATCTCACCAACAATGCATGTGGGTCATGGAATGCCCAACTAAGAGACTCGCATAAAAAGCCTATCTGTGAGTTATTTAATGGGATTAGATGCATGATAATGGAAACATTTGCAAGTTGACGGTCGGGCTATGATGGTTGGGACCTGGGTGTGTTCCCGAGGACTATGAAATTTGCAAAAAAAATTTAAAAGAATCCAAGTGGGCAATGGTGACACGGCCAAGCACGTGGGAGTATGAAGTAAATGTTGATGACAGCTGACACTTAGTCTTTATTGATGACAAGACATGCTCATGTAGGGAATGACAAATTAAAGGATTGCCATGTAAACATGCATGTGTCGCACTCATGTCAAAAAGAATGAATCCTATTCAATATTGTAGCATTTATTATAGTGTGGATAGGTATCAATCCACCTATAATGGAGTGATTCATTCGATGCTAGAGCAAGATATTGGGTGAATGTTATTGCTAGAGAGTGGATACTGCCTCCCGCTATGAAACGTGCAGTTGGTCAACCAAACATGAATAGAAGAAGATGGAAAGATGAAGGCTCATTGTGGTCAAGTCGTGGCTTGGAATCAGTGATAGTTCGGTGTAGTAACTATGGAATTCTAGGACATAATTGTAGAACATGCACATTCATCGCAAAAGAATCCACATCTACATCAAATCAATGTCCAATCAAAAGGCAGAAAAAATTAGTAACTCATAGAGGTTGAGGTCGAGTTAAAGGTAACTGATTCCATGGTGAGAAGCTATTGTTTTCCTGGAGTTTCCAATGATCAAATTATTTTGCAAAATAAGATCTAAAAGGAAATGCTTTATTTATTGTTGTATTTTTATAGGCAAATGGAACTGAGTACAGAGATGCTGAAGAAGGATAACAAATTAAAGTTTTCCATAACATTATGTTTTATGCCTGTGTATTCATGTATTTGATTCTATGTGGAATGAATTCAGACTGTATGGTTGAAACAATTGTGCTACTTGGATATTTATGAAATATAATATTATAATATGTTCATGTAGATGGTTTGTTATATTTTTGTTATATAGTTATTTATTTTTTATTAGTCACCCTTATAATTGGGTTAATTGGACCAACCACTTAGGGCATTCAGACAATCCCAAGTGCACATAATGGTGCAATTTAGTTTGATTGAATGAGATTGCTTATAATTATGAAAATCAGCCAACTTTTAGTCAGTCTGCTATTTAATCTCTTTTATATCTCCCCATTAGGGTTAAGCACCATCTTGCATAAATTAGAACATATTTTACACAAAATAAAATCAAGCTTCCAATCTCGCTTCCAAGAGAAAATAGCACTTGCATAACTTAAATAATATTTAAGCACCACAAAATGCACTTCCAAAAATAACCTTGCATACACACTTTGAGTGCCATGGTATCTGATTTGGATGTCACACCATAAACTTGCTGCCCACCACAAATTCTCCTTTCATCACATCAGATGTCCTAGTATCTAATTTGAATGCTGGGACATAAAATTTCTATCCGCCAAGCTTCCTGACCATTTCCTGTGTCGCGGCATTGAATTTAGATGTCACAGCATTTGAATGGGCGTAGTCTTGTTTGGGGGATTGAGTGCCTCGGCATCTACTTGTTGACTGCTTGATTGGCTGAGATGCATATGGATGTCACGATATTTGCTTGGCTACCATGACACTTATAGGCTGAATGGGTGTAGGCCTGTTTAGGGGATCAAGTGTTGAAGGATCTAATTTGGATCCTGCAGCATTTGGACGTTGACTGCTTGGCCTTTGGTGGGGAAGATTCTAATGCCGCAACATCTAATTTGGATGTCGCAACATCTACTTGTTAATTGCTTGATTGGTCGCGACATTTGCTTGATTACCAAAACATTTGTTTGGCTGTCGCAGCATTCACTTGCTGCTTTAGGTGTTTGATTAATAGACTTGATCAAGGTTTCAAGGGGATTTATGTTGAGGCATTTGCTCTGCATCCTTGAAGTAGATGATATCTCCAACTTTGCTTTTATGCTCATAATAGGTCTTGATGCATTGTCCATTCACTTTAAACACCTTGCCATCTCTTGTTTTCAATTCCATAGCTCCTTGAGGGAACACTTTGTCCAGTAATTCATTCAATCCGGTCAAATAGTCATTCCGTCCACTCAGTTGTAGTAATATTACAAATTCATTCCACAAAAATTCTGACTAGCACATTACCAATAGCAAAAGCCAAGAACAAAGTTTTATACTATCAACCTTAAATTGTCATATAACGATAAGTTCAATTAGACATTACTCAAAATCTTATATCAGTTCCAATACACAGCACTGTCCAATCACACCAACTTCAACTGGATGTTGTTGTTTTCCATAAAAACATATCTACCTTTCACTTTCAATTATACATTTAAGTTTAAATTTTCAATGCTTCATACGATCTTCATAAGCTGAATTTCCTTCTTCAAAAGTTCATTCTCCCTTTTAACTATTTCTAATTCTCTCTTCAGCATGACCATCTCTTGTGCTACACTCAGTTTACTTGAATTTCCAAGCCCCCTTGCTTCCACATACATGTCATACTAATAAAAAAAATTGTAGTCACTTTTACCCTACCATGATGGATGAAATTTTCATTTAATAATTCAATTTATAAGTATAAACTAACATCATTTAACAAAAAAAATCTTACATTCACATATCAAAAATATAAGTCACAAGCAAATACCTTCTTGGGACATCGATAGAACCATTAATTTGGATTCTTATATGTCCTTGACATGACCACTTGACAAGGCCCTTCTCCACATAGACAATAAATGGGCAAATATGATGTTGAGCTAGATGACATTATGTTGCAACCACCTTTCAAATACGACAGATCACTACACGGAATGTGATAAGGAAAGATTTAATCATGAGAGACAAAATCAATAGACTTACCCCCAAGTATTGGCAACAACAGTGCCTCCTCTTCCACCATCTTTTTCTCCCCATT
>JAYJMB010000001.1:74809-89696 GCA_036873735.1 Pouteria campechiana
CATTTCGTTTCTTCCTCATTATTTACTATGCCTGATCTGACTTCTTGAGCGCGCTCTCCGCGACGCGTTCGAAACAAATTATAAGAAAATTAACAAGTTTAGTTAAATCAAAGGATTTAATTGTCATCATTGATTTGGTAAAAACACGTTTTTATATTTTTTTAGATCGATCTAAACTATAAATAGGATATAATGGATTATATTTAATAAAATAGTAATAATTTAATAAATAAAAATAAAATTTTAACACTAAATTCACTTACATATATAATTAATTACGGATGTCTTTTCTATTTGTGATTTAATTTAATACTAAAATTATTACCCTATCTAAACCATAGTTGCAATGCTTCCACCAACAGAATAAGGAATCATGACTAAAGAATTTACAAAGACAAAAGAACCCAAAGAACAATGTACTCCTCCAAAAAGTTCATCTATGTCCCCCCTTACCACTAATATGCTTCGTGATGCTGGGCTCGGAGTGGGGGGATGATGCCGGATCCACGCTAGGGGATTGACTGGATTTGGTGGTGGAAGAGGATGAGGAATAACATCTCCCCTAAAGAGATATCAACAAGACCAGAGCAAGGGGAGTGGGTAGCCTCAACCAGTTCTCGATTCTCAAACGGAACTAGAACCCTAGGTCCCTATCGAGGAGACCTGGGAGATGGAGAGGAAGGAAGAACATTGGTGGAGGATCTTGACTTTTGCTTTTGAGCAACAATTTTCATTCTAGGAGGAGTAAACGGAGCAAACAGAGCCACACCACTAGAAGTAGAAAGGCAAGCAGGAGCATGAGTAGGAGTAGGGGCCTTAGCCTGATGCTCACCAAAATTGGACATAGGGAAGAGATAAGACTCTTCCTATATTATAAAAATAAGATGAGGAAACAAAGAAGATAGGGAGGAAGAGGCTTAGGAATGACAATCTCCTGACTAGGAAAGTCATTTGGGAAATCTGCTTGGTCAGTGGATGATAGAATGTCTACTGGAAGCCTTCCTAAAGACATCAAACTATACTAAAAGATGCAAAACTATATTGTTTCACCGAGGAAACAATACCCAGTGGCCGCTAGGAATTGGTAGTCCAAATGGTCAGGAAAGGGGAAGATCCAACAAACCTAACCCATGCCCAATGGCTTTTTCAATCATCATCCCCATTAAAAACCCACATGAACAATTGTTGCAAAGGAACACGGGGAATTAAATAATAGTAATAAGAAGAATGTAGTGCCTTACTAAGGCTGGAAATGGAAGAGAACACACTCATAGTAAAGATAGGAACCTACCTAAGCTTGTGGACCCAGTAACAAAGGGAAACAATATAACGTTAGCAATTGGGGATTGACTGTCCCTGAGAAATGCCATAAGAAGAAAGAAGGAGAGAAATGAAATGCGTTTGGTCAAGCTGGAAACCAGCTTGAAGAGAACCCAGGGATATGGGAATGAAATTCTCTCAGGATTCCCACGGAAGATGGTAGGAAGCTCCAAAACATACCTTCTGGGAGGGGATAAGACTGGATCTCCTCCACGAGGCTAACAGACAAACAAGGGTGGGACTTTTCGGTTGCCATTGAAAAGATAGAGGTAAGATCAAACAAAGGAGAAGAATCAGACCATTGGAGAAACAACAAAGAAAGGTAAAGAGTGGAAAATGGCTTCTCGTCCTTATGGTGGCATCTTAAAGATGCCCCCTTAATGAAATTGCCTAGGGTTTTGTGCAGAACCAAAAAGCAGCTTACCTTAGGACTTGTGAAAATAAAAAATTGACCATTTGTACGTCTCATCGCAATTAAACCTCATATGGGCTAACAGAAGCGATAAGGGGTTGTGTCAGTATGAGTAAAGTTGTCATGGAACGATCTAATTAGAGTTTGAAAAAGGAGAAAGCTCGCACAAAACATTCTGGTAGAACCGATAGCTAAGCGCAACGAGAGCAAGAGTTGTCTGCATTCTTGTGACTAATGGATCTGTCTGAACATGATAAAATGTTTTCTCATGGAACCGATGGACAAAGTAGAAAGGCAATAGTTGAACCAACCAAAACCGGGGTTCTGTGGTTTTACGAGCAGATCCGCTCATGAGGATTTCGAGATCACCAAGTACCATGGCAAAATCCGTGGGTGACTAAGGAAATATACCACTACAGTGGAGCCAAACACTTATAAAGCAAAAGGCACATTTAGAGGACAAAGATTTAAACGAAATAACAAGCTTTATTGAAGAAAAATTATTACATTGATAGGGTATACAGAAAGTAAAAGAGAGTGCAATCTACTCTGCTAAAGCATCCACAATTGCTTCTGGTTCCTCTATTCGCTAATGAACGGTTACCAGTTTTGCCTCCAAGGATTGAATGCGATCCAAAGACTGCATGTGACCAATGGCACGCTCAGTCAGGTGCCAGTCAACCATCCTAAGAGACCATTTGATGGACTTCAGTTCTGCCTCCAGCCGCTTAATTTCTTCATAAAGAAATTGAATTTGCTCGATTGATTGAGAGTTCGCGCTTGAGCTCCTTGGAAAGATTTCTTTATATTGGACATTTTTGGCAAGTGGTTTGGCAGGATCCATGGTTGAACAATTCCCAAGGGTACGAATGAGTAGATAAGGTATCCCTATTTATAAAGAGCGAGGCAGAGGAAGCGAAGTGCCAGGAAGCAAATTCGAAGAATCACATTTATACCACAATTTATTTTGGAGGTTCACGAGAAATTAACTCCCATGCATTGCACCAACAAGGACGTCCCAGGAAATAACATAAAGGCAAAAAAAATGAGAATATCGGAGTACATCCCCTTGAGAGGGAAACTAGTGTTAGGAAATTCTAACAAAGATACCCTATTTCCTAGTTGACACCATGCCACATAGGATCCCAATACAAATGACATACCTCTTCCTGCCACTCTACACAGTCCTTCAGGCCTAGGACTACAGATGCATATTTTTCTGGAGTTCTTTACCCTCTTGTGTACAAACTACGTATACACCCCAGTTACAGCTCATACTCAGGTATAAAAGGACCAGGTATGTACCCCTAATACACAAGCTGTTGCTATTACTCATTCCCTCTAAAAGAGTTCTATTTTACTAACTTAAGCGTTGAGGTATTTACACCGGGATCACTCTGGCATCCTCTAGACGGGATCTTCTCAAGAGCTACATTAATACTCCTTTTAAGGATGACCCAAATAAGGTGTAATTCAAATAATAAAATAATTATAAAACCAAGTAAAGACATGAATTTATATCTATCCACATGCCTATTTATGTATACTATTTCATAAAATGATGTCAAAATTTTGGCTAGCTTTTCTAGACCTCAACCCTAAATTGAAATGGCGTTGGCTTGATTTTCAATCCAAAATTTAGAAATTCTCAACCCAACACTAAAAAGAAACAAGGGTAGGCCAGTAGGTTTTGGTTCAATCCAACCCAAGTTGCAAAATCGATTACAACTTTTTAAAGGCTCCATATGCACTCTTAAGAATTTCTATTACTATGTCACACTTAAGTTTTGAATAAAGATAATTTTTTATTTTTATAATTTTATTATTAAATATATGGATAAAAATATAGTGAATAGGGATCAAATCAAAATATTTGAATTTGTTCCAAATTAAGGTTCAGCACCAAGACATCAATGCGCCCGCCAGCACCATTGAGTGATTTCCCATGACTTTTCAATGATAAAAGCTTCATAATTCAATTCAGCTAACTATTCAACCCATCTCATAGTATCCTCAACTAAGACCTACTCTTGCAAAATCTAAAGCTATCTTGATGGAGTGTTAGCAAAGAGTGCAATTTTCATATCCTAAAGTGGGGACCTACACCTATAACGTTTAAAAAGCCATCATGAAGTGTTAGCAAAGAATGTCATAGCAAAGATGTGAATATTTTGAACATAAAATATCTACTTTTGAGAAGAAAAGATCGAGGACAATGATTAAAAAAATATAAAATAATAATAAAAATAATTATTCAATTACATAGTAGAAAATGGGAGAAAGGGATTTTTAGCTCTTTTTCTCCTTATACATTTATATAATTTACTAACCTCTAATAATGCTATACATTGTCTTATTATTTATATTTATCCATTTTTATCTTTGTTTATAATATAGCTAAAATAATTTTTTTATTTTGCTGATATTATTTTTATTTTTATTTCTAATTTTTTTTCTATATTTACCACTATCTAAAGTTCCAAACACACGTTAAAAGGCCAAAATTTTCTTTCATAACTTTTTAAGTTTCTCTTCCAGCTGTGATATCATCGCAACTTGAAAATCATCTACTGACCTGATCAATTGCGTAGATCTCATCCTCGATTCAAACTTCACGACATTGCAATCTTGCTATTTTTTAACCAAAACAATGTTTCAATAAAATTCAATTTGTTCATTACATTTATCACTATTCATTTATCTAAAATAACTTTTTGTATGTATTATTATATACTTATGTGTCCCATTAGCCATTAAAAATTTTTAATGACTTCATATTCACTTTTGTAAAATTTTATCTTGTTAAAACATACAAGTTTCCAATCTACATAATTTTTGACATTATAAATAAATATATATTAAATAATATTACAAACAGTTTAGATGAAATAAAAATTACATTTTCATTAAAAATGAATAGGTTGTATGAAACCAGTTGTATTGAACGATTACTCATAGGGCGATGGCAGTTAGGTACACGAATCACGTTGGTCCATACGTTGCTGTCCATATATTCTGGACCATTGGTCTTTACAAATAAATAAATTTTGGGTCATCACGTTGCATGGACAGCAACATACGAGCATTTGATTTTTGGACCATGCCTTCCAAGGGGCAGCCACATGCATCATTATGTAATTTCAAGGCCATCATGTGAACTATGGATACATTCTATAACAGGATGATTTTCGGCTCGGATGAAATGCAATTTGTCTATTATATTCATCTGTACTACTTTATATAAAAGACAGAAAATTATAAAAAATTAAAATTTTATTGTTCACACTATTTGAAAAAAATGTTAGCAACTACATGTTGACTCCAAGTGATTTTATTTTTGGAGCATATAAAAGTTTTCAATCAGCATAATTTTTTATATCATATATATATTAAATAGATTAGATGCACTGAAAATATTGTTTTTGCGGAAAATCATCCGTCGCATGGGATGGTAGCATTGGAATAAATTCAGCTCCCCGCGTAGGCTTGCGCAGGTAACCCGCTTGCCACGCGGAGGAACTGTACGTAATAATACACTGTTCGAGGTTTTTTCTCGTTGGATAGCGAAGCTCTGGTGAGGGTTTTCTCAGTTCTACTTCCGTTGTCGGTTCTCCTGTACTTGCTCCCCAGGAAACCTTTTCTTTTATTAGATGTTCTTCGCCCTCCCTTCTTCTATCAGTCCTCTCGTAGATACCCTATCTCACTCTTCTCACCGTATTTTTTCTTCTATCTTTTTCTAGGGTTTTTCTGTTCTGTACCTATCTAGGGTTTTGCAGCCGCTGCCATGGCGCATCTGGGAGGCGGAGCAGAAGCCCATGCTCGATTCAAACAGTACGAGTATCGAGCTAACTCCAGCCTCGTCTTGACCACCGACTCCCGTCCCCGCGACACCCACGAACCCACCGGCGAGCCCGAATCGCTCTGGGGGAGGATCGATCCCAAGAGCTTCGGAGATCGCGCTTCCCGTGGCAAACCCCCTCAGATCGAAGAAAAGATCAAGAAGTCCAAGAGGAAGAAGGAGCGCGATTCCCTGTCCCTGTCCGACGCCGGCCCGCAGAAGCGCCGCAGAGTCAAGGAAGAGAGCGTCTTGTCGCTTTCCAACGAGGGCGTCTACCAGCCCAAGACCAAAGAGACTCGGGCTGCGTATGAGGCCCTGCTGAGCGTCATCCAGCAGCAGTTCGGCGGCCAGCCACAGGACATCCTCAGCGGTGCTGCGGATGAAGTGCTGACGGTCTTGAAGAATGAGAAGATCAAGAACCCGGACAAGAAGAAAGAGATTGAGAAGCTTCTGAATCCCATCTCCAATCAGCTTTTTGATCAGCTGGTTTCAATTGGGCGTTTGATTACTGATTATCAGGAAGGGGGTGATGCTGGGGGGCCCACGGCCTCTGCTTCTGCTGCAGGTGAGGCGCTGGATGATGATATTGGTGTGGCTGTTGAGTTTGAGGAGGATGAGGATGAGGAAGAGGGAAGCGATTATGATCAGGTGCAGGATGAGTCAGATGAGGATAACGATGGGCCAGAAGCAAATGGTGCAGATGCTATGCAGATGGGTGGGATTGATGATGATGATGCGGAACAGGCAAATGAGGGCATGATGCTGAACGTTCAAGACATTGATGCCTACTGGTTGCAGAGGAAGATTTCCCAGGCATATGAGAAAATTGATCCGCAGCACAGCCAGAAGCTGGCGGAAGATGTGCTTAAGATACTTGCTGAGGGTGATGATCGTGATGTGGAGAACCGGCTTGTGATGCTGCTCGATTATTCCAAGTTTGGCCTCATTAAATTCCTCCTCATGAACCGGCTGAAGATTGTTTGGTGTACACGGCTGGCAAGGGCTGAGGACCAAGAGCAGAGGAAGAAGATTGAGGAAGAGATGATGGGTATGGGCCCTGATTTGGTTGCAATCCTTGAGCAGCTGCATGCCACCAGGGCTACTGCAAAGGAGCGGCAGAAGAATTTGGAGAAGAGCATCAGAGAAGAGGCCAGGCGATTGAAAGATGAGAGTGGTGGAGATGGAGAGCGAGAAAGGAGGACTGTTGATCGAGAGCTGGAGAATAGCTGGCTGAAGGGGCAGCGGCAGCTTCTTGACCTTGATAGTATTGCATTTGATAAGGGCGGTCTTTTCATGGCGAACAAAAAATGTGACCTTCCAAAGGACTCTTATAGGACATCTTTTAAAGGTTATGAGGAGGTCCATGTGCCATACATGAAACAGCCACCCCTTGCTGAGGGCGAGGAGCTCGTAAAAATCTCTGCGATGCCTGATTGGGCACAGCCCGCTTTCGAGGGCATGAAGCAGTTGAACAGGGTCCAGAGCAAAGTTTATGAAACTGCTCTTTTCAGTCCTCAAAATATCCTTTTATGTGCTCCCACTGGTGCTGGTAAGACAAATGTTGCAATGCTGACTATACTGCAGCAGATTGCTCTGAGCAGGAGTGAGGATGGAACATTCAATCTTGGTGACTTCAAGATTGTGTATGTGGCTCCAATGAAAGCTCTTGTTGCTGAAGTTGTTGGAAACTTATCAAACCGCCTTAAGCATTATGGGATTAGTGTGAAGGAATTGAGTGGTGACCAGACTTTGTCTCGCCAGCAGATTGAAGAGACACAAATCATTGTCACTACTCCAGAGAAGTGGGATATCATCACTAGAAAGTCAGGTGACCGGACATATACACAGCTTGTTAAGCTTCTGATTATTGATGAAATTCACCTCCTCCATGATGGCAGAGGGCCTGTGCTTGAAAGCATTGTTGCGAGAACACTTAGGCAGGTAGAGGCCACTGGACAGCATATCCGGTTGGTGGGGCTATCGGCGACACTTCCAAACTACAAAGACGTTGCTTTGTTTTTACGTGCTGATAAAGAAACAGGTACATTTTATTTTGATAATCGGTACAGACCTTGCCCTCTTGCACAGCAATTTATTGGAATCACAGTGAAGAAGCCTTTGCAAAGATTCCAGTTGATGAATGACCTCTGTTACGAGAAGGTCATGTCTGCAGCTGGAAAGCATCAAGTGCTCATATTTGTCCACTCTAGGAAGGAGACTGCCAAGACAGCCCGTGCAATCAGGGACACTGCTCTTGCAAATGACACCCTTGGTCGCTTCTTGAAGGAAGACAGTGCAAGCCGTGAGATTCTTCAGAGTCAAACAGAGATCGTCAAGAGTAATGATCTTAAGGATCTGCTGCCATATGGTTTTGCTATCCATCATGCAGGGATGGCGAGGGTGGATCGAGACCTAGTTGAGGAGCTCTTTGCTGATGGTTATGTACAGGTGTTGGTTTCTACTGCTACTCTTGCTTGGGGTGTGAATCTGCCTGCACACACAGTGATTATCAAGGGTACCCAGATCTATATTCCAGAGAAAGGAGCATGGACTGAACTTAGCCCACTGGATGTAATGCAAATGCTGGGTCGTGCAGGGAGACCTCAATATGACTCTCATGGGGAAGGAATAATTTTAACTGGTCATACTGAGTTAACATATTATCTCTCACTGATGAATCAACAGCTTCCTATTGAAAGTCAGTTGGTGTCAAGATTGCCTGATCAGTTGAATGCAGAAATTGTTCTTGGGACAGTTCAGAATGCTAGAGAAGCATGCTTGTGGCTGGGGTACACCTACTTGTACATACGCATGCTGCGAAATCCTACACTGTATGGGATTCCAGCTGATGTATTGGAAAAAGATAAATCACTAGAAGAGAGAAGAGCTGATCTGATCCACACAGCCGCAACTATACTGGACAAAAATAATTTGATTAAGTATGATAGGAAAAGTGGTTATTTTCAGGTCACTGACCTAGGTCGTATTGCCAGCTATTATTATATTTCTCATGGAACTATATCAACTTACAATGAGTATTTAAAGCCAACAATGGGTGACATTGAACTTTGTCGGTTGTTCTCCCTGAGTGAAGAGTTCAAATATGTGACAGTACGGCAAGATGAGAAGATGGAACTGGCGAAGCTCTTAGATCGTGTGCCTATTCCTGTCAAAGAAAGCTTGGAGGAGCCTAGTGCAAAGATAAATGTTTTGCTTCAAGCGTACATTTCACAACTGAAGTTAGAAGGGCTATCATTGACATCTGATATGGTGTACATCACCCAGAGTGCTGGCCGTCTTTTGCGGGCTCTTTTTGAAATTGTGTTAAAGAGAGGATGGGCTCAGCTAGCAGAGAAGGCATTAAATCTGTGTAAAATGGTGAGCAAGCGGATGTGGAGTGTCCAGACACCCCTGCGCCAATTTGCTGGCATTCCAAATGAGATTCTGATGAAAATCGAGAAGAAAGATTTGGCATGGGAAAGGTATTATGATCTATCCTCCCAAGAGATTGGAGAGCTCATTCGTTTCCCAAAAATGGGGCGAACTCTCCACAAGTTCGTCCACCAGTTCCCAAGGCTTAACCTGGCCGCTCATGTTCAACCCATAACTCGGTCTGTCTTGAAGGTTGAGCTAACAATAACACCAGATTTTCAGTGGGATGATAAGATCCATGGCTATGTTGAGCCATTTTGGGTGATAGTTGAAGATAATGATGGCGAGTATATCCTTCATCATGAATACTTTATCCTGAAAAAGCAGTACATTGATGAAGATCACACCTTGAACTTTACAGTGCCCATTTATGAGCCCTTGCCACCACAGTACTTCATTCGAGTTGTTTCAGATAGGTGGCTTGGGTCGCAGACTGTGTTGCCTGTATCTTTCAGACATCTTATTTTACCTGAAAAATATCCTCCACCAACTGAATTGCTAGACTTGCAACCACTGCCAGTGACTGCTTTGAGGAATCTGTCATATGAAGCACTTTATCAAGAATTTAAGCATTTCAATCCCATCCAGACTCAGGTGTTCACTGTGTTATACAATACAGATGACAATGTCCTTGTTGCAGCCCCTACAGGCAGCGGGAAGACTATATGTGCAGAATTTGCTTTGTTGAGGAACCATCAGAAAGGTCCAGATGGCATCATGCGTGCTGTCTATATTGCTCCCATCGAGGCACTTGCGAAGGAACGCTACCGTGATTGGGAACAGAAGTTTGGTAAGGGTCTGGGCATGAGGGTGGTGGAACTGACTGGTGAAACAGCTACAGATCTAAAACTGCTCGAGAAAGGTCAAGTGATTATCAGCACCCCTGAGAAGTGGGATGCTCTCTCTCGGCGTTGGAAGCAGCGTAAGCATGTTCAACAGGTCAGTCTTTTTATTGTTGATGAGCTTCATTTGATTGGTGGGCAGTTGGGTCCTGTCCTGGAGGTCATAGTCTCTAGGATGAGGTACATATCTAGCCAGGTGGAGAACAAGATTCGTATTGTGGCACTTTCGACTTCTCTTGCAAATGCAAAGGACCTGGGAGAATGGATGGGTGCTACCTCCCATGGCCTTTTCAATTTCCCACCAGGTGTACGGCCTGTCCCTTTAGAGATACATATTCAAGGTGTGGATATAGCTAATTTTGAAGCAAGGATGCAAGCAATGACAAAACCAACATACACTGCAATTGTTCAAAATGCAAGAAATGGGAAACCTGCTTTGGTATTTGTTCCGACTAGAAAGCATGCTCGGCTCACTGCACTTGATTTGATGACATATTCAAGTGCTGATAGTGGAGAGAGGTCTGCATTCCTTCTAAGGTCAGATGAAGAATTGGCACCATTCATTTCAAAGATTGAGGAGGAAACATTGATCACCACACTCTCTGCAGGCATTGGTTACCTACATGAAGGTCTTTCCAGCATTGAATTTGAAGTTGTCTCCCAGTTGTTTGAGGCAGGATGGATCCAGGTCTGTGTTGCATCCAGTTCTCTCTGCTGGGGAATGCCGTTATCAGCTCACTTGGTGGTGGTCATGGGAACCCAATACTATGATGGGCGAGAAAATGCTCATACTGATTATCCAATTACTGATCTGCTGCAGATGATGGGCCATGCAAGTAGGCCTCTTTTGGACAATGCTGGAAAATGTGTCATCCTATGCCATGCTCCGCGTAAGGAGTACTACAAGAAGTTTGTCTATGAAGCATTGCCTGTGGAAAGTCATTTACAACATTATCTGCACGACAACTTGAATGCTGAAGTTGTTGTCGGGACTATTGAGAATAAGCAAGATGCAGTGGACTACCTCACTTGGACATTCATGTACCGAAGGCTGACACAAAATCCTAACTACTATAATCTCCAGGGTGTGAGCCACCGGCATCTTTCAGATCACCTTTCTGATCTGGTAGAGAACACATTAAGTGATTTGGAAGCAAGTAAATGTGTGGCAATAGAGGAAGATATGTATCTTTCTCCTCTGAACCTTGGCATGATTGCATCTTATTATTACATTAGTTACACCACCATCGAACGCTTCAGTTCATCCCTCACTTCAAAAACAAAAATGAAGGGTCTTTTGGAAATCTTGGCTTCAGCTTCTGAATATTCTCAGCTTCCAATCCGACCAGGTGAGGAAGAGCTGATAAGAAAATTGATTAACCACCAAAGGTTTACTGTTGAAAACCCCAAATACACTGATCCGCATGAGAAGGCGAATGTGTTGTTACAAGCCCATTTCTCTCGGCATACTGTGGTGGGAAATCTTGCTGCCGACCAAAAAGAGGTTCTTCTCTCAGCCGGCAGGTTGCTTCAGGCAATGGTTGATGTTATTTCCAGCAATGGGTGGCTGAACCTTGCTCTTCTTGCAATGGAAGTGAGTCAGATGGTAACTCAAGGCATGTGGGAGCGTGATTCTGTTCTTCTGCAACTTCCACACTTCACCAAGGATCTAGCAAAGAGATGTGAAGAAAATCCCGGGAAAAGCATATCGACAATATTCGATCTTGTAGACATGGAGGATGATGAAAGGCATGAACTGCTCCAGATGCCAGACTCCCAGTTACTGGACATTGCTCGCTTTTGTAACCGCTTCCCTAACATTGATCTGAGTTATGATGTGTTGGATGGTGATGATGTGAGGCCTGGGGAAAATGTTACTTTGCAGGTCACCCTTGAACGTGATCTGGAGGGACGGTCAGAGGTCGGGCCAGTTGATGCACCAAGTTACCCCAAAGCCAAGGAAGAGGGGTGGTGGCTCGTGGTTGGTGATACTAAAACCCAGCAGCTGCTGGCCATAAAGAGGGTATCACTGCAACGGAAAGCTAAAGTCAAGCTTGACTTCACTGCTCCTGGGGAAGTTGGAAAGAAAACATACATGCTGTATTTTATGTGTGATTCATATTTAGGATGTGACCAGGAATACAGTTTTACCATTGACATCAAGGATGCAGTGGGGGATGATGAAGACGGCAGAGACTGAGTACATTGCCTTGCCTGCCTCCCAGTTAATTTGGTGATTGCACAACTCAGTCTATGGATTATCTTTGTCCATAAGTTCCTTTTTCCCTTGATGTGGTAAGCACTATTTGCAATATTGTTCCGTAACATAGGATAAGCAACATAGGAACAATGTTGATGCGAAAGGATTAACTAGATGCCATAGTTTGTAGCGAACTGATTTTGTTCCCCTTTGGCTTTTGTCATTTTCAATGCTCTACTTTCAGGTGTGTTTATCATCACTGATAACTTCCAACAGTTATGTTTTTAACATTTTGAAGTTAGAATAACTACATGTCACCGTTTTATCCCAACCTTCAAAAGTGATCCGTTTGCTATATCACTTCTTTATGCCACCTTTAGGCATCTGCACTTGTCTTCTGTGGTGTTTTGTGGGTTTGGATATTGTTTCTAGTTTTGGTTGCAGTTTGTGTTGTGTATTTCTTTTAGTAGCGTCTGATATTTTGATTTTTGAGAGAATGTTATATTTTGTCAGTCTGATTTTCTTTGTGGCGAGGTTACCTACTTGCTTCTCTCTGTTGCATGTGTGAGAGGAATGACTACATTCTTCAGTATATGCTCGTGCTTGTGTAGGATGCTATTGAGTGCCACGATATTTGGAAATTATTTTATTTGTGTGAGAATGAATGCTTTGGCATGAGGCCAGAGGCTTAGATGCTGTCGCTATTTTAAATTACAAATGTGCGATTAATGCGTGACTGCCGTGGAATGGCATGGAGCTGGGTTCTTGTGGGTGGAGTTTCCTTGAATAAATTGATCTTAGATTAAATCACGGCGATTCACGGCCTAGGGTCAGCATAACTGCATATAAAAAGCGCTTTATTATATTATTTGGAGGAAAATTTTAATTTGTAATTTTTTTTAATTGTTATGACCTATACATGGTAGATTCGCTCTCTCATTGCTGCACTTTGGTGGGATTCTGTTGTCATGTTGATGATATCTTCCATATGCTACCATTTCTAATCGTTACTGGAAGAAATGCACTCTCCCTCTGTTATACTAACATGCAATTCTTGCAGATGCAATTGGCAATCAATCAATGGAAATTTGTTTTGAATCGACCAATGATAGATTGATACTTCTTTTTTAAGGTTGTGTATATTCCGTAACCCACAAAGTAACATATTCAAATTGCTTGTAACCTCCTATAGGAATTAAGGTGAATGATGGGCTCGAGTCCTTCCAGCCATCAAAAAAACACAAAAGGAGGACCAACCGCGCTGGGAAAAAAAAAAACCGAAATCTCATTGAAGACAAGTTTTGGGAGTGAATGGGTTTGGCCGCTTGTAAATCCAAATAGGGGTGTAAATGGGGTTGGGTCGTGTCGACTCAGGTTGGGGTAAATTTAGTCCTAATTCTATTTGTAAAATCTCAATTCAACTCTAACCTTAACCTTATTTATAAAATCTCAACACAACCTTAAACCAACCCTATGAAAACCAGGTCGGTTTTGGGTTGATAATTGAGGTTAAAAAATATTAAATAATACATGTTTATTTTAGAAAAAGAGGCAAGTATATGAATCAAATGCATAATAAGATAAAAGTAATACTACAAAATAACTTGTAATCATCCAGGCTTGTCATTTGTAAGTGATGCATGCTTACAATACTGCAAAGTCTAAATTAAATCATACATAACTAAATCTAGATCAACCAAACAATTACAAAAGTCTCATTCAAGTCAAACAAAGTTCCATCCATTCAAATCAAATAAAGTCTCATTCAAGTTCCACAACTAAACAATTATAAAATAAATTCAAACCAATTTCATAAATTTAATTTGAATTTAAGGCTTAAACTTTAAATATAAAATGAAAATTAAAACTGCATAAGCCTCCATGCTCAAACTTAATTACATCAATTCAATTAATCTCCACCTCAAACTAGGGCAGTAGGGGGTAGGGAAGGGAAGCAATTTTATTTTTTTAATATTTATTTATATATCAAATCAGGTCGGGCCAAATCCAGTTGTCTGACCCCTCAATCCAAACCAACCTTATTTGGCAAATGGGGTTCGGTTCAACCATATTTGAGTAACCCTAGTTCAGAAAAATACAACCCAAATCGATTTTAAATCGAATTGGGCCATGCGGGTTCAGGTTCAATCCGACCCTATTTACACACCTAAATCCAAATTGATTTTGGAGAGTCGTTGCTACCATTGGGAGTATCATTGTCAAAATATAAACATGTAGGGATTTAGATAAGGGATTAGTTAATAGTCCAAAAATAATTTCAACGATGAAAGCATCTCCTTTCATCTTTTGAATGTTGAATAATTTTCCAGTTCCTTATACGGTTAGATGAAGTCAAAATGTAACGTAAGCCCACTTTTGCCAAAGGCTACACTATCACTGTAGCTGATTGACTCTCTTCTTCCTTATAGTAGATTCATGAAAAAGGCAAAAGATATAAAGTTGAAGTAAAACACAAAAAGTGAAGAAAATGAGTGGAAATAATATGATAAGATGGGAGATAACGATTGAAATAAAAGAAATCAATATGAAATAGATAGATTTTAAAAATGAAAAGATTAAAAGTAATGATTAAAAATAAATTAAAAATGAAAAAATTAAAAATAATAATTAAAAATATAGATAATAATAAAAAATATGATAATTTTATTCCTCCCACCCTAAATTGTAATTCGATTTGTGTTTTGTAAGACATGCAGGAGCGGTGTCTAAAAGTTACGATGGTCAGGTTAGCGGAACCACCACCCTCGAGAAGCTACGGGCGTTGCGTCCTTGCACAGCAACGCAAGCTGTCTCATCGTCATCACTCCACTCATATATATATA
>JAYJMB010000001.1:93254-112978 GCA_036873735.1 Pouteria campechiana
TATATCATCAACATAAATTTGAACTATAAGTATGTCATTCTTTGCATGATTAATGGAAAGAGTGGTATCAACTTTACCCCTTGAAAATTCTTTTTTAATCAGAAATTTGTTTAGCCTCTCATACCAAGCTCTAGGAACCTGTTTCAAACCATGGAGGGCTTACTTGAGTTTGAAGACATGATTTGGGCTATGAGGGTCTTCAAACTTAGGGGGTTGTTCCACATATACCTCTTCATTAATGAAACCATTGAAGAATGCACTCTTTACATTCATTTGATATAGTTTGAAATCCATATATGATGTAAATGTAAGAAGAATTCTAATGGCTTCGATCCTTGTAATAGGAGCGTATGACTGTTCAAAGTCAATACCTTCTTCTTGACAATACCCCTTTGCAACTAATCTTACCTTATTCCTCGCTACAATTCCTGATTCATCCAATTTATTCCTAAAGAGCCATTTAATTTCTATAACAAATTGATTGTTTGGTGTTGGAACAAGAGTTCACACATTGTTTCTTTTAAATTGCTCCAATTGTTTTTGCATAGCTAAAGTCAAATTTTCATCTTCTAATGTTTTTTCTATGCAAGTTGGCTCTAATTGAGAAATGAAGGCAAAATTACCACATATTTTGTGATAGGATGATCTAGTTTTAACTTTATCATATATCTCACTAATTATCTGGTCTTCAGTATGAGCATGCATGAACCTCCAATCTTTGGGAAGATATGTGTTACCTTGTTCATTTACCTCTATTGTTGATGGTTCAGCTTAATCCATTGTTGTCTCTGATAGTGGAGCTTCTACTTGTTTATCTTGTAACTTTAGTTTCTTCACACTTGTTGAAAGATTATCTGTCTAATCATCAAAATCACTAGTTCTTTTCATGGAAATAATATGTTCATCAAATTTAACATGGATAGATTCCTTTACAATCTTAAGTCTCAAGTTGTACACTCTAAATGCCTTGCTAACAATGGAATAACCCAGAAATATTCATTGATCAGATCTGCTATCAAAATTTCCAAGGTTTTCTTGTCATTATTAAGAATAAAGCATTTACAACCAGAAGTATGAAAATAAGAGATATTTGGCTTCTTTCCATAGTACAATTCAAATTAAGTTTTGTTGAGTTGTGGTGTGCTATCAAAGGTAACCAAATTTAGAACCTTGCTCTAATGAAACAACTTGTAGTAGTGTGAGTAAGGGTCGATCCCACTAGGAGTATCTAGCTTAATTTTATACTATGCAAATAAGAAAGGAGGGTTTTGAATGTAATGAAGAAAGTGTTATAAAGAAAATCTATCAGAGAAGAAAACCTTGGTTTAAGTCAACATCAACCATTAGAATCTCATAACTGATCATTGTTGCAATTATAAATCAATTCATACTTTGAATATTCACCGTTGGAATTATTTTTTCTATCTCTCCTTCAACATAGGTAATTAGAAACCAACATTCTAATGAACCCTAACTACTGAATAACCCAAGGCCAGCGCTAAAGGTTTAATTTAATATTAGCCTTAAGATTTCTAGAGACTGATGAAGCTAAACAAAACAAGCACCAGTGGTTGCATTTAATTTAGTTAAATATTCTTCCTAAGATTTAATAACTACAACAGTAGCAAATCATCAAACCTTAGTTGCTTCGCAAATTAGAGGGATCAAATGATTATGGATTTGATATCTACTCTAGCAATACATTACAATGAACAAAGTAGAATATTCAATACTCAAAGTATAAATTGAACAATTAAATCAAATTAGATTTCACAGTATATTGATTCTAAGGCTTCTATCTCTTTAAACTAAGAATAAAAGTTGAGCCACGTAGGGTCATGAAATCACAAATAAGAGAGAGAAAAGAGAAGATTCTCTATTGAAAGCTGCCAAGAAGTCCGCTCCAAACCCTGGCAAAAGAACTCTCCAAAACCCTACGAAACTGCTATTTAAAAGGAGCCAAAAATATGCAAAAATTGCAAAATCTGCAAAATCCAAAAAGTGGGGAATGGAGTTAGTCATCGACGATGCTAGATGGGTGCTGTCAGTGCCACCTTGCTATCCAGTGGTCTGATGGTTGAAGCAGTATGGGCGCTGGCGGTGCTAGTCTATTGCTTCCAACTGCTTTACTCCTTGTTGCTTCTCCTCTGCACTTCATCCTATGTATGATCCATACTGAGATCAGTGGTGGGCTACTAGATTGGGCCTAGTGGCCCAATATCTCCCCTACCACCACAAATCTCCATGAGAAATTCATGCTTGTCGCACCGCGGGATCTTCAAACTAACTAAAACAAAATTTGAGTCATCATCTGAAATTGTCCAAAATCCCTCAATTGACTTCTTTTTGCACTTTACCACTCTAATTGTCTCTTAAATCAAAATATAAGAATAATGAGTATATTTAGGAATCAAATAGGTGTAAAAGATTAAGGGAATAAAACATGATATTTTGCATTCTCATCAGTATGGGTTTAGCAAAGATTCTGTTAATAACATAACATGTAGTGTTCATTGTTTTAGCCAAAAAATAGTATGGGAGACTATATTCACTCAACATTGTCCTTGCCATCTCTTGTAAGGATCTATTTGTCATCTTACCTACTCCATTTTGTTAAGAAGTTCTTACAATAGAGAA
This sequence comes from Pouteria campechiana, assembly GCA_036873735.1. Classification (NCBI taxonomy): domain Eukaryota; kingdom Viridiplantae; phylum Streptophyta; class Magnoliopsida; order Ericales; family Sapotaceae; genus Pouteria; species Pouteria campechiana. The sequence continues at coordinate 95,892 of JAYJMB010000001.1, forward strand.
AGTTTTAAGAATTTTATTATTTTCACAAAAGTCAGTGAATCTATGGTTCTCAAACTCTCCATCATAATCACTCCTTATAGCAACGATGTGAGAACTTTGTTCATGCTATGCACATTTGGTAAATACTTTAAAGAATGAAAAAACTTCATCTTTAGATGCTAGAAATTTTATCCAAGTGAATCTACTATAGTCATCCATGATCACATATGCATAATGTTTCCATATATAGCAACTGAAGAGGTTTACTTCTTTATTTGACTTAAAAGATTCTTTTACTTGTTTACCTTTCATGAAAGCATCACACAACTGATTGTCAAATTTGAGTTTTGGTAAGCCAACAACAAGATCCTTATTATACAGTCTTTCAATCAAATTCTTGTTGGCATGTCCTAGCCTTCTATTCCACAACATGGGTTCATTATCATTCATAACAAGACAATTAGCTTGAATATTAGAAAGACTAACCAAATTTATATTCCATGTCTTCTATTGAATACTATAACTAATTGAGATTATCTAATACAGAACAAAATTGAGATTCAAACACAACTTTATAGCCTTTATCATAGAATTGACTTATGCTAAGAAGATTGTGTTTCAATCCTTCTACTAGAAGCACATCTAAAATTGTAGTAGGTAGTGGTTGGCCAACCTTACCGATTCTAACTACTCTATCTTTACCATTATCACTAGGGGTTACTGTTCCACCAGATTTCATTTTTAGCTCCATGAAAAGTTCCCTATTCTACATTGAGCAACAACTATTGATATACTACATGATGCTTTTTATGGCCCCCAAGCACACCTGTATGGAAAAAGTTAAGTCTTAACTTTTGGTACCCACTAGGGAATGGGTCCAGGTGAGTTAATTACAGATAACATTGATACCTGTTTCTTGGGCATCATTGTTTTGACTAAAGAAAATTGGGTTGCATTAAGTACATTTGCAACTATCTTGGGAACCCACATCATAGTCAGTTTGGGCTCAAGTTTTCTTATAGAGTTTTTAGTTTGTTTCCAGTGTTGCTATTATCCACCTCTTTTCTTAGGTTTTATTCTTAATAAGGTAAAAGTCAATGTCTTTTTCAGAGCATAGTTCTCAATTGTGACTTGCTCAAGTATACTATTGGAGTTACAATTATTCTTGAGCTTGGAATTTTCTTCCTTCATTTTAGAGCATTCATTTGTAATTCTCTTGAGCTCCTTTTTAGCCTCCTTTTACTTCTCTTTTAGAATCATGAAATCTAAATACAATTTTTCTAACATTTCTTCATGATTAGAAGTTTTAGAATTAGAAGTTACTTGCTCTTTATGGATTGCCATGAAGCTAATTTCCATATGGAATTCATCTTGATTACTTTTGTTTAGAGATATTTGGCTGATTTGAGCTTAATATTCTTCTTCCTCTTCACTTTCATGTCATTTATTAGGTTCTCTAGATTCTTCCATGCAGCTAGAGCCTTCTTTTTCTTCTGAAATTTTTTACTTATTCTGTTGTTATTACTATTATTGCTGCTATTGTTCTTTCTGTCAAAGTATGAGTTATACTCTTCTTTTGCTGATCATTTTGTCTCTTGTCTAGTTCTAGGTAGCCAAATTTCATGTGCGTAGGTTTTCCACAATTGTAACACATGGGTGTTCCTTTCTTTATGTCCTTTTTTCCGAAGTTATTTCTTGAAATATTTCCAAACCTTTTCATCTTTAGCATGAATTTGAATCTTTTTATAATGATTGTCATCTCCTCATCTTCATGTCCACTTGTGGATTCCTTAGTTTGAGATTTATCATTTTCGGACTTAGCTTTAAGAGCAATTGCTTTCTTGCCCTTAGGTTCTTATATATTTTTCTACTTCATTAATAGCTTATGAGTCATAATGGAACCCATGAACTCTTTTAGAAGTAACACCTGTGGTGTTTGAAATCTACTTATGTGAAAATGGGTAGAGTTTACTATAAGAATTTGATAAATGTCACTACTTTGGGCTATATAAAGTCAATGAGAAGAAAAGAACTGAAATGGTGAATTTGGATATAAGCATATTTGTGATTAATGTGAATGACCTAAGATAGTTATTATATGTATTGTGAAGGAAAATCTTGGTTAAGACTTGGGTGTAATTTGGAATGAAATTGGAATGTGAGTCATTTATAGTAGAAAATTCAGAGAAAATTTAGTTAAAAATAACTAAATAGGTGATTTTTGATAATTGAACTCAAATGAGGTAGTAAATGGTATGAACATAAATCATTTCATGTATGTGATATGTAGGAAGTGATTATTTGGAGATTTGAGATGTTTTATATAAAATGGGGCTATAGTAATTTTTCATAACTGTAAATGCTGAATTTTGAAAAGGGATCATCATAATTGAATTTTGACATAGATAATGAACTAATTTGAAACATTGTTCAACATAGAAGTTGTATATCATAAAATTATCTATCCAATGGTAGAAAAATGACTCAATTCTAATATCATATGATAAAATTATGACTAATACACCAAAACTATTTCAAATGACTGAAAAATAACAAGATGAATGAGATGGGTCACATTTATTAAACATTTTGACATGTTTTTAGGATGATTTGGAAACATTTGTTAACATAACAATTGTATCCCTTGAAGGTAGCTTTCTAATGCCTCAAAAATTAGGTCATTTTGATATTGCATGTAAAAGTTATACTGAAATTACTAGTAATGTATTGGAGCAGTAGGTTAGTGTCGTGACACAAGTTTTCTATGTCACGACACTAGGCAGTTATCAAATTCTGTGTTGCAACATAAATTTTCTATGTCGCAACACTAGGCAATCAATGAATTTTGTGTTGTAACATAGGTTTTCTATATTGTGACACTAATTCTGTGGCACGTCAGAGCACTGAAAAATCCAATCTTTTTAAGCCCTAAACCCATTCTATTTTTCATTTTTCTTTCTGTTCTTTATCCCTAACGCCATTCTCATGTTGCTAGACCCTGTTTAGCTAAATATTTTACTTGATTTACTAGGAAACCATTATGCCTAGCAAGATAAACTTGTGATTTTTTTATTAAACTCAATTCTCACCCATTCAAACCATAAAAAATGGTAGAAAATGGAAGAAACATCAGATTTCCTCCAAATGAAAAGTACAACATGGAGCTGGGAACTTGGTCCCTTTTTTGGGGAAGATTTCTATGCTTGAAAGCAAAGGTAAGTTCAATTTCTTAACCGAATCTCAAATTTTTAATTTTAGGGTTTTGGGATTATTGGATTTTTGGGGCTTAAATTGATATATGTGCTTATAAATTCATTGGGAAATGAGTTAATGCAATGATAATGATAATTTGGCATGAGAAATTGTGAAGATTGCTAAGTTAGGGTTGTTATGAATAGTAAAAATCTAGATTTTCTTATTTTTATTGAATTAATCATGGGGTAAATGATTAATGTATGATTTTTAATATTTTGGGGCTTGTTTGGATTGATTTAGATCAGTGAAATCAAGTTGTGGGCTATGCCCTAGTTAGGGTTTAAAAAGGATTTTTGTGAATGGACTATACAAGCCATAAATTGTTTAGATTAAAAGTTTAAAGGGGTTAATTACATATTATTTGGATGTTACTCATATAAGATACTAGATAAATTTTTCAAACAATCAAAGTTCTAAAGTAAATTATGAAGAAACCCTAGTTTAACTGATATTTATCATATTATTGATGATTATACTTTGAAATTGGCTATGAAAGAAATCTTAATATGATGTAATAAGTATATAATTATAAATGGTTAAGTAAATGGTAGTGTGGCCCTGTACAAGATGATCTGAGAAGAATGAAATGACAAAACTTGAGGAATACGGGTGAAGCTCAAGGCCTAAGGTAAGTAGGTGCCCCTTGTATGATTTGAATGAATGGATGAGGATATTGTTCATCCCATGTTTGTTCTAGGCATATATGTTTTGGATGAGGGATTGTGGATATCCCGTGCTTGCTTAAGAATGATGTTTATCTATTTTGTGAATATATGTGTATTGAGGAATATTGAATATTCCTTGAATATGTAGAGAATGGGAGTATGTGATTGTATGAATGATGGGATATGAATTATCCTATAAATAGTATATATGTATGAATATAACAATAGATAGAGAGTATCCCTTGGATTGAAATGACTGAGGAGATATAAAATACCTCATGTTATACTCATCCTTGTATATGGATGTCTTCTACATGAAAGGGATAGGGAATATCCTAGTTTTGTTATAAGAATGTATATGGATAGTATGAGGAATTGAGCCTCATGGTATATTTATTTTTGTATTATACATCTCAGGATGAGATGGAAGTATATTCTAATTTTGGCTGTGGTTGTATACGCCTAAAGATCATAGTGTGTTGTATTGGATTAAGGAGAAGCTGAGCCTCTTGGACATATTTAGATTGTGTTATTTTGATTCATGTTCTGGATTAGAACATGTGTATTAATTATGATTTATTAGTATTATTTATTATTCATGCCTACTTACTGAGTTGCCCGGACTCACACCTTCTTAATATATTTTTTTAGTGACAGGACGGGTAAAGAATTTTAACTGTGGGTTGGGATTGGCAAGCAAGAGAAGAATATATTTTAATGGTATGCTAGAACTTTGGGATTGGAATCCCCTTATGTAATTATGTACGATTGTATTTTATTCCAAATGACATAAACTAAATGTAATGGCATGTCATAGTAAATTATTCATGATATTCTAGATGGATTTGTATTAATCCTGGGAAATGTATTACCATCATGATCCGATTTCGATCTTGGGCGGAGCTGTGAGTATGGGTGTGAGTGTGTGGGTATAATCATTGTCATTTGATTATAGAACTATAAAATTTTGTTTGATTTCATACATATATATCAAGTATAACTGCATATATTTAGGGCAGACTCTACCAAATTTTAGGCAGGATATTTCCCTTAGAATTAGGAAAATTGTGAGAATATAGTAAGATTTCCCTTAAGAAGAAGGGAAATGGTAGAGTTCTGCATTGGCCCCAGTGTAGCATGGTCGAAATGCATAGGGTGGGGGTGTAAAGCATTACAGATGGTATCAGAGCCTTTTTTGTGACTTATCTATGTGGTAAGTCCTACTCACATGTGTGAAAGCACTAAGTCTAGATTTATGATGGCAATAGTTATCAGAAAGAACTAGGGAATGACACATCAAGGGAATTTATGAGAAAAGACCAGCTTGAGGGTAAATAAGAAGGCATAAGAAATGAATAGAGGACATATGAATGGTGCTAAAGATATTATATGAATGTGACATGATGATGATGTGATCTGTTATGATTATGCCAAGGTGGCATGAATATGATATCTATATAAAATAAATTTGATAGTGCTATGATAGCACAAAATAGTAATTGTTTACTATGAGCAGAGTAGTGCAGGAAAGTGTAGTGGTGCCCATAGGTGCATCTTATTAGCCTATTGTTATAATTTTTACGAATGTGAAAGTAAAACGGATGAAACTATGAAGTTTCATGAGTTGGCATTTGTGCCTTGATTATGTGATGTGTTGTGGTATCAGTCTCAGATGTATATCTAGGTGATTGACTTAACTTGTATATAGGTTTTGTTAAGTTATTCAGAAATTAATAAATAAAATAATCAGTTGCATATTATGAATTTTAATTATTGTGTGAATGATATGAATATGATTCGTGATATACATGAGATACCGATAAGTTTGAAAAGATTTGAATGCCTTGGTGCCATAGATGCCCTGATGGCGTGGATGTAATGCGAATGGACACCCATGAGGTGTAGATGTGTATTGCTGGCATATGTAATTTATATTTGTATTTTGAGTATGGAAGCATACTCTAACTGAATGTTATTAATGATTGTTTATATATGTAATTCAATTTAAATAAAAATTTATGAGTATTTGAGCAATTCTATGTTTTGAATGATATGATTGATTGTAATGCCAAGATGGCATTGATGTGATTGATTACAATATCCAGATGACTATTGTGTATGATTATATATGATGGTAATTGAAAATGTTGGGATGACATTGTTATGATTGTAATGCCTGGATGGCATTAATGTAATTGATATGTTGATTGAATAAATTGACATGTTTGCCATGATTGTGTTGATGGATAATGGATGTTGTCATGATTCACTTGAATTGTGCTTACTGATAATGAGATTGATGAAATTATGTAACATTGTATTTGGCTATGAGCTTGAACTATTATGAATAATTGTGAAATATGGTATGTGTGAAATGTGATGCATAGATAGAAATGATATGTGATTATATTGTATGTTAAGTAAAGAGAGTTGGTGGTAAGCTCATGAAAACCACCAGCGCAAAATAGCGAGTTGGTGGTAAGCTTGTGAAAACCACCATTGTATAAGTTTATTGGTAAGCTTGGAAACCAATGAGTTGGTGGTCAGCTCGTGAAAACCACTGGTTGCTAATGAGTTGGTGGTTAGCTCATGAAAACCACCAGTTGTTGTCAGAGGTTGTGTGGGCAGTTGACATGGTCGGGCATTGCTTAATGATTGTCCTTGATGGCCTAATTGGTGTAAATGGTATTATGGGAGGTTCCTTATGAGGATTCCCAGCCCTGAAAGGGACAAATTCGTCATGCCGATGAGGTTTCTGGTAAGGATGCACTGGTCCTAGAGTGTGTGGCTGTGTGTATCATGAGCATTGCATTCATGTGACATTATGAAATGAGTATTGTATTGTTGCATTATCATTGGTATACATTGAGGTAAATTTATGTGTTGGATTTATAGAAACTATATTTGATAATATCATGTGTGATTAAAGGATGCCTTGTAATAAGGCAGTATGTTATGTGGTATTATATAAATTGCACTCTGAATATATATATATATAATGCAAGCAAGTGAGCATTGCAGTATATGCATTATAATATATATTGGTATGTGCTTATTTGCGTATTTTCATATTCTGGAATATTATAACATCGTGTATGTATCTAGTTATGAGGAATAAACTTATTTAGTCTTTACAAAATTATGTTGATTTGATTACATTGGCATGTTAAATGTCATGGATGAGAAAGTGCGTTAGTATTACTGAATAATTAGATATATAATTTGATCAATATCACTTGTGTGGTGTACCCTGGGATATGGATCCGTAAGATGTGAAATGTTCAACTAAAGTAATATGCAAAATTGGAAATTTGAAAAAATAATGAGATCTAAGCAAGTCTTAAAGTTTTGAGGATAAAACTTTTTGTAAGGAGGGGAGTTTGTAACACTTGTGTTGTTTGAAATCTACTCATGTGGAAATGGGTAGAGTTTACTCTAAGCATTTAATAAATGTCACTACCTTGAGTTATATAAAGTTAACGAGAAGAAAAGAACTAAAATGGTGAATTTGGAAAAAAACATATTTATGATTAATGTGGATAGCCTAAGATAGTTATTACATGTATTGTGATGAGTGGGGAATCTTGGTATAAGACTTGGGTATAATTTGGAATGAAATTGGAATGTGGAGTCATTTATAGTAGAAAATTAAGAGAAAATTTGGTTAAAAATAACTGAATAAATGATTTTTGATAATTAACCTCAAATGAGGTAGTGAATGGTATGAACATAACGCATTTCGTGTATGTGATATGTGGGAAGTGATTATTGGGAGATTTAAGAAGTTTTATGTAAAATGGGGCTATCGTGATTTTTCATTAGTGTAAATGCTGAATTTGAAAAAGGGATCATTGTGATTGACTTTTGACATAAATAATGAACTAATTTGAAATATTTTTCAACATATAAGTTTTAAATCATGAAATTATCTATCCAATTGAAGAAAAACTACTCAATTCAGATATCATATGAGGAAATTATGACTAATACACCAAACTTGTTCCAAATGACTGAAAAATAACAAGATGGATGAGATGGGTTAAATTTATTGAAAGTTTTGACTTGTTTTTTGGCTGATTTGGAACAATTTTTTAACATAAAACTTGTATCCCTTGACTTTATCTTTCCAATTCCTTAAAAATCAGGTCATTTAGACATTGTAAATAAAATTTTTACAGAAATTACTAATAGTGTATTGGGGCAACAGGTTAGTGTCGCGACACAGGTTTTCTATGTTGCGACACTGGGCAGTCAACAAAGTCTGTATTACAACACAGATTCAAAGTTTATGTCATGACACAGGTTTTCAATGTCGCGACATTGGTTCTGTGGCACGTCGGAGCATTAGAAAATCCAATCTTTTTAATCCCTAAACCCATTCTATTTTTCATTTTTTGTTCCATTCTTTGTCCCTAACACCGTTCTCATGTCCCTAGACCCCATTTAGCTAAGTCCTTCGCTTGCTAAGAAATCATGATGCCTAGCTAGATAAACTTGTGATTCTTTTGTTAACCCAATTTTCATCCATTCAAACCATAAAAAATGGTAGAAAATGGAAGAAATGTCAGATTTCCTCCAAATGGAAAGTGCAACATGGAGCTCACAGCTTGGTCCTTCATTTGGCAAGGATGGCTATGCTTGAAAGTAGAGTTAAGTTTGATTTCTTAACCAAATCTCAAAATTTTGATTTTAGGGTTTTGGGATTATTGGATTTTTGGGGCTTAAATTGATATATGTGCTTATATATTCATGGGGAAATGAGTTAATGTAATGATAATTATTGATGTATCATTTATAATGTTTTGGGTCTTGTTTATAGTGATTTGGATCGGTGGAATTGAGTTTTTGGCTATGCCCTAGTTAGGGTTTAAAAAGGATTTTTGTGACTGGACTATTTATGCCATAAATTGTTTAGATTAAAAGTTTAAAGGAGTTAATTACATATTATTTGGATGTTACTCATATAAGATACCAGATAAATTTGTCAAACAATTAAGGTTCTAATGTAAATTATGAAGAAACCCTAGTTTAATTGATGTTTATCATATTATTGATGATTATAATTTAGAATTGGCTATGAAAGAAATGTTAATATGATATACTAAGTATATAATTATGAATGGTTAAGTAAATAGGATTCTGGCCCTGTAGAGGATGATCTGAGAAGGATAAAAAGACAAAGCTTGAGGAATACAGGTGAACCTCGAGGCCTGAGGTAAGTAGGCGCCCCTTGTGTGATTTGAATGAATAGATGGGGATATTGTTTATCCCATATTTGTTCTGCGCATATATGTTTTGGATGAAAGATTATGGATATCCCGTGCTTGCTTAAGAATGATGTTTATCTATTTTGTGAATATATGTGTATTAAGGAATAGTGAATATTCCTTGAGTATTTAGAGAATGGGAGTATGTGATTGTATGAATGTAATAGGATATGAATTATCCCATAATAGTATTATGTATGAATATAACAAGGGATAGAGAGTATCCCTTGGATTGAAATGACTGAGGCGATATAAAATACCTCATGTTATACTCATACTTGTGTGGATGTCTTCTACATGAAAGGGATAGGGAATATCCCAGTTTTGTGATAAAAATGTATATGGATAGTATGAGGAATTGAGCCTCATGGTATATTTATTTTTGTATTATACATCTCAGGATGAGATGAAAGTATTTTGTAGTTATGGCTATTATTGTATATGCCTGAAGGGTGTAGGTTTTGTATTGGATTAAGGAGGAGTTGAGCCTCTTGGACATATTTAGATTATGTTATTTTGATTCATGATATTCTGGATTAGAACATGTGTATTAATTATAATTTATTATTATTGTTTACTATTTGTGCTTCCTTACTGAGTTACCTAGACTCATGCTTTCTTATGTTATTTTTTTTAGTTGATAGGTCAAGACAAGAGAAAAGGCAAGGTTAGTATGAAAACATAGCAGTTGAATGTTTGCTTTTAAACTTTCATTAACATTGAGAAATTTCCATCTTATGTACACGGGCGATTGTAATTAATTCATGTCTAATAATGTATATCATATATTAAAGATGCAATGATGTATGGTTGAAATTTATGGGCATGTCAGTTTAATAATGGAGTATGATGTGGATGATGTATGGGGTCAGATGTGTATGGTGGAGAAGTAGATACAGTGCCATCATGATGTAGCCACGGTCCTAGGGGGAGCCTATGGAGTTAGGGGAGTAGTGAAGGTGAATTATGGAGTGTCTTATTTCTTGTTTATGAATTTTAATTGAGAAAATGTATTGTCACAAGTGTTGAATGCTTGTACCCTAGCTGGACAGCCCCATTTTTAAGTGAGATTCTTTCTAATTTTTTATAGACATTAGGTAAATCAAAAAATCATATCAGAGAAACCCTACCTTGGAAGTGGGAAATTTTTGTGCAATGATAGAGGATTTACGGTATAAAAGGGAGTAACAGCCCCGGGTGGGTGGGCGTTACACTAGGCTCATTTTGTCTAGATTCTTTACTTCCTGGATTGCTGTCACTTTGTGCATACATTGCTTTGATAGGGATCTCATAATTTTCTTCACCATTTTGGGCTTTGCATACTTTTCTCCTAAATTCTTTAGCTCGTTCTTTATCTTTTGAAATCTTTTGACATGTCTAAGATTGATTATATATCCTTCATGTTGAAAGCTTCGTATTCCTACGCAAGAAGATTTATTTTAGTTTCTCTTACTTGTTTTATACCTTCATATGCAACCTCTAGTTTGTCCTAGATTTCTTTTACTGTATCATAAGAGGATATCTTGTCAAACTCAGAGGATGTAAGAGTGCATTAAAGGCAGTTCTTTGCCTTGGCATCTCTTTCAGCTACTTGAATGTCCTCAATAGTGTATTTATCTTCAATGTTTAGGACTATCATTCCATCCTTAATGGTTTTTCATAAATGATAGTCTGAGGCAATCAAGAAATTCTTCATTCTCATCTTTCAATATCCACAATTTGTACCATCAAATACTGGAGGTCTGGAAGTGGATTGACCCTCAGCAGAAATGTTGTGAAAATAACTTGCCATTGGGATCTCTTCACTGGTTATATAAATCAGATTGTAAGGATTAATAGGTGAAGTTTGCTCTGATACCAATTGCTCATCTTATTCAGATGGTGACTCAAGAGGGGGGGGGGGTGAATTGAGTCTTTAAAACTTTTGGCTAGATAAGAACTATAATGCAAAGATGGATAAGAAAAAGATAGCATGATACACTTAGACAGATTTTTTTATAATGGATCGGCCCTTCACTTGGGTTCCTTCTCCACTTCTCTGAGTTACCCTTTTCTACTAAACTTAGGTTCCACTAACATTTTCTTTGATTAACACTCTTCTGATCAAATACACTTATTGGTTTTCAAGCTCACCAACTAACTTTTACAGTCTTTAAGCATATTTCCTACTTGCTTATAATACCCAAATGCAAGCCCTTAGCTTGCAAAAATGTGCAAAAGGAAATAACTGTGTACAAATATTGATGCCTCTAATAGGCTAGTTTTGTACAACGTTAAGAAACAATAAAGACAACAAATATAACAATAAGCAATAAAAATCAATCTTCGGAATGGTTGAAAAAGTGGCTTTGAATGCTTGTTGGAATGAGGTGGAGTGGAGTTGATCTTGTGAAAGAAAACTTAAAGGGTGAGTAAATGCTCTCTCTTTTTGTTTTCCAAAATGAACTTATATATTTCTAAGTTCTCACTTAACTCTTTTTATATTAATGATTCTGACTATTGCTGCTGTGGTAGATGAGGCTCATTAAATGCAAGGAAACGTTCAAGTTTTTGACCGTTGAGCCATTTCCATGGTTTCAGAGTTTCTGATAATATGATATTGGATCCTCCGACATTGGATTTTGGAAGCCTTTCACACATATGATGTATCGCCGTATCTTTGGATTCTTCGAAGTTAAATTTTAGTTCTTCCAAAGTGGCATGAACATGGTAACTTGTGCCAGATCCATCAAGATCTAACTTTGAAAGTGCTTCTCTAACTCTAAAGTACTCATTCTGTGATTCTGAGGCTGTACAGTGCTTTGTCATACAAAAACTATCTCCGAAGTGCTTCACTTGACTCCGAAGTGTTTCTCTATGACTCTGATGAATGTGTTATCTGAAGACTAACTCCGATTTGCTTCGTTAACTCTGAAGAACATGTCTTCTAACTCTGAAGTGCTTTATTAAAAATTATGAAGCTTGGTTTAATTCAACCAAGTATACTTTTGAGTATATTATTGATTAATATACATGGTTATCTTAAGCATTAACTTATTTTCTTCCTTTGAAAAGTTACTTTATGCTTGAAGTTGTCTAAAATAACTTATTCAAGCATTATGAAGGTTATTCTCATAGATTAATTTGAAAACATTTCTGCAAGCACTTGAGAATAAGTTGTCAGTACCTTAATATTTCACTCATGTCTTTACCTATCATCGAAGCATGTTTGGTTAAGAATGTTTATCATCAAAATTAAGCTAGATAAGAGAGTATGCTCAACATGCTATTCCACCTACTCTTCAACATGGTGGCATCACCGAGAAAGTACCATAGTTGCATTCTTGTAATTCAAATAAATGGAGATACTATGAGGATTTGAGATAAGGCCCTTCTCAAGAAATTCCTTCAATAGATCAATTGTCAACTCTTAAACACAAGCCAATACCAGATTTGAAGAACCTGAGCACCAAAAATCCAAAATCCACATCAAATATGTCGAATAAAGAAGGGGATAGTTAAGCTAAAGACTATAAATTAGAACTACTTCTCATACTTTCTCTCCTAGGATTTTTAGTTCTTATTGGTTTTATTTTATTTTTTCTATTTTCTTAAGTTCTTTTTAGTTTTTTCAATTGTAGATAATCCCCTCTTAAGGCCATAAAAATTTTCTTTCCACCATCAAAGACAACCTCCATCCACTATCGGAAGAGAATACATCTCGACAAGGAAGTTTCTTTTCTACTTATGCATTTTTTCTATTACATTGAGGACAATGTAATTTTTTAGTTTTTTTTAGGGGGGTGTAGTTTTGTTTTGTGTTATTCATATTGGTTTTTATTGTATTGTTTTTGGTTTGTGTTATTCTCGCTTTAAGTTATATATATATATATATATATATATATATATATATATTTCTTTATTAAGGTTTGTTTGATTGAGACCAATGATAAGAATGTCGTGCATTGGATATAAATTTTGGAAAATGAAAGATGCATGCTTAGTCTATGTGCTTGACTTGAACACTTGTTTAGCTTCACTTAAGATTCCTTATTCACCTGAACATAGTCATGTTGTTAGATTACTTGTGTAGTCATGTTGTTAGATTACTTGTGTACGAAGATATGGTTTAGGCAGATGTGCAAACATGATTTATTTGAGAGTCTAGAACTTGTTTTAATAATTGTTCAAAGAAAAAATTGTAATCACAAATCATTGAGAAAATAATTTAGGTATTCTTTGATCAGTTTGAGCATTTCAATCTAACCTAGTAAATTCATTGTCACTAGTGTCCCCATTGAACTTCAATGAAAAGAATAGCATGTGCAAAGCATATGTGTAATGCCCCATTTTCTAGGCATTACCATAGGACCATATCATAAGGAACTCCAGACAGAGTTTCCTTTATACTGGTCATCTTTAACCTATACAAACCATCATTTTATATAATCATGCATATCAACATTATCATAAACTAAACATCCTACACCCACAACTGCCCAAAATCGATAGTTGCATTATGATGGAGGTAGTCAGATAGACTTTACAACTAACTTGTATCATGACATGCCAACCATATTTAATTTACACAAATTTATGCATAGCGCAGCCCAAATTTATAATTTTACAATTTATATACATTCCAAAATGCCAAAAAGAGAATTTTCATAATTATGAGGTCCTAGTAGTTATGAGTCATAGCCTATCTTTGCCGCCTATCTTTGCCCTGAGCTCCAACCCCATGTTGGGCTCTGTCTTCAAGCCTGTCAACTAAAAAACCAAAAATGAAATAGGGTAAGTCCGAAAAACTCAGTAAGTAGGTATGTGATTAGATAGTAATTCAATAATAAATTATTGAAATCATAAGTAAGTCACACGTATACACAAGTCCGTAATATACAATGTCTAACAATAATGTAACAATGGCAATAATGAGCTTTTGCTGTAATGCATGTATCCCCTATCCATACTTCATCAATCTACCATTATTCCCAATTATCATCATTACCAATCAGTCTCTAGGAGTCAGTTAATAGAATAAACAACACACTTTTTTCCCACTTTGATGTGTTCCGGTCCCTCCTTATGTCTTCGCCTACGAATACTACTAGGCTCGCTACAATCTCATATTATTATCAGTGGTGCCCCACCCTCTTTACTTTACAGGGAACATAGGTTCTCCATTCACATCTAATGGGCAAATTAGGTAAATTACTTAACTAGGCCATGCAGGCCTCCACACAATTTTGCGTATTCATATCCAGCATATCACATTTGTCCATACAGCCCCTCATGCCATTTAGGAGTATCATATCTGCCCATACAACCACCACACCAACTAGGTGTCTCAATACCCACCATGCCATTATGGCAAATTATACTTCACATGCCATTTCATGATTTTTCAAACCTCATTTTCATGACTTTAAAACCATTAAAGATTGCCCCAAATTTGTAAAGAAAGACCTCATCATACCCCTTAGGCAATTGCATAAAAAAAATACAATTTAAATAAAACAATTGCACAAGGTTACTATTCCGGCGCAATGCTGGAATCCCCTGCCCAGGCCACCTATCCATTTACACGATAGCGTCGTGGTGCCAGAGGTGCCCAATCCGCTGCCCCCGTGGTCGGCCCTATTTTCTTCTCCTAGTTGTATCTTTCTTCACCCAGTTGTTTTCCATGGTTAAGTACCTCACTTAGACATCAATGTTCTTCATTTGCTCTTCAATTATCTTTAACCATTTACACATCTCATCTAGAGCAAGTGTATGCATTAGATCATATTACTTTTGCACCGTTATTTCTAAAATTCAAAATGAAACATCACAAGGTACATACCCCACATACTAGGCTATACTATAACTAAGTAACTAGCCACATCAATTTACATTGGAATTCTCAAAAGCCATGCTAGAACCTCTAAATTTTCTTATTTCAACTTTCAATATGAAATTTCACTAGTTATGACCCAGCTTAAGCAAGATTTAATAAATTCAAAATGAACACTATCATACAATGCCAAAAATTCATATTTATGAAAGGTAAATTTTTGGAATAAGGACAATTAAAACCTGCTTACCTTGATGTTGATAACTACTCTCTTCTAAGCCTTAAGTTCAACAATTGCAAATCCAACTCAGCTACTAAAATTCTTATGCATACAACATATGGCTCATTAGTGACTTCATTCAATTAGGCTCTACAAAACATCTTAAATTCAACCCTAGCTCAAAATTATCAATTAGTCCATTCTAGGATTTACTCAATTATCTAGGTTATCACTTAATTATATTGCAGTTAAGGGTTCAATAATAGGGTTTAGTCATATTATAGCATTTTTACTGTCATTTCATCAAAAATGTGATAGGCAGCTTTCAAATTTCATAATTTTAGTCACACACAGTATGGGGTTTCTTTACCATTTGATAAATACATATGTTTTAATAGGATTTCTATGCCAAACAATCACAACATTCAAATTATGGCTAAATTTACATTTTCCCCAATTTTCCAACCCAATCGCTTCCATTTCTTTATAAACCATCCCCCATAAATCCAATTTTAAAGATTTCACATAGTAAAACTTGTGTACATATGAATAATTCACTTACCTGCTAATTTCCCTTGATCAGTTTCCATAAAAACTTCCCATAGGGTGATTTTCCCAAATTACCTTCCGATTCCTATGCTCCAACTTGCCAAATTTGGCGTTTCTACTATGTCGGGTGGTTGCACTACACCTTGTCATCACTTTCCCCAACCCAAATAAGTGAAATCCATGAAGATCTAGAAGTTCCCAAGCTTGGGGATGTGAGGGGGAGGGCTGAAATTGTGAATGGGGTTTTAGGATAGCTAGTGGAGCATTATAAATGGCTCCATCTCCCATGTTCTGGTAGTGCACATACTTCTTGTTTTTGCATCCCTTTTTATAACTTTTTCACCATGATCCCTTCTTTCTAACCATAAGTTACCTATCATTAATCATGTTCCTCATGATTTTGTCAAGTTATCTTTATCAGTGTTTCAAAATCTGACAATATATACATGCACCAGTCATTTTTAACTAAAGAAATAAATTTACCCGTACCTAAAAATTTCAGGGTATCACATTTTTCCCCCTTTATACAAAGTTTCGACCTCAAAACTTTGGTGAATAAATATGGATATTTGACTTGCATCATATCTTCAAGTTCCCAAGTTGCTTCTTCTCTGGTATAATGGTCCATTGTACTTTCACAATGCAGATCACCATATTCCATAATTATTTTTCTTTACCGTCCAAAATATGAATTGGTTGCTTAGTATATTGCAGGTTTTCACTCATTTGAATGTCTTCAAGTGGAAATATATGAGAAGGATTTGGCTCATACTTCCTTAAAGATGACAAGTGAAATACATCATGAATTCCACTCAATGAGGGTGGCAATTCAATACAATAAGCTACCTTACTGATACAATCCAAAATCTCATAAGGCTAGATATATCTTGGGTTTAGCTTCCCTTTGGTGCGAAATTGTACTACCCCTTTCATTGGAGATACCTTTAAGAAGACCTTGTCCCCCACTGAAAATTCCAAGTCATGTCTTTGTATATCAGCATAACTCTTCTGATGTGATTCTGCAATTTGGATCTTTTTATTTATTTGAGCCACCTTTTCTACTGTATCTACAATCATCTGCGGCCCCACTAAAGCATGCTTGCCGACCACAGTCCATAGAGTGCTTCAAAAGGAGCCATCAGAATACTAGAATGATAACTATTATTATAAGCAAACTCAATTAGAGTTAAATACTAGCTCCAAGCTTTGCCCCCTCAAGGACACATGCCCTAAGCATGTCTTCCAACTACTGATTCACCCTTTATGTTTGATGGCTCAAATTTAATACCTCGCAAGTGCACGGTCGATGTATAGTCTAGTGTGCTTATGCAAGGGTCGAT
>JAYJMB010000001.1:122525-161277 GCA_036873735.1 Pouteria campechiana
ATCCTATAGCCCACTAATTACTTGAATCAACATTTGCTATGGATCACTTGAAGCAAAATTGCCTAAAATGGAAAATTAGGATGATGGGGAATGAGGGTTTATGTTGGCTAGCATGGGCTGGGAGATTAGAATGATGGAAATGGGATGGGAATTTCAAAAACATACTTTTTATATTATTTTTTTTATTTTGGTAGTCTATGCACCACCCACTTCCATGCAGTTCACTCTCTTGAATTTTCAAAATGCCATCAAATTATCATTCTTTACACATGTGAGTCATCCATTTTATAAATCATATGCCTAAATTAATTTTCCATCTATTATTTCCATAATTTAAACATTTATTTTTTAATTAAATTTGATTAAATTGAAATTTTCTAAAAATTACCGGCAACTTGGTTTTTTGGCTTTCCACATGTAATTTTTAATTTTTCTTCACCTATTAATTATTAAGTAACATATTTCCTCATCATACTCACATTAATATAGATATTTCATCTAGTTTTATAATTTTTTGATAATAAAATTCCTCAAAAATTCAATTTTACAATATGTCACACTGGAAAAATTATCGAAACTTTACAATAGTAAAAATTTATTTTTTAAAATTTCCAAGGCCTTACATAAATATTATTGATTTGATACAAGTTTGGTAATTATTGTGTAATAACCCACTTCCTTATGGGAATGATAGTTAACTCACCTTATCTATATTACTTGTGATTATGTATACTTGCACGAAAGCCAACAAGTTTTTGGCATCATTGCTGAGGAAAGTAGTGAGTTATACATTAATATCAATTCTAATCAAAATTAGTATTACTTTGGTTTTTCTTCTACTTAGTACTGGTATATGTTTAGTTGATTCTTTATTATAGTTTGTTTTGAATTCTAGTTTTAATTTGTTTTTATTTTTTATGCAGAAAGTAGTGCATGGTATGAAGCTAGCAAGGAAATCTAATTGAATTTGATCCAGAAATTGATCATACCTATAAGATGGATGAAGCAGGTGTAGCTAGAGAAGCTATAACTGAAAATCCACGTAAGATTTTGAGAGATTATACTACTCCAATTATTCAGGGACAAACATTATGTATAAGAAGACCAGCAATTCAAGCAAATAATTTTGAGATTAAGTCATGTCTTATTCATATGCTTCAACAATCTGTGCAATTCAGTGGATTTCAAAGCGATGATCCAAAAGCCACTTAGATGCTTTTCTTAAAATATATGATATAATTAAATATAATAGGTTTTTTATGATACAATTAGGTCAAGATTATTTCTATTTTCTCTTAAAGATAAAGCTAAAAGTTGGCTTTCTTCTCTTCCTGTAGGCTCAATTACAACTTGGGATGTAATGATACAGAAATTCCTAGGAAAGTTTTTCCCTCCTTCAATCTGCTAAGATACATAATGATATCATGACTTTCATGCAGATGGACAATGAATCACTATATGAGGCATGAGAAAGATTCAAAGACTTGCTAAGGAGATACCCACATCATAGACTACCCATATGGATGCAAGTACAGACTTTTTACAATAGGACTAGTCCAAATTTTTATTCTATGTTTTATGCAGCTACAGGAGGATCCTTAAATAAAAAAATACCAAAAGAAGCTTATGAACTATTGGAGGAGATGATATCTAATAGCTATCAATGGCCTACTGAGAGGCTACCAACGAGAAGACCAGTAGGAGTGCATGAAGTGGATGGTCTCACTGCACTCACTGCACAGTTTGAAGCATTAAATAGGAAGATAAACAATATGAATGCTTCAGCAATGAAAATTCAAAAGGTGACTTGTGATTTCTGTGGTGGAGGACATGGTAGCATGGATTGTCAAGT
Source organism: Pouteria campechiana (assembly GCA_036873735.1). Lineage (NCBI taxonomy): Eukaryota > Viridiplantae > Streptophyta > Magnoliopsida > Ericales > Sapotaceae > Pouteria > Pouteria campechiana. The sequence continues at coordinate 124,378 of JAYJMB010000001.1, forward strand.
AGGTAACACTTTTGCACAATCTAGTGAGAATGCTAACTTTGTTTGCAATTTCAACAAGTCACAAAACAATCCATACGGCAACATTTCCAATCTAGAGTGGCGAAATCATCCAAATTTCTCATTGAACAATCAAAATGCAACAAGGCCACCACTAGGATTCAAGCAACCAAAGGACAAAAAATATAATCTAGAAAAGATGGTTATCAAACTAGCAAATAGCACTCAAAATTTCATTAGCTGCACTCAAGAATTCATGCATAACACAAACATAAAGTTTCAAAATCAAGAGGCCTCAGTGAAGAATTTGGAGATGCAAGTAGGACAACTAGCAAATATGTTATCAAAAAGACAACAGGGTTCTTTGCCTAGCAACACAGAGAAAAATCTAATTGAAAAGGTAAAAGTTGTAACCTTGAGAAGTGGAAAGCAAGTGGGAGAAGAAGATGTTCAATAAGAGACTCCCAAATAAAAACAAAAGTAATTGAACAACCACAAAGGCAGTTAAGAGCAAACTATTTCCAAACAATCCCAAGCCTTATGTGCCTCCAATCCCTTATCCTCAAAGACTTCAACAACATAAGATTGATAAGCAGTTTTCTAAATTTTTAGATGTATTTAAAAAAATTGCATATTAACAATCCTTTTGCAGATGCCTTAGCACGGATGCCTAGCTATACAAAACTTTTGAAGGAGATCTTGGCAAACAAAAGGAAGTTGGAGGATTATAAAACTATAAAATTGAATGAGGAATGTTGAACTATCCTGTAAAACAAACTGCCACAAAAGATGAAATATCTAAGGAGTTTCACTATCCCTTGCACTATTGGTGATTCATATTTTGAAAAGGCATTGTGTAATTTGGGTGCAAGTATTAACTTAATGCCTTTCTCTATTTTCAGAAAATTAGGATTAGGAGAGGTCAAAACAACTATAGTATTACTTTAACTTGTTGATTGTTCAATCAAACATCCAAGGGGTATTGTGGAAGACGTATTGGTAAAGGTTGATAAGTTTATTTTTCTTGCTGATTTCATAGTTTTGGATATGGAAGAAGATAGGGAGGCACCACTTATCTTGGGTAAACCCTTCTTAGCAATAGGAAGAACTCTTATTGATGTTCAACAAGGAAAATTAATTCTTAGATTTCAAGATGATCAAGTCTCCTTCATGCCTTTGAAGCAATGAAATATCCTTTGGATGCTAATTCTTGCTTGAATTTATTGATAAATTGGTAAATAGAGTTTTTTAGGAAAGTGTTGTTGAAGATCCACTTGAAGCATGCTTGACTCAACCAAGGAACAAAGAAACTGAGAGAAAGGAAGTAGAGGATTATGAAAAATTTATGGAAGCAAATCCATCCTAGTCAAAGCAACAATCACCAAGAGTTGAGGAGCTAGGACAAATCAACAAAAAGCCTAAGCCATCTATAGAAGAACCTCCTATTCTTGAGAAACCTTTACCTTCTCATTTAAAATATGCTTACTTAGATAAAATTTCTTCTCTGTGAGTGATTATTTCCTCTTCTTTGATAGATATGATGGAGGAGAAACTACTAAGAGTATTGAGAGCATATAAGGGTGTAATTGGATAGAAAATTACAGACATCAAAGGAATCAACCCTTCACTTTGCATACATAAAATTCTAATGGAGGAATCATCTACCCTATTTTTGACAGTCCATGAGTGAGCCCTGTGCAAGTTATACCAAAGAAGGGAGGTATGGTTGTTCATAAAAATGACAATAATGAATTGATTCCAACTAGAATAGTTATTGGATGGTGTGTATATATTGATTACAAAAAATTGAATGATGCCACTAGAAAAGATCACTTTCCTTTACCATTTATTGATTAGATGTTGGAAAGACTTGCAGGACATGAATTCTATTGCTTTTTGGATAGTTACTCAGGTTATAATCAGATTCCCATTGCACTAAAAGATCAAGAGAAAACTATATTCACTCATACATATGGTACTTTTGCTTTTAGAAGAATACCCTTTGGTCTTTGCAATGCACTAGCCACTTTTCAGAGATGTATGATGGCCATTTTTTCTGATATGGTTGAGGAAGATATTGAGATTTTCATGGATAATTTTTCTATTTTTGGTTCATCATTTGATTCATGTCTACATAATTTGGCTTTGGTGTTGCAAAGATGTGAGGAGTCTAACCTTATTTTAAATTGGGAGAAGTGTCATTTTATGGTGCAAGAAGGGATAGTGCTTGGACATAAGATTTCAAAAAAAAGAATAGAAGTTGATCGTGCCAAAGTGGAGGTTAATGAAAAATTGCCTCCACCCACATCTGTTAAAATTGTCAAAGGATTTTTGGGGCATGCATGATTTTATAGACGGTTTGTCAAGGACTTTTGAAAAATTGCTAAACCCCTCTATAACCTTTTAGTTAAGAATGTACTATTTAACTTTTCAAATGATTGCTTGCAGACCTTTAACACTTTGAAGGAGAAATTGGTTTCAGCACCAATCATGATAGCACTAGAGTAGGATCTACCTTTTGAGCTAATGTGTGATGCAAGTGATATTGCCATAGGAGCTGTCTTGGGAAATAAAATGGGAGAAATTTTCAAACTATTTACTATGCTAGTAGGACCTTATCAAGAGTTCAATTGAATTACTTAACAATGAAAAGGAATTTTTGGTAGTAGTTTTTTCTTTTAATAAATTTTGTTCTTACTTGATTAGTTCAAAAGTGATTGTTTATTTTGACCATTCAGTTCTGAAATATTTGCTTGCAAAGAAAGAGGCAAAGCCTTAATTGATTAGGTGAATTCTCCTGTAACAGGAAATCGATTTGAAGATTAAGGATAAGAAGGGAACTAAGAATTTAGCTATAGATTACTTATCCAGAATTCCAACTGCAAAAGATTAGGAGATTCCAATTCTTAAAGGATTCCCTGATAAGCATACATTTCATGTCAACTCCACAAAAACACCCTGGTTTGCTGATTTTGTGAATTATTTGGCATGTAATGTTTTACCTCCTTAACATGTCACCACAATAAAAGAAAAAATTATGTTCTAATGTTAAACATTATCTTTGGGAAGAACCTTTTCTATTTAAAATTGATGCAGAACAAGTGATAAAGAGATATGTACCAGAAGATGAGATTGTAAGTATTCTACAACATTGTAATGATGGAGAGGTAAGGGGGCATTTCAGTTCTACCAAAACTACAGCTAAGGTTTTGCAATTTAGTTTTTATTGGCTAACAGTTTTAAAAAATGCTCACACTCACGTACTCTCATGAGATAGATGTCAGAGAATGAAAAATATCTCTAGGAGAAATGAGATGCCTTTAAACAATATTCTTATTTGTGAATTATTTGATGTTTGGGGTATTGATTTCATGGGACCATTTTCCTCTTCCTTTGGCCATAAGTACATTCTGGTAGCTATAGAGTATGTGCCTAAATGGGTGGAAGCTATAGCAATGCCAACAATGATGCTCAGGTAGTAATCAAATTTTTGAAGAAAGGCATCTTTACTAGATTTGGCAATCCTAGAGCAATTATCAGTGATGGGGGAACACATTTTTGCAATAAACAACTTGATGCACTACTCCATAAATATGAAGTTACACATAAGATTGCAACCTCTTATCATCCTCAGACTAGTGGATAGGTAGAAGTTTTAAACAGGAAAATTAAAAGATTTTTGGAGAAAATTCTGGATGCCACTAGAAAAGATTGGTTAGTAAAACTTGATGATACACTTTGGGCATATAGGACTATATTCAAAACACCTATTGGGATGTCTCCTTTTAGGCTAGTATTTGGAAAGGCTTATCATTTACCTATGGAATTAGAACATAGAGCATATTGGGCACTAAAATTTTTGAATTTTGATGCATATTGGGCACTAAAATTTTTGAATTTTGATAGGAAATTTGTTGGAGAAAAAAGATTACTATGATTGAATGAGCTAGATGAACTTTGCAATGAGACTTATGAGAATACCAAGATATACAAAGAGCGAACAAAGAAATGGCATGATAAGCACATCCTAAGAAGAGAGTTTGAGATTGGTCAAAAAGTGTTAATTTATAACTCTCGCCTTAGACTATTTCCTAGTAAGTTATGATCCAGATGGTCAGGTCCTTTCATTATCACAAGGATACTACCATATGGGATAATTGAAGTTGCTCATGACACCAAGGGAACATTTAAAGTGAATGGTCAGCATCTGAAGCCATACTTTGAATGAAGATTTGACAAGCAGAAGTTCGCATTGGACTTGAAAGAACCAGCTTAAAGAAAGAGATAGTCAAGCTAAAGATTATAAATCAAAACTACTTCCTCATCCCTTTACTTTTAGGATTTTTAGTCTAGCTTAGTTTGCTATTTTTTTCTTTTTCTTTTGTTTTGCTTACTTGATTTCACACAATTCTGTATTGCAGGAATCAATAGTTTGATCAACTCTTGTCCACCAGCAAAGGAGAATGGTTCACTTCAGAGGAGATGGTTGAATTCATGAGAAACAGACTATCTGAACTTTTTTTGTTCTCTTCACATTTAGCTCAATTGTTTATTTTGTTTTATCTATTTGGACAGATTTTTTTTAATTATGGTTTAATGTTTCTATTACAAAAGTAAAAGCTTGATTTTAGATTGAGCATAGAAGTTTTATGAGATTGCAGATTATGTGTCAAGTATCAAAATTATCAAAAATTTTGCAAAGGATGCCAATAAATTTCAAAAAACGAGGATTGGAATACACTTTATTCGGGGAAGCCCTTAAACTTAAACTTCTTTCATTATCACATTAAGGACAATGTATAATTTAAGTTTGAAGGTATTTGGGGAGTTACATGTAGATTTACAACCAAGATTTCATATTTGCATTCAGATTTGGAAATTGTTTTTCAAATTTGGTTATAAATTTTCTCTATGAGAGTCTCTTTTGATAAATTAGCTAAAGAAATCCAAGAGCAACTGTGTTACAATGCTGAAATTGAATAGGATGGATTCTCTTTTAATTATCAAGTGACATATGCTAAGTTTTGATTACCATTGCACATTACTAAAAATGAAGGATAGGTGCTATCTTGTGATTTACTGATTCTTATGATAAGTCCTTTTCATGACTAATGAAAATTTTAATTAGCACATTAGGTTATGATCATGCAAAGTGTATGTGTATTAGCGATGATGTTATGAATTCAGTAACATATTATGGTTAACACAAGCATGCTAAAACTTATTTGATTATTTCTCAAGGCGAAATCCTAGAAAACATGTTTACTTGGAAGTGATTTTGGTATTCTTTAATCAGTTTGAGCCTTTTAAGCTAACCTAGTACATTTATTATCACTAGTGTCTATATTGAGCTTTAATGAAAGAATGGCATATGCAAAGCATGTGAAAGACCACCTTCAATTTTTCTTTCTTTAGCCTCAAAAAACATGATTGACCTATTAAGAGATATATTTTAAACATATGTTTGTAGAGGGGTACATTAGTACATAAGAAGATAAGTTTAGGAGAGTTAAAGAGAAGCATTCTAAAAGAAGAGGAAAAATGACAAAAGGAAAGAAATCAATAAGGATTTATCCTTCAATTGGAGGAATCATATCTCCATGAACACAACAGTAAATAAGTTTGAAGATGTGGTAGTAATATAGCCCATAGTTGGGGGGATCACATCCTAATAAAAGTATAAGAAAATAAGTTTAGGGTGTGGTAGTAATACAACTCATAAAATAAATAAAACCCTAAACAAAAAGCGAAGAGAGTGAATATTCATGTAAAATACAGCTATGATCTCTTACTTTGTGTATCCTTATTCCCTTTTCTTGTTAGCTAAACCCAAGGCCCCACTACAAGCTTTATAAGGACCTATTGATCCAAGTGAATAGAGTTTTCTTTATTAGTGGAGAGAGATTATAAAAACTAAGCTTATGGGGTGTTTTGTGAAGATCATGAAAATCATCAGTCTGCACATTATTGATTGAAAAACATGCATGTAGCATGAAATTGACATTGCACACACACACATTTTTTTCATTTCATGAAAAGATTGATGAAGCATGGGTTTTATAAGATTAATTGCCAAGTATTTTGAGTGATTTCTGAGATATGTGCACATGTGTAATTTGTCTAGCACATTACTAATTATTTGAGAGAGATTTTCCTAACTGATTAATGAGTTCAAAATGTTATTTTTCTCGAGGATGATCAAAAGCTAAGTTTGGAAGTATTTAATAAGCTCATAATATATCATAATTTATATATGTAAATTCACATGTTTAAGATCTTCTTTTAATATTTTTCAGTGGATATTTCACTTAACAGAGTTTATTTTATTGCAGACATAAAAATCTATAAAATAAAACTGAAGATTACAAAAGATGTTATTTTAAAGCAATTTTTGGGACTGATGGAAGCATATTTGGAAATGTGTTCAACATGAAAGTTTTAGCATTTATTCTTAGATTTTTAATGCATCAAGAATCACATGATTTTGAATTTATATGAAAAATTTATGGCTTAAATAGTGCAACTGCCTATAAAGCTTCACATTCATTTGCTACTTCATCTGATAGAAGGCGTCACTTTGAAGGCTCACAACTCATAAAAGATGGATGATTTAGATAATGTGATCAATATAAAAGTTGTACCCCTGAAATTATCTATCCAATGTAAAAATAATAGAGTAATTCCAAGTTTGTATGAAAAAATTATGATCAAAATAGTGGTACTCTCTCCAAAAAAAACTCCGAAATATCAATTTCGGAGGCAAAATAAAAGGTGGTACTTTGAGCTCATACGACTCAACATATAATTAGAATTAGGAAAAGTGATTAGCATGAAAGTTTTATATCTTGAAATTATCTACCCAACCCACTAACAATCTCTCAATTTGAAGTTCATATGAGAAATTTAGGATAATTCTACTAAAACTACTCTGGAACATCAAAACTCCAAAGTAGACTTGTACCTCCAAAATTAGCTTCAGTGACTTTGAAGTTCACTTTGTTGCATCCAAAGTTAATATTTAGTAACTCTGAAGTAAGATTTATTGACTTTGAAGTTCACTTGCATGACTTCGAAGCGGGATGCCTCCAAATCAACATAATAAGAAATAAAGTTTGTAATCAAAGCTTGAAATTGAAAATGCACAAATTTAATTATTCTTTCATGCATCAGATATTGTTGTCTAAACTTTGATTACTAATATATTTTTTTATCAATGGGGTTCCACAATGATCAACACTTGCAATCATTTAAGTTATTTTTGGAAGCAAGATTCTTTGTATACATCGCTGAATTTTTAGAAGTTTTTGGAATGCATAAACTGTTACAATATTTGGAAGGGATATTTTGGAATCAATTGCACAACATCTATTGTTGGAAATTGCATGGAAACAACCTTTCCAGATGGAAAAGATAGTTATTTTTAGAAGAGGATTTCTGTGCGTAAGGGAGTTGCAATTCGTGGAGGAGTGTTACTATAATCATGTTGTCTGGGTTATTTAAGGAGACATTTAGGGACAGAGCAAAGGATGGAATAGAGCAAGAAGATCATTGGAGAAAGCTACCACCACAACCTGAATATTCTGTTTTCTTTCTAGTTCATCTTTTATTTTCAAATCAACATTCAACTTTGGATTATGATGATATTTATCAATTACTTAATTGGTTTTAGTTCAAATGTGATGTTCAAATTTTTTGTTATGTAGGATTAAATGGATCCTAGTAATGAAGCTGTTTGATGTTTGAGTTAAATTATCTTCTTCCGCATTGTTTCTTCTTTTCTCAGCTTAATGCGTGTGTGTGTTTAGCTACCATGTGCATGAACTAAAATTCTTAATTTATACTCATGAAAGGTGAATTAGGAATATACTCTTGAATTGAACATATGATGCAATGAAGTCTAGAGATAGCCATTATACATGTGCAAGCCATGTGAATATGACCTTGTAATGCATATATTACACTTGGATGCTTAAGCTAAATGGGTTTATTAATTTGGATTTGCATGGAGACATAGTAAATCACTTTAATAGGCACACCTATCATAACACTTGAGAAAGGATGATAGATAATTTAGTGCATCCGATTAACAATGAGAGGAATGATAATTTACTCAATGCAATTCATCAATACAAGTGGATTTGCTAGGTGAAGTTGAATTCCTAGATATTTCATTCATTAATATTTCTTCTTTTGCTCTTATAATTTGTCAACTTCATTATTTATTCAGATTTAGTTATTATATCATCTATTGAAAATCATTCAATCAAATATTACTGATTTGATACAAGTTTGGTATTTAGTGTGTAACAACCTATGTCCTCGTGGGACTGATACTCAACTCACCTCATCTATATTACTTATGATCGTATATACTTTCATGAAAGCCAATAGCAGTCATTCTTATCACCTTTTGAGTTATATAAAAGTCAAGCCACTAAATCACATCAACCACAATCCACAAATATTTGTTTAGATCCCACTAATCCTACTTGTTGAGTTAACTCACTTCATTAGCTTATAATAATATCCTTGAATCCTCTTTTGAGTTTATTAAGACTAGGTGTATAGTTTTGATGATAACAAAACTTGTAAATGACTTAAACTTAAGCTAATGAAGTTGTGTTAAGATTTTGAGTGATAGAGGAGACCTATAGCGGAGATAAAGAAAGGCTACATGGGTCTGCTGGAACCACTCAAACAGCATTCTGAAGTCTCGAACTGACAAAGGAAAGCTATAGAGAAGAGCCCAAGGCTATAGAGGTTTATAGCACTTGCTGCATTATTATGTACTACAAGGCACGACGTCCAGAGGTATATAGAGTTCTTTACGAAGGCCATATTCTACAAAGGCATGGATAGAGGAAACCTGTAGAGTTTTTCAGGGTTCACAATTGTCTACAGAGTTTTTCTATAGATGATAGGCTATTATAGAGGTCTGACATTTCACAATGGCTAGATTTTAAATGGCCCTCTTTCAAATGCTCAAAAGCCCACAAAACTTATAACTAGAAGTTCCATTAAAGAAGAAAAAGATTCTTGAGGGTTTCATAAACTAAACACGAATCAATCATAAGAAACCCAACGATCAAAGAGATTAAAGTTACCTTAAGTCCACCTCAAGAGGAGTTTTAAACATTGTAAAATTATTATTTAGTATTTACATTTGAGCTTATATTGTGTACAACTAAGACTAGTAAGATCTTTATTTTAGTTATTTTGGTTTTCTGCTTTAACGAAGGAGATCCTTGCAACAACGTTAGTATAAAGAGTTTGTTGCTAAGCTTAGAGAAACCAACCTTTTAGAGTACTTGGTAAGCTCAGAGAAACTAGGTGGTTTATGAGTTTTTGGTGATCTCTAAAAAACCAAAGGAGGTGTGATTCCACATTTGAACAGAACCCAAGGTTGGGGATACCTTGGAGAGTGGAGTAGGTATTAAGAGGACCCAAACCACTATAATCTTTGTATGTTTACTATCTTGTGTGCTTATGTGCTTCCATTGCTATTTATTTTTTGCACTTGCATAATATTTGATTACAAATCTTGCTTGGTTTGGGATCAACATTTAACATTAAACTTAGTCTCAAAAATTGGTATCAAAGTAGGGCACTAAAACCAAGATTTAACTATCTTAAAATCTCTACCTCGATGTGATACCATATGGCAAACTATTTTGGTGGAATCATGGAGGGTTAATTAACCATTAGACCTCTATATTTTGATGGGGAGCATTATCATTATTAGAAGATAAGAATGAAAAATATTTTGATTGCCAATAGTTATAAGTTATTGAAGATTGTAGAGAATAGAATGGTGCTCTCCACCACAAAGGAGAGTAAGTGGACTAACGAGGACATTAAAATAGTTAAATTAGATATCAAAGTTAAGAATGCTCTAGACTAAACTTTCTCTAAGTTAAAAGGGTTAGACTTAACATAAGTCAAGAAGGCATGAGAACTAGAACTATGTAATTGTCGATAATGAACAAACATCATCAACGTTTTTTGATAATTTGTCGATGTTTTTCCTTCACATGAAATCGATCGAGATTCAACTTCATTGGATTTGTCTCTATTTGGTGATTAGTCAAAGTTTAACTTTACCAAATTTAAATCCATCATGGTTTCAAGTTCACCAAATTTAAATTAGTCGAAGTTTAACTTTTCTTGATTTGTTTCTATTTGAATATTAATCGAAGTTCAACTTCACCTAATACAAATCCATCAAGGTTGCAACTTCACCTTATTTGACTCTGAAGCTTCATCTCACAGAAAACATCAATGGATATGCAATCCGTTGATGTTTTAACTTTGCTTAAAATAAATTACATTTAAACATGTCATTCTACAACCTGTTTACATATATACCATATTTCACATATTGTTCACAGCCATCCATTCACCATTCACACAAACAAACTGTATAGTCACACAATCAAAACAAACCATTCATCACACTTTAAAATCCTATCTTAGGAATTCAACTAAATTCTCCATTGTACCCATTACCTGCATGTTAGACAATCACTTAGCAAACTATAGTAAATTAAGTCAATCCTATCTACATCATATCTTGCAAGTGTTAGATAACTATCATTCAATTCTCAACCTATTAACTCATCAATTCTCAAACACATCAAATCATTTACATCCTGTTATCCAAGTTTGTTAATCATCAAAACAAGAGTCAAACAATTTTCTCCCTTTTTGGTGACGATAAAATCAGAGATGGATAACTTAAATTGTCTCAATTCTCACCCTATCAAAGTGCTTCCAAGTATTTCCTCCTTTTTGTTAGAAGCAAAAAAAGAGAAAGATAAAGTGAAAAGAGAGAAATGAACATGCACATATGTATGAGGAATAAAACAACACAATATGAAATTGAGTTAAAAGTCATATGTGTGCGAGTTAAAAGAATGTTTCAAGTGTAATCAAAGTTGAAGTTTAAAGGAAGTCATGAAAAGTTAGTTATCAACCACAAAAACAAGAAACTTCATCAATCATATCTTCAACATTCATACTTCAAGGTGAAGGCCTCGTTTTGTTATTTTTTGGATTGGACCGGGGTTCATCAACAGTTGGACCTTGAGTGGAAGAAACATTGATTTGCTCTCAAATGTAAGCTTGCAAGTCAACCTTCAGTGAGCTAAGACTAGTTGCTAGCAATGCCTGCAATGAGTAAGAACTATTTTGGGTGCTAGGATAGAAGTATTGGAGTGGTTTGGGGGTTAGATTGGGTTGCAGCTGAATCTTTGTCAACTTGACTAAAATGATGAGTCTTCTCATGCTTGCTATGTTGTCCCTCCTCTTCTCCTTGATCCTTTTCCCCTAGAACATCCTTAAAGAATTCCTCTTCATGTCCTTTTTCTGACTGTTCTTCCTTTAGAGCTTCCTCTTCCTCTTCATTTCCAAATCTTGGTTCTTCCACATTAGTTCTAGGAATTTATGACATCCACCTCCAAACATTGTCCTCATGTTTAATATATTTCATTCTCCTCAATGTTTGAATCTTGATTTCATCATAACATGAAGTGTAAGATCAATCTCATAGAATTTGAAGAGTTTTGTGTGTGGAACCTGAGAATTTAGTTTTGATGATTAATAAAACTTATTAATGACTTGATTTAAGCTAACAATAGTGTTGCTAAGATTTCTAGTTTTGGAGAAGCTTCAGAGTTGCAGGAGGAAGCTCCAAAGTTGAAGGAGGAAGTATCAGAGTTGAAGAAGGGATCTTTAGAGGCAAAGAAGGAAGCTTCAAATGTGCAGAAAGAGTCGTTGGGCAGAAACAACACTTAAGGGGCTTTGGAGCATCTAAAGTGATGACTTCGAATGATCTTGAAATATATGCATTGGGATGTCAGAAGCTTCGGAGGCGCAGGTCACTTACTTTGGAGGGACCAAAGTGTAACTTTAGAGGCTCCAAAGTGGCACGATGAGGCAGGGCCCATCGTTTTTAATGAGGCATTTGCAATGGTCAAAAAATTGGGTTTGAATCTGGAACTTATAAATAGAAATTTCAAAGAAGAGAAACAAACTTTTGAGAAGATTAAACATGAATTAAACATAAGAACTCAAAGTCTAAAAGGTGCATTCATCCCAACAGGCTTCAACGAACAAAGAACTTCAAAGATCCATCTATCTACTCATCAAGGGAGATCAGAAAGCACTGTGAGCTTAATATTTTATCTTTATTATTTGAGCTTAAATAGTATGTATATCTAGGCTTAGTTAGAGGCATTTACTTGTATATCTATACCTATAAAGGTTAAGTCATTGGTTAGCTCTTAAGAAACTAGATTGTATGAGTTGTTGGTGAGCTTGTGAAAACCAACAGTTGTAGAGTTTCTAGTGAGCTTGTAAAACCATATGGAGTTCTTGCTTAGCTCGTAAAACCAAGGGAGGTTGTGATTCCATGGGTTATAGTGGAACCCAAGGTTGCTGAAACCTTGGAGAGTGGAGTAGGTGCCAGGAGGGGGCTTGAACTAGTATAATTCTTATGTCTTTATTGTAGTGTGCTTATGAGTTCCATTGCACTTATTTTTTGCTCTTACACAATCTTGTCTATTTTCCCATACCTTTAGGATTCCATATTTGTTATACAACTTGCTTAGCATAAGCAGGGTCAGGGGGACTAACAAGATATTCGGATTCACATTTTTATTTCTACCTTAGTGTGATTTCATATGACAAACAGTTTTGGTGGAATCAAGAAGGGTCAATCAACCATCAGACCTCCATATTTTTATAGGAAGCATTATAGCTATTGGAAAATGAAGATGAAGAATTTTATGATTGCCAATAGTTATAAGTTGTGGAACATTGTAGAATAAGGAATAGTATTTTCCACATCAAAGGAGAGTAAATGGACTAACCAAGACATTAGAGCAATTTAGTTGAATGCTAAAGCAAAGAATACACTATATTGTGCTCTCTCTCTCTCTCTAAATTTGAGAAGATATCCTCATATAAAATTGCAAAAGAAATCTGGTACCATTTGCAAGCAATTTATAAGGGGATAAGCCAAGTTAAAGAAGCTAGAATTAGTTTTTTTATTCAAGAATATGAAGTGTTCTGCATGTTTAGGGATAAGTCTATATCTGATATCTTTTCTAGATTTATTAGACTCACTAATAACTTAAAAAGTTTAAGCCATGAGATTTCTTGTCCACAGTAAGTTAAAAAGATTTTAAGGTCTCTCCCGGCAAATTGGATCCTAAAAATTGCAGTAATTGAAGAGACTACAGATTTGAACAAGCTCTTAGTTGTAGAACTCATGAGATCTTTAATGACCCATGAAGTATAGAAGAATGAGAAAGAAGGAAAGAAGATGAAGATAGTGTATGAAAATAGAAGTGGAGATTTTTCTTGTAGTGAGGGGGAGGATGATGATGTAGAATATGTAAAAACCCTCTCAAGGAGGATTAGATGTCTATTTAAGAAGAAGAAAAAGAAAAAAAAATTATAAATTCAGTAGAACAATGTACACATGAAGAAGATAAGGAAATAAATGTCAATAAAAATATAGAAGAAGAAATTCATTTATGTGTAACTGCTTTCCAATTGTAGCCATAGAAGCAGCTCCTCAACCATGATAAATAGAAACATAAATCTATTTGAGGCAGTTAGGTAGGTGAATGTATTGTATTTTCTATCCTTAATTCCTTGCATTTATGTTATTTTACTTTAGCCTTCATCACTTTATCTCTCATAACAGAACCATCTTGCATGTAAGTATGTGAGAAGAGCTAAACAGATAATCATCTATTACTTGAACCAAATGAGATTAACCTTAATATCATTATAGTCCTATGACATAAGTCAAGCCTGTTTGGAAAACTTTATAGTTTAAGGTTGGGAATAGATATTCTAATCCTAGCCAAACCTTCTATAATCATTATTATGGGTTTATTTACTATTAATAGCTAAATGAACTTTGGTTTGAATGTGAGAAATAAAGCTATTAGATTATGCATAATAGGGGGAGCTTGGAAAATGAAGTTTAGGGTCATGCATTATAGTAGTAGTAGAAGGAGAACAAGTTAGTCCCTCACGCCAATGTTTTATCATAATCCATCCTCCTCTAGACCTTTTTGATTATAACAAAAAGATGGAGAATGTTGAGACTTGCTACATTAGAGGGAAAATGTTATAAAAAGGGAAAGAGGAAGAAACTGAACTTATTGAAAATATGGACCAATCATAGCATAGTAAGCCAAAATAAGTCAGACTTCCTTATGCTTATTGTATTAGTTATTTAGGGGGAGTTCTCATCAGTTCATTAGCACTATTTTTATAGTGCAAGTCGTTAAGTTTTGTCATCATTAAAAAGGGAGAGAATGTTGAGTCTAAGGATCTAGTTTTAATAATTAACAAAACTTGTTAATGACTTGATTTAAGCAAACAATAGTGTTGCTAAGATTTCTAGTTTCAGAGAAGTTTCAAAGTTGAAAAAGGAAGCTTCTAAGTTGAAGGAGGAAGCTTCTGAGTTAAAGGAGGGAGCTTCGGAGGTAAGGAAGGAAGCTTTGGAGGAAGAAGGAAGCTTTGGAGGTGCAAAAAGAGTCGTTGGGCAGAAACAATACTTAAGGGACTTTGGAGCATCCAAAGTGATGACTTTGGATGATCGAGAAATATATGCATTGGGACGTCAAAAGCTTCAGGGGTGCGAGCCACTTACTTCAAAGGGATCAAAGCCATGCTCGCTCATGACTCCGATGAACCACGACCTTTGGAGGCTTCGAAGCAACACGCTGAGGTAGTGCTGCGTGGTTTTTAACGTGGCATTTTCAACAGTCAAAAAATTGGAAAAGTAACAGCTAGTTTGAATTTGGAACTTATAAATAGAAGTTTCAAATGAGAGAAATAGACTTTTGAAAAGATTAAACACAAATCAAACATAAGAATTCAAAGTCCAAAAGGTGCATTTACTCCAACAGGCTTCAATGAACAAAGAGCTTCAAAGATCTATTTATCTACTCATCAAGGGAGATCAAAAAGCACTATGAGCTTGACGTTTTATCTTTATTATTTGAGTTTAAACAATATGTACATCTAGGCCTAGTTATAGGCATTTATTTATACATTTATACCTATAAAGGTTGAGTTGCTGGTTAACTCTTAAGAAACTAGATTGTATGAGTTATTGGTGAGCTTGTGAGAACCAACAGTTGTAGAGTTTCTGGTGAGCTTGTAAAACCTGTGCAGAGTTCTTAGTTAGCTTGTAAAACTAAGGGAGGTTGTGATTCCATGAGTTATAATGGAACCCAAGGTTGAGGAAACCTTGGAGAGTGGAGTAGATGCTAAGAGGGAACGTGAACCACTATAATCCTTGTGTCCTTATTGTAAGCTTGTGAGTTTCACTTCACTTATTTTCTGCTCTTACACAATCTTGTCTATTTTCCCATACCTTTAGAATTCCAAATTTGCCATACAACCTGCTTAGCATAATCAAGGTCAAGAGACCAACATTGTGAGATATATGGCATAGGGTAGATGGCCATTTCCTCGTCTTCTGAGAAAACATGTATTGGAGATTGCATCTACTAGATCATAGTCTAAATTATAGACTATACAATAAACTAGAACACACTCCTCCTCACTTATAGCATCTTATCCACCATTTCTAGGAAACAAGCAGTGCATGACAATGTGGAGCACTAGCTTGAATTCCATTAATGAAAATTTCTTATTAGTAAAGTCTCCTTTCTTTGTGGCTAATGCGGCTTTACTAGTGAGACACTCAACCACCTTTGATCTTTCAGAAGTTTTCTAAGAGGATACATAAGGAAGTTTCATAATATTTGCAAATTCTTCAACTGTGAATTTGTGGTGAACTTATAGATTCCATCCTCATCTTCCACTTCTTGGAGATAGAAGTAGAACAATTTGACCAATTCATCATATAGAATAGAAGTAGAACAATTTGACCAATTCATCAAATATCATCAATTTTGCATCTATAAAATCATCGATTCCAAAGTTCTTTAGCTACTTAACAAACTAAAAACCTTCCTTCTCAAAGAATGAGTAGTTTATGAATTTACCTCTAGTGTAATTTGTTTGTCTTTTTTGTAAGGCTTAACCTAAGAGTGGAGGGGTGAATTAGGTTTATAAAATTTTCTTACTTGAACTCCAATTAATCAAATTTTCTTATCTCAAATGATTTGCTAGATACTGTGTAATGAAAAGTGAAAAACAAGCAAATAAATCAATCATAGATAACAGACATAATATATAGTGGTTTGGGAATACCTTCTTAATTCACTCTTCTCTGTATACACCCTTTGTGTCTTTAGTTTCACAAGATCAATCTTAATACAACTTAGTGCCTCTATACTTTTCTTGATTCTATCTCAAGGGGGTATAACTAGTGCTATTGCACTCTTCTTAATTTCAGCTTAAGGGGGCATAATCAATATCTTAACACTCTTTTAGATTTCAGGTCTAGGGGCGTACCATAAAATTTTTATTTAAAATAAGTATAAAATAAGAAATTAATGAAGTTTAGAATATTAATTAAATTTTTTAACCATACTTGTCAACCTAAATTTAACTCAAAACCAACCTGATATTTTTAGGATTGGTTTAGGGTTAGGTTAAAAGTTTAAAAATAGTTTTGGGATTAAGGTTGGGTTGAAATTTTATAAATAGAGTCAGAGTTAGCTTGACCCCAACTCGAGTCAACTAGAACCAATTTACACACCTAAGTGGAGCTTTTGAATTTGAAAAATGATCAAAGTGAGTTCATGCTTTATATTGTGCAAAATTAGTAGTATGACTAATTATACTATGCATTTAGGGCTTGACCAATGCCATGGAAAGAAAACCATTTCTATGAAAATCTCATTTTTCAATGCTTAATTTGATATATAAACTTTTCAATAACATTTTTCTTAATAATTTTACTTTTTTTCATTATTACTTATATTTTCAATCATTTTCAACTTATCTATTTTAATTTTATTCACTTTATATTTCACATTATTTCTTTATTACTAACATTATCTCCTTTCTATTTTATTTCCTATCGTTTTCTTTCCATGCCACCACCCATCAAGCCCTCATGGGCGTGTGATTGACTACATGATATAGCTAACTACATTATGAATTTTGTGTGACTAATACAGCAGATAGCACACTCGACTATACTCTATGCTTTAGGACACATATGTAGCCAATTAGGCTCGTCGCAACGAGCAAGAAACGGAAGGATTTTCGAATTTTTAAGACTTTATAGGGTTGTAATATAAGGAAATATAGGGAATAATGATTGATTGAAAATATTGACAATGAGGATAAACCGCGATGACCGTGGATGATATTTAAATGTAATATCATTTATAAAAGCATAATTTTCATATCATTTAACTTTTACTTGTAAAAAACCATTTATCCACAGGGCAAAAACTCCAGTCACACCCACCCCACCCTAATAGTCTACTATCTAAAAAGGCTCAAATTTTCAGACAAAAGTCCCAATCGCTCTACGAAACAATCCCCGACTTCTTTGAGACGTAACGCAGAAACCCGGTCAGCGAGCGTTACCCTTGGCCCCGCGCCATTCGCATTTTCGTTTTCCCTCCTTAACTTTGGGGTTCGTTTTGCTGCGACTGAAACACGGGCATCTCTCGCCAGTAATGGATCATCCCACATGCCCCTTACTCTCATAATCCCACACGTACAATACCTTGATAAAATAAATTATCAGATATATGAATAGATGAATGCGTCGTACTATATTAGCTGCGATGTACGTTTGAGATCAGTCGCTGTAGAATCCAAGTACCCTCGTCATGAGGCCTCGATGATGCTTTTCGCAAATCTCTCACCGATGAGACCATCCTATCCGTTAAAAGTATCTACTTGCGATTTCATCTTTTACAGTGGATCAATCCAGATCGACAGAAGCACTGTTACATCACCCGCGTCCAGCGTCGGTGGAGCCAAACGACACATTGCGGATTACCGGAGCGAAGATCTGCAGGGCGGAAGGTACACAGTGTCCAGTGTCCCGCACGGCTCCCTAGCCATCCGCCCGAAAACGATCCGAACTCATTTTTGATTTGCTCGCGACGGATAATAAATTTTACAAATCTCTCGTAATGGCTCCAGGACGCATGAATTGTAGGTGATCAACACCGTCAGTCAGGTTGTTTTTTCTGGACAAATCTTGAAAAAGAAATTTTTTCAAATAATCCTAATAATCTCATCCATAAATTTCTATTTTTAAAAATTATATTTTCTTCAATGAAGAAATCCACTTTTCTTCTGAATTATTTAATTAACTGATCGTGGTTTACTAAACATGAATGGTTTAGGCAATCGCATCCAAGAGAAATATAATGTTAGCAGCAACGCACAAGTAAACCTTAGCCGCGATGGAGACAGAGAGAAGTCATGTTATTAAACCTGCGGAACCCCAATTACTGCTGGCTCGCTCGTGTTACCCTTTTCCAAGTCTCCGGTTTTCTGTACCCGCTCCCGCATTTCCGTCGGAAATCTGTGATCTTGAGAAGATGAGAGAGATCCTCCACATCCAAGGTGGGCAATGCGGCAACCAGATCGGCGCCAAGTTCTGGGAAGTGATCTGCGATGAGCATGGCGTGGATCCCACCGGCAAGTACAGCGGCGATTCCGATATCCAAATCGAGCGGATCAACGTCTACTACAATGAGGCGAGCGGCGGCCGCTACGTCCCCCGTGCCGTGCTTATGGATCTGGAGCCCGGAACGATGGACTCAATCCGCTCTGGTCCCGTCGGGCAGATCTTCCGCCCTGACAATTTCGTTTTCGGGCAGTCCGGCGCCGGGAACAACTGGGCCAAGGGGCATTACACGGAGGGCGCTGAGCTGATAGATTCGGTGCTAGACGTTGTGAGGAAGGAAGCAGAGAATTGCGATTGCTTGCAAGGTTTGGAAATGTCAGATTTATCCTTTTCCATGGCTCTTTTTCTCTGGAAGAATTGCTGTCTCCGTTCTACATTGTGGTGATCTGTATTCGATATTCTGTAATTGTTGGTTCTCAGGATGCTTTTTTGGATTATGGCTCTGGATCCTATCGTAAGATGCAGTGCGATAGATCTATACTGAAATCCATCACCTTAGTTATTTTTTTGGGGAAAGTAGACGGCTTTCTTGAAAGATAATGGTAGTATTTTTCTGAAAATAGAAAATGAGATGCTTTTATCAATTGGAAAACACGTTTACAGATATGCTGGCACTCGTGCATAAAAATGCATTCATATACTAACTACTTAGATTTAAGATAATGATCGTTTATTCTTAATATTGCCAAAAAACGAGTTGTAGAAACCGTGAAATTGGATGCTCTTGTGATGCAATCGTTTTTTTTTGGTTAATCTTTCGGTAAATGTTTTCAGATTTCTGAAATTTGGTGATATGTGGCGTCTGTATATCGTAGCGTAGGCTTCAAAATTATGTGCTCTGAGCTGTAAAACCTTTTGGATTGGATGATCTGGTTATTGAGGAAGTGAGTAATGATATTTTGGCTGGCACATTCATTTGTTGGCTAAGGAGAATGGAAAGTCGCCTCTTGAAATCATTCGGTTGATTATTGGTTGTTTCATGTGTATGAGTGCAGGGCCTGTTGACCATGCATGCCTGAAACTGTTGGTTCATGATAAAAACTGTAATGCTACGTTTGTACTCCAGTCCCAAGTGGAAATATCTTCATGATAAATGTCTGAATGGCTTCTGGCTATTATGCCCTAAAAATTTTTGGTTTCCATTTCCCATGCCTTTCTTTAACAATTAAGAGATGGACACAAAAGGAATCAGAATGTCTTGCCATTTTGGCCTCCAAACTCCGTTATCTTATGACTGTTTTAAGGCCTTCATTCTTACTCCTCAAGTTTAAACTCTGTTGATATTTGTTTACAATTTGAATGCTGTAATTAGAGATTAGGTACAATTTGGATGGAAGCTATATTTGTTTATAATTTACCTGTTATAATTAGAGATTAAGTACAATTTGGATAGAAGCTTCCAGGAAAGATTTTATGGGCAAAATTCCTTTGAGCTTTCTGAGCTTTTCATGACAAACAGTGCAGCATCCTTTATTCAAGAAGAAAGGAAGTGGAAAAAGTTGGGCATGGAATGAATGCAATAAAACTTTCCTTTTTTCATTTGTTTTTCCTTCCATGTTTCCTTTCTTTTTTATCTTTCCTGCTTTCTTTGTTTTCTTCTTCTTTCCTGCTATTGTATTTGTGCTAATTATGAAAGAAATCTTATTTTTACGTATTTATTTACAGGATTCCAAGTATGCCATTCCTTGGGTGGTGGTACTGGATCTGGCATGGGCACACTTCTTATCTCCAAGATTAGGGAGGAGTACCCTGATCGCATGATGTTGACATTCTCTGTTTTCCCCTCGCCCAAGGTTTCTGACACTGTTGTTGAGCCATACAATGCCACCCTTTCTGTTCATCAGCTTGTTGAGAATGCTGATGAGTGTATGGTCCTAGACAATGAGGCTCTTTATGACATCTGCTTCCGTACACTCAAGCTTGCCACACCCACATGTAAGTGGAATTTTCTTGTGTGGAACTGTAGTTGTCGCCATGTATTCTAATAATATCTCAAGTTTTTACTCTCCGTTTGTTGGTCTTAAATGGAGAATTGGGTGTTATTTGTACATGTGGAATTTGGTGCATATCCACACTAGTGCTGTAAGATAGATGGTTCGTTGCATTGTAACAAAGGGTACTAGTTGTAGAAATGGAAGCTCAAAATGGTACTGCAAAGACTTGTGTTAATGCTTAATCATACTTCATCAGTGGGTATTTGCCATTTAATCACTGCTATGCCAGTGATTGGTTCAATTAGAAGCTCAATTAAAGGGGAGGGAGGGGTATGTGATTGGTCCCACAACAGTATGATACAGGATCATACTTGATCCCTCTCGGCTAATTTTTTGAAAAAAAGATAGTTAACCTAATTTATTTCATGCATGCATAGTTTGATTAATCAATGTTGAATGCTTTTGTTAGCTGATCTAAATGACTGTATGTGCATGCATTTTGATGTGACATGCCTCTGATCTAGTCTTGGGTAATAATGTTGCTCATCAGTTTATGCTGTAGCTCTACTGAGTAGGCCATCCTTTGGTACAGAGCTTGGTTGGTTGATTTACTGAATGCAGAATGAAGTGTTATTTGGTGGATTATGGCTGTTAGAATGATGCGGCAAAAGAAGTGATAAGTGTGAGCATAAAAGTTTCTTGACGCATGCATAGTTTGATTAATCCATGTTGAATGCTTTTGTTAGCTTGATCTAACGACTGTGTGTACATGTATTTTGATATGACATGCACCTTATCTAGTCTTGGATAAAAATGTTGCCCATCAGTTTGTTCAGTAAGCCATCCTTTGGTACAGGGTTTGGTTGGTTAATTTATTGAATGCAGATTTAAGTGTTATTTGCAAAAGAAGTGATACGTGTGGGCATAAAAGTTTCTTTACCAAATGGTCAATTCTTTTTTGATCCATCATATCATTTAATCCCCATCCCCACCCAAAGAAAAGGTTTTTAATCCTCAAAACAGCACCATGGTTGGTGTTGATTAGTTTCTTTGCTTCCAGCATTGTTGAAATGTAGTTGGAGAATTTGAGAAAGATGGTCAAGATTGAAACTCTCTGTTTTTATTCATGTTTTGAATGTCCATGCTGGTGCCAACATGCAACACGTGGTAATGGAATTTCAGTTCCCATATTGGTTTTTATTCAATCCTTTGTTATTTAGCTGTGATTCCAAGATAAGAGTTTCAATGCAATTGCAACCATGATGGAATTGATTCTCAAAGTTTTGGCTGTAATGCCTAATGCTCCTTTTTTATTGTTTGAATGTGTCAGTTGGCGATCTCAATCATCTCATCTCCGCCACGATGAGTGGTGTCACATGCTGCCTCCGTTTCCCAGGCCAGCTAAACTCAGATCTCCGAAAGCTTGCCGTCAACCTTATCCCATTCCCTCGTCTCCACTTCTTCATGGTTGGTTTTGCGCCTCTAACATCAAGAGGCTCCCAACAATACCGGGCTCTCACTGTTCCTGAACTGACCCAGCAAATGTGGGATGCAAAGAACATGATGTGTGCTGCCGACCCACGTCATGGCCGCTATCTAACAGCTTCCGCCATGTTCCGTGGCAAGATGAGTACCAAAGAAGTTGATGAGCAGATGATCAATGTCCAGAACAAGAACTCATCATACTTTGTTGAATGGATACCAAACAATGTGAAATCCAGTGTCTGTGACATCCCACCAAAGGGCCTAAAAATGGCATCCACATTCATGGGGAACTCAACCTCAATCCAGGAGATGTTCCGGCGAGTGAGCGAGCAGTTCACTGCGATGTTCAGGAGGAAGGCCTTCTTGCACTGGTACACAGGTGAAGGCATGGACGAGATGGAGTTCACTGAGGCAGAAAGTAACATGAATGATCTGGTGGCTGAGTATCAGCAGTATCAGGATGCCACAGCAGATGAGGAAGAAGACTATGAGGAGGATGACGAGGAATTGGCAGGCTGAGGTAGTCATCTATTGTTGGATTTTTATGTTTAACTTAGACTTATGTCTGTTTGTATGGTTGTACCTGTATCAGTGTTTGGATGAGATGTTTTGGTGAAATCTATCTAGAAGTTCAAGACTTGGATCTTTGTTTTTTTAATTTAAGCTGTCGGATTTTCAAATTTCATTGCCTTATCCTAGAAGAGCCACAGGACCTGAGTTTCTTCGGCGCCGAGCCACTGTTGTGTTGGGAATAACTAACGATGGCCTCAGATTGGACTACTGAGGCACGGACAGTATGCAATCATGTGACTATTTGACGTGCTTCTCTTTTTGTTTGATTTCTGGTGCCTTGCAGAAAGAAAAAGAAAGATTTCACATTACTAGTAATTTTTGCAAATGTCCCTTCGTGTTTGCTGATAATTTGAACACCTAGGGTAGTCTTTTTTTTTTTCTCCCTCAAAATGAAGATGCTACCTTTTCATTCATATAAAAGATTTGCGTTTGAAGGGTTACGAGGGTCATTTGTAGAGTGGTTGAATTGTTAGATTTTATTGTAAAGATTTGAGGCTAATTATGCATATAATCGAAGTGACCTATGTGAATTATTTTTGAAAATATGAGTTTTCCAATCATTAATGGGATAATATAATGATTAAGCTT
The DNA here is from genome assembly GCA_036873735.1 of Pouteria campechiana. Classification (NCBI taxonomy): domain Eukaryota; kingdom Viridiplantae; phylum Streptophyta; class Magnoliopsida; order Ericales; family Sapotaceae; genus Pouteria; species Pouteria campechiana. Next base: position 147,553 of record JAYJMB010000001.1, read on the forward strand.
TGTATTTTTATGATGCATGTTAACTAGATATATAATGATATTATAATTAGGTATTTACCAATGATACAATTGTGCCTATGATGTTTTAGAATCGATAAGAAATGTTAAATGTTGATTTTTTATTTAGTGGTTTTATTTAGATGAATTCTTAATGAATAATGTAAATAATAACGAAATCAAATAGACATCTTACATTTAATTTATTACCTTTGTAAAATCAATAAATGTTAATTATCGTAAATGAATAAATTACTATTTATTTAGAACATTTTTTTATGTGAGAGGTACTAAAGGTCATTGGAAAATATGAAGGCAACATTTGGAGAAAAGAGACATTAGTGGTAGGGATACAATTGTTTGCCATCTTGACTCTAGCTAGGCAACGTCCTTGGCCCTAACGGTATAACTACAACGGGTTTTTGTTTTTGTTTGAAATCGTTAGTTTGCCATAGATCGAATTCCCATAATCTCCAAATCAAATGGCCATGCTCACCTTCGATAAGAGTGCAACTAGAGTAGGGTACTTTGAATCAAACCAAAATTGACCTAATTTTATGTAGGGCCCTTTTAATTAAATATAAGGTAATTTTATGTAGGGCAAGTTCCCTTTTAATTACCCTAAGGTAGGTTCATGTTTGAGTCATACCCAAACTTGCTCTCTCAGAATCAGAGTCCTGCATGAAGATCCTGCAAGACAAAAAAATGTTGGAAGGCACAGGAGTTGTCCTGACATGGGCACTATGACACCCAAGTCAGTAGGAAACCTTAATAATGGGTGTAAATAATAAAAAGAGAGCTTGTCTAATGAAGTGCACACCTAATGTATTTATAGTTGAGCATGAGGGATATATGCACATAGGAATATACGCAATCCATATGCAAATGGGATGAGGATATTCTTATCTAGAGGAGAGTTCAAGATAAATACGCATCCCTAGTTCTTTTAGGATTTCTTTTCAGAGAACGGTTCCAAAGACTTACGAAACCAAATCATAGTTGGAAGAGGCTTTCCATTAGAATAGAAATCTAACGCGGTTAATGCTAGTTGAACAAGAGATATCAGGTGTTAGAGATCTCCAACACTAGTCTCCCCTTTAAAGAGACATGGTAGAATCCATTTTCTCATTTGTTTAACCTTCTATGCATTCTTTTATTAAGTTCAATTTACGATGATATGCTTCTATTGCTCTAGTGGCCCTTGTTTAGACAATGCGTCTACATGTTTCTTTGTAAATGACACTTTTGAAATGCAACACCCAAGTTTCTAGAGCTGTATAGCGGCTTCTTTTTAAATGGTTTACACTCCTGCAAAAGAAATGTGGCTCGGAGGTTTCTAAAACATAGATATTTACGATGCAAATTCAGAAGGTGCTGATGAGGATATATAAAATGTATTGAGAAATAAAACTAAAAAGTATTATTACTTTACCACCTTTGCTTGTGTTGTGTCTTTGCTATTTGTTCCTTGCTACTTGCGGGACTGCACAATTTGTCTTTGACTGCTTTCAGGAGTTGGGCAGTGTCTGGACTACACTTTTTATCTTCAATGGCTCCATTGAGCCGTGCCTTTTTCAATAGCTCCATCGAGCTGGGTGGTCGACGGCTCCGTTGGGCTGGGCTTTTTTCAATAGCTCTGTTGAGTTGCCCTTCAGTTCTATTGAGTTGGGTAGTTGACGACTTTGTTGAACCACCCTTTGACTCTGTAGAGCTAGAACGTTGATGACTTTGTTGAGCGGGAATGTTGACAACTCCATTGAGCCGCCCTTTGGCTCTATTAACCTAGGTGTCGACAACTCCATTGAGCCGGGTGGTTTACTAAGACCACATTTTTTGTCCTCTGCTCCAAATTTCGTTAAATAGAGTAATAATAGAACATGATAGTTTAGTGAAAGAATTTTTTTTTGCATTGACCAATATTCAATTGACAGATAATGAGTTAGAGAGAGTTTTTCTGATAATACATCCTCAAATATTCAAGCTTTTGGGATGTATCTTCCATTGATTTTGTAGTTGACAAGCCTTACTTTTTAGGGCCTTGTTATTTGAACTACTTCTCATGGCATCCTATAATTTAAGAAATAACAGATCTACCTTTTGTAGCATTTTGCAACTTAAGAAATGCAAAATCCACCTTTCGTGCTATCCTGCAATTTAAGAAGTATTGGGTTTGCCTTTCATGGCATCTTGCAATTAAAAAAAATACTATATATCTGCCTTTTGTGGTATCTTGCAATTTTGGAAATACCGAATTCGCTTTTTGCGGCATCCTACAGTATTAAAAACAACGGATTCGTCTCACATGACATGCAGCAATTTTAGAAATAGTGGTTTCCGCCTTCCAATTTAGAAAAACTGGTACCGTTATGCAATTTAGAAAAGCTAGTACTACCCCCAAAAGCCAAAAAAACAGTTCTGTGTATCTAGTTCCTATACCACCATTCAGGAAAATAATAATACTAAAAATTCACTAGCTCAGGTATTCATAGGAGATAACTGTTTTCAAATATGATATAAAAAGAAATTTACTTTAGTTATCAGATTTAGTGTGTAAGTAATCACTTCACTGCCACTTCACTTCTATGAATGCATTACGAATGGAGCAAAGCATGGTGACGTCGACGCAAAAAGAGGTTATAATGCCACCTGAAACTAGGACGAGTGCACTAGGGAAAGATATCGCAATTAATTGCCCAGATGTAAGTCCCAAAAGTAAAGGAAAAATCAGACAGAATATAAATGAGGGGGATTATATTCTAAATGTTCGGGAGCAGCTAAACCAGAGTACCCAATTTGAAGATTCATAGATTTAGAGAGAATCCATCTAAAGACCTAGGCAACAGGAATGCAAGCAACTCTTTAACAGGCATGCATGTGGCCATCTCATGTAGCAACCGAACTGCACTGAAATGAGTTAAATAAAATAAGTCAAGTTTTGCGCTAATAATTAAATACGAAACAACTATGGCAAACAAAGTGTCCACGTTTGATAACTAGCTAGCTTAACCTGCCAATTTCTCAAATATGCATCACTGGGTAGGACAAAACATAATTTTTTTATAGGATAGTCTAGTGGAATTTGCAAATATTCAACTAGGTTAAATGATAGATCTATATCCATATCAATCCGCTCGAGTAGTAATGTACTACCCTCCCTTACTCATGAAAATCTCTAGGCATAATGTGTTTCAACACATCGTGATTCTGAGAAAAGTTGAAACTAATTTTTATTACCATTTGGAGGCTGTTCTCTATTTTCCTATCTCAGAATGGAACAAGTTCTAATTTATTCCAACTTCCCCCCACTGGTTGTACGTCAATGGACCAGAGTCAAAATACAAGGCGGTCAGCCCATTTTAAACAATAAAGAAGGATACAAGAACTCCAACAGAGAAAGTTGCAGTGCATACAAGCTACCCTAAATTTTCAGTTTGTCCATGATCTTGGGCATGGCGATGGAATGCGAACTATTAGCAAAATATTAGTCATGAACCCACAAAATACAACTTATGGAATCAAGCTCGCTATCGTGCATCTCCTCAGTTAGCCATTGACTCAAGTTACAACTCATGAAATCAGACTTGCAGCCTTTGCTGAGCCCATGAATATGGCTCTGGGATTTGTCTTGGAAGCGGTTGCATCTGCAACACTCAAAGCAAGAATTACAGCAATGCATAATCAAGTTAATAAACACTTCCTTGTCTGTCAAAATTCCTTCAGAAGATTTTTCTGTTAATCCATCCTTCATGTGTATGCTTTGTCTATTAAAGATTTCAGACTAACTTTGAAGGGTTCTGACGAAGATGAGATGATTGATTGACAAACATTTCCTTTAATACGATCAGATAAAGTGAGATATGCTTCCTTTGTTCTTTGTCGTCTGATGGAGGTGGCAGATGGAGTTCGCTTAGTCTTGCACTAATAGACAAAGTGTGATTTTCTTATTTTGTTCTTTGTTGTCTGTTGAAGGTGCCAAATGAAACTAACTTCAACTTGCTCGAACAAACGAAGTGTGGTATTTATCTAATGTAAGCAATAGATGAAATGTGATTTGCTTTGTCTTGGATAGAATACTTTGCATGTCGCATTTGCTTATCGCAAGTTGTAGACAATCGTGCATTTGTCTATTGTACCCCATTTCGATCCAAGTAGTTCTTTGTCTATTTAGCTTCGTCTGTGCTCACTGTGCAACATTTACTTCATCTTCTGCTTTAGTTGAACTTTGTCTATTGTAATAGACAACTTTTTGATCCTAAGATGAGGCAAAGTTCTTTAGCTTTTCTATACACTTTGAGCAATAGAAGGGGTTTGTTCTAGCAATTTCCTTATCTCTTCAATCTTGTTTTGTCTGTCTTGGCTCAGTTGAAGTTGTACTCCCTTGCATTAAGCATTCTTATCCTCAGAAGAATTCTCTTTAACTTTGTAAATTAAGCAAAGTTTTCTCGTCTTGTGCTTGGTCTTCTGGGTGACTACTTCTTTATTTTTCATCATTTGTCTACCACGCCATTGAGTTGCTTCTTCATCCTTATATTTTTCTTGGACAAACTTTGATCAAATTAAGTATAAGTGGTCCGAATTTCTCAAACGCAATTTGAGCTCTTTGATCATGACTTCTTCTTTAACTTCTTGTTTTGCATTTGTCTGTTGATATTTTCTCGTTGAGGTTGACAAACAATGTAGGCTCATTGTAGCATATATTTGAAGCCTTGTTTTTCTCCCATGCTTTTGTTCGTGGAAGCTTCCTTTAGACAATTGCAACCTTTCTTGTTGCTTGTCTTCTGCTTTCTTCTTCTTCTTCTTCTTCTTCTTCTTCCAAGATTTTCATCAATTCAGCTTCTTTGGAATGTAGTTAATTATTGTGACAGTTTATTGCCGACGATCATTATCCTGCACTTAAACTTTTCTGCACTTATTACATTGTTAGCTTTCATATATTAGAATATATTTTAACCTCACATGATTGTAACATTTTGTAGAGTAAGGATAATATACATTTTCATTTAAATACATAATATAAAAGCTTAAGTGATTATGGTGCTTAATATAATTTAGCAAATTTATGCAGTAAAGATTAATTAGTGTTTATTATGTGTACACCATAAATTAAGGTGTGTATGCTTATATAATTAATCATTAAAGTTTATTAATTCATATCCATATATATGGTCGTTAAAGATTTAAGCATACAGGTTTCTTAATTTAATATAAGTTTTGTTATCATTAAAATCATATATAATGTAATCCCAACAAAACTGAGTATAGATAACATATTTCATAGCGACAAGGCTTGAGTAAGTAAAGAAGCAAAAGACGAAGTGTCGTAACAGACAAAGCATGAATGAAAAGGACTCGGCTGTTTCCATTCGTCTGTCACAGTGGAAAATTATATCTGACGGATGCAAGATAGTATGCATACAACAGACTTCGTCTTTTATAAGCAAGCCACAGTTAAGCCAATGGTCGTCTGATGAGAATAGACAAAGGCAAAAAAGTCAAGATTTTCCAGCAGAACAGAAAACTTCATTTGCCATCAATAGACAAAGTGGAGAAGCAAGGATCGTATGGCAAAGCAAAGATTTAGCCTATCATAAGCGAGCCAATGATCGTCTGCTATTAATAAACAAAGCGAAAGAAGCAAGGGCCGTTTGGCAGAGTAAAGAATTCGTTAGTGATCGTCTGCTATTAACAGACAAAGTGGAGAAATATTCTATCATACGAAGGCATGAAGAAAACTAGTCTGTGCTCCAACACTCCATCTGTTACTTACGACAGATAACTTAATAGACAAAGCGCTAAAGAAACAAGACATTCATGCTTTTACAGTTCAACAAACAAACCACAAGGTAAAGCACTTGAACGGATGATTCATCTGGTAGCAATGGAAAGAATGGTTCGTCTGCTACTTATGAAAGACAAAGATGAAGAAACTTTGTCTTATGAATAATTGTACAGATACTTTGTCTGTCATAAGTAAAACATGAGCAACAGTTGAGACGAATCATTGATCTTTACTCAACATTAATAATGCTTTTTCCATATTGATGAAAAAGTCAGTCATTGCAGTTAGACTTCGACCAGAGCTTATTAAGAAACCAAAAATCATCTTCTCCAAGGATGGCGCTATAGGCATTCTAACATACAAAGATTAAGTAGAAGTTAGAGAATTCAAAATACGCCAATCAGAATGACTTCTGTCATTAATGGAGCTTACCTAACTCCAACGATTATAATTCAGGGCAGCTATAAATGGAGCATCATTGGAAGTAGAAAGAAGTAATGAAGCATTGAGAAAATCAGTCAAATCTTGCTAAGAGCATTTACTGATATGAGCTAAACCTTTTACAATTTTTTAAGAGTCAAAAGTCTTGCATTCAAAACTTCCTCAATTCTCTTTGAAGGCTCTCAACTACCTTTGGTAAGACCATTTACTTCTCCATTCAACTTTCAGAAACCTTTCCCTATGCTTACTAAGAAATTTGTGTGCTTAGACTCCTAATATCCATCTCTTGTAAAGTTCCTTGAGCTAGTGGTTATGACTAGACTCAAGAAGAGCTGTGCTTATCTGAGTGTAGACAAGAGCAGTTTTTTCATGTCCCCTAGAGCTGAAATCTAGAAGAGTATTAGGAACACTATGAATACACCACCTAGAGCTAGAAGCTAGAAGAGTGCTGGGAGCATCGTTTTTAAGCCCCCTAGAGCTGGAACCTAAAAGAGTGCTGGGAGCACTATTGTATTTCTATTATTGGGAATAGTGAAACCCAAGACACTAAGAGAATAGTATTCTTAGAAGAGTGAAGTAGAGTTTTTACTCGAACCACTATAAAAATTATTGTATTCATTTACTTGCTTATTTTTTGATTGAGTGGTTGATTGCTAGAGGGATGATTAATTTTAAAGGAGTTGAGAAATAATTTTTAAAGTACTCAATTCACCCATCCCTTCTTGGGTTTTAGCCTAACCTTTGGGGCCAACAAGTGGTATCAGAGTAGACTATATAAACACTTGTAGTGATCTAATGACAAACCAATCATCTTCATTATAGCCAATGATATGGAATCTTAGAAGGCTATTAAAGTTGAAATCACTCTTTCTACTACTGGAGTAGATGCATGGACTAAAGAGGAAGCCACCTTAGATCAAAACAATGCAAAGGCTATGAACTCCTTATTTTGTGGACTATCCTTATCTAAGTTTGATAGAGTATCCTTTTGCACTATTGCAAAAGATATCTAGGATAAATTAATATCTATTTATGAAGGATCCTCACAAGTCAAGGGAACTAGAAGAAATATGTTAATAGAAGAACTATGAAACTTTAAGATGAAAGAAGGAGAAAGTATTTCTAAAATGTATGCTCATTTTTCTAAAGTTACTAGTGCCTTGAAAGGTTTGAAAAAAGAAGTTATAAATTCTGAACAGGTGATGAAGATACTAAGAGTGCTAACAAATTCATGGAACTAGAAGATCATAATAATAGAGGAAGAAAAGGCCCTGGATACTCTTCTGGTGGACGATCTTATCAACTCATTGATGTCACATGAGCTCATTAAGAACAAAAGGGTGGAGCTAAAAAAGCCAAAGAAAATATTGCTCTAAAAGTGACCAAAGAGAGCAACAGTGATCTGGTATCACAATCTGAAGATGATAATGCCATGTTAGTCAAAAACTTCAGAAAGTTTGCAAGAAGTAGCACCTCAAGGAGATAACCTAGACAATAGAAGAAAATAGTTGAAAGAAAGAAGGATCTCCCCACATGCTATAGATGTAGAGGGATCGAACACATGTCACCTGAGTGTCTTAATGAAGAAAAAGTAAATATGAATGAGAATGATGATAGAAAAGATAAGAAACACTTCAAGAAGTTTTCAAGAAACCTAGCCAGAGGAATGTATGTGAATGATGAAGACTCATCAGCAATAAGCTCCAGTGAGAAAGATGAAAATGAAGTTGGACACCTTGCAATAATATGTTGCATGACCCAGATGGAGAATGAATCAACAGATCAAATCACCATCAAAGAACAATGCACAACAAAGTTAGAAATAAAGGTAAACTCTTAGTACTCTTATAGTTTTGACTCTTCAAGCTCAAATAACACTTATTTCAAATGCAAAAAATTTGATGAGTTATAATAATCATACAACTCTCTCTTCAATGAGTTTGAATCACTTAGCCAGAAATTTACTTAAAAGAAAAGACACTTTGACACAATTGTCAAAGTAAATTCCATCATAGCAGAAATAAATTTATCTCTATAAAAGGAGGTTGGAGATCTGAAGAAAGAGATGGAAATATTAAATAATATGCAGAGTAAATTGTCCAATCCAGGAGAATCTGGGACCAAATTTATGAGAATGGTTGGTCAAACCAGCAAAAAGGGACTTGGTTGTGAACAGTCAGATAATGAAAATTTACAAAAAATTGCTGGATGGTCCAAATGAGTGAACCCATAGAAGAAAGAGAGAACTATCCAAACATTATAAGACTCATGAATTATCCTTGGATAAAAAAACCAGTGGAATATATTGCATCTATTAGAGTCCCAAATATTTGCTATTTCTATAACAAATTTGGATATAAAGTGCATGATTGCTATGCCAAAAAGGTGCAAGCAAAAGGTGCTAAGATGAGATGAAAATGCAAGGAATGAGCACACACTTATATCACACACAATTCCACTAACATCATTGGCCAATAATTGGGTACTAAAAAGGTAAGAAGAAAATTTGCTTTGAATGTAGGTAAGTCTCAAAGCTACATCTGAAAATACATGGTTCATGGATAGTGGTTGTTCGAGATATATGACTGAGAATAAAAAGATGTTCAAAGAGTTAAAGCCAATGAATGGAGGAATAATAGCATTTGACAATAATGATAAAGGTCTTATCAAGGGAATAAGTAAAATTTTTGGTTTATTCAATGCATGCATAGAGTATGTATTATATGTAGGACTCAAGTACAATCTACTAAGCATTAGCCAATTATGTTATAAAGGTCACAAAGTTGTGTTTGAACCATCTGCATGCAATGTGTTTAGTATAGAGAATGATCTACTGTTTAGCGGAAAAAGACATGGAAATATCTATCTAATATAATTGGATGATATAGTTGGAACATACTTAATTGTAGGTCCATGGGTATGACACAAGAGGATGGGACATATCAATATGTTAAATATCAAATCTTTATGGAAAAAGAATCTCGTGATTGGTTTACCAAAATTAAACTATGACAAAAATTAAATATGCAAATCCTATCAATTGTTAAAACAGACCAAATATCCTTCCATCTTAAAAATGAAGTATCTACATCCATACCTATAGAACTATTGCATATGAATTTATTTGGACCATCTGACATAGTTACCCTTGAAGGAGAAAGATATGTATATGTGATAGTGGATGACTACTCTAGATTTACATGGGTAATTCTCTTTACTAGCAAAGATAAAGCATTTTTAATATTTTATACTTTTTAAAAGCTAGTCTAAAATGTGAAACAAATGTCTATTATATCCATCCATAGTGATCATGGTGGTGAATTCGAGTATAGAAGATTCATTGATTTTTGTGATGAAGTAGGAATTCACCATAGCTTCTTATCCCCCAAAACTCCTCAACAAAATGGAGTTGTGGAAAGAAAGAATCGGACAATTTAGGAAATGGTAAGAACCATGCTAAATGAAAGTAAATTGTCCAAAAGATTTTGGGGAGAAGCAGTTAGTACAGCTTGCCATGTGCTGAACAGGGTTACCATAAGAGCAATCTTAAAAAAAACCCCATATGAGCTTTAGAAAGGAAGAAAACCAAACATCTCATATTTCCATCCCTTTGGATGCTTATGCTATATGATAAACAATGGAAGAGATAACCTTGAAAAGTCTAATCCAAAGAGCAATAAAGTTATCTTTCTTGGTTACTCTTCCAATAGTAGAGCATTTAGAGTCTACACTAAGAAAACATAGTTTGTAGAAGAGTCCATACATGTTAAATTTGATGGAACAAATATAACCCTGAGAAAGGAGTGTGATAGTGATGTAGATGAAGCTGTAACAAATATAAAGAAGCTCAAGTTGAAGGATCAAGAGAACAACACCAACGATGAAGACATACAAAGTTCAAAAAATGAAGAGGAGGTAAGAGTAGGTAATATTCCTTACCAACCTCCTACTACTTTGAAATTTATTAGCACTCATCTTAGAAAATAAATCATAAGAAATGTATATGATGGTGTCAAAACAAGAAGGTCTATGCAAAATGTTTGTGGTCATTATACATTCATCTCTATAATAGAGCAGACTAACATTGATCAATCATTAAATAATGAAAATTGGATTATAGCAATGAAAGAAGAGCTCAACTAGTTGAAAGAAACAAAGTAAGAGAATTAGTTCCAAAACCAGAAAATGTTGATGCAATTGGAACTAAATGGGTATTCAGAAACAAACTAGATAAGAGTTGGTTAGTTGTAAGAAACCGGGCACGATTAGTTGCCAAGAGGTACTCTCCAAAAGAAGGAATTTATTTTGAAGAATCATATGCCCTTGTAGCTAGATTAGAAGCCATTAGAATGCTTCTCGCTTTTGCATCCCATAAGGACTTTAAGTTATTTCAGATGGATGTAAAGAGTGCATTTCCAAATAGATATTTAAGTGAAGAAGTGTATATAGAACAACCTCTTGGTTTTGAAAATGATGATCAACCAATCATATTTACAAACTCACCAAGGCATTATATGGTTTAAAACAAGCTCCAAGAGCTTAGTATGAAAGGTTGAGCAAATTCTTAAGTGATCATAAATTTAAGAGAGGAAAGGTTGACACTACTCTGTTTATTAAAAATATTGACAAAGTTATCTTGATAGTTCAAGTTTATGGGGATAATATTATATTTGGAGCTACTGATGAAAAACTCTATCAAGATTTCTCAAAGATTATGCAGGCTGAATTTGAAATGAGTTTGAAGGGAGAATTGAATTACTTCTTTGGATTGCTAATCAAGCAATGAGATGATGAAAATTATATTTGCCAATCCAAATATACTAGAGAAATGCTTAAGAAGTGTCAAAATGAAAGAAATTAAGACAACAAGCACTCCAATAAGCACATCAACAAGGCTAGACAAGATTGAAAAAGGTAAACTTGTAGGTCAAAAATAATGTAGAAGTATGATTGGATCTCTTCTTTACCTTACTGCATTCATAGCATTTATTTTCTTTAGTGTATGCTTATGCACTAGATTTCAATCCAGTCTTAGAGCATTTCATCTTACTATAGTAAAACAAATCTTTAAGTATCTAGTTGACACACAAAATCTAGAACTTTATTATCCTAAAGGAATTGATTTTGAACTCGTTGGATATTCTACTGCTGATTTTGGAGGATATAAAGTTGATAGAAGAAGTACTAGTGGAACCTGTCAATTTCTAAGAAGTAGTTTAGTATTATGGTTCTCTAGAAAATATATTAGTGTTGCTCTCTCTACAGTAAAGGCTGAATATATAGCAGCTAAAAGTTGTTGCATTCAATTATTGTGTATGAAACAACTTCTCAATTATGGACTAAGTTATAGAGAGATACCCATTAAATATGATAACACTAGTGCTATATGCTTGACAAAGAATCCTATTTTACATTCGAGAACGAACCATATAGAAATCAAGCACCACTTTATTGGAGATCATGTTGAAAATATGATATATGTTTGAAATATGTGCCTATAAATGCTCAACTTGTTGATATTTTTACTAAGCCACTATCATTAGACACCTTCTACAACATTAGAGGAGAATTAGGCATGAAAAATGTGATGATCTGAGAATAAAAACTCTAATACTTTTGTGCTTGAAATCGTGATGTTGAATATGCTCTCTTTAGACTAAACTTTGTCTTAGACGAAATAAGTTATTCGTATTAAGTAATCTATTTGCACTTCGTTTGAATATTGATTTTTGAGGTCGAGTACACCTTGTTTTCTTGCTAGAATTAACTTACAGCTGTGGTTATCATAACCATTTCTATTTTTAGCATGAATTATTCTCTATTTTCAAAAAAATCATATCAACTACCTCGTATAGGCCCCGTAATCAATCTATTTTAACCCACAACCAGTAGTCTTTCTATGCACCAAAACAATGAAGAAACTTTGAGAAAGGCTTTTAGGAAGAATATCTAGTAGGAAACCCATCAAGTGGTGGAAATTGAAGCACTAAAGGAAGCTACCTTACTTTTTTTGCTGGGATGATATTGTTTTTGTTCGAATAATGCTTCAGATCATCTTTACTAATAAAAGTATTTCTCTTCATGATGTGGCTTTTAGGAATATAATTCATACCTTAGCCACTTGTGCTCTTGGATCCAACTTCATCACTAACTGGGGCCCTTGAAGAGAGGGTAAAAGAAGCTCCAATCGCCTCATTAATCACCTCCTTCCCCTCTTCCCTTCCTTGAAACTTTGTATCACCAACTGTGATGCAAAGTTCTTCTCTCCCTACCCTCCACATCGTCCGAATTCTCACACACAACCTCTCCTACTCTTTACACGCAGGCTGAGTGTTCGTCTTCTTGTTTGTAGCTTGTCTATACTGAATGAAATAAAATCTTCTCATTATTCTCTGGCTACCTCTCTTTATGAGTGTATTTTACTGAGAGGGGATACTTCTTTTCGCTTATGACAAAACTGGGGAGAAAGAATATGCAAATTATCTCAAAAATCAAAAAGAAAATATAAACATGCATAATCTTTAAACTAATCAGAGGGAGCATATATTATAAATAATCAGGGGGAGAATATATAAAACAAGATGACAACTTGTGGAATAATTAAATATTATAAATAGTTTTGATCTGCATACATTCAAGGAGAGATTATCTTTTATGAGATAATTTTTAATCAAGTTCGTCATCATCAAAAAGCGGAAGAATGTTGACATAAATGCATGGTTTCGATGATAAACAAAACTTGATTAAAGATTATGTACTAATAGTTGTTATCAAGATTTTAGCATGCAAATCAAGTTGCATGTCTTAAAGAAAAATGAATATAGAAAACATATTCCATGGCGACAAGGCTTGAGCAAGTAAAGAAGCAAAAGACAAAGTGTCGTAACAGACAAAGCACAAATGAAAAAGACTCGACTTTTCCATTCATTTGTCAAAGTGGAAGATTATATCTGATGGATGCAAGATGCATACAATAAACTTCGTCTATCATAAAGAAGCCACAATTAAGACAATGAGCATCTGATGAGAACAAACAAAGGCGGAAGAAGTGAAGATTTCCAGCAGAACAAAAAACTTCATCTGCCATCAACAGACAAAGTGGAGAAGTAAGGATCGTATGGCAAAGCAAAGATTTAGTCTATCATAAGCGAGCCAATGATCATCTGCTATTAACAGACAAAGCGGAAGAAGCAAGGGCCGTCTAGCAGAGCAAAGAATTCGTCAGTGATCATCATCTGTCAATAGACAAAGTGGAGAAATATTCCTTTAGATGAAGGCATGAAGAAAACCCGTCTACACTCCAACACTCCATCTGTATTTACAATAAATAACTCAATAAACAAAGGACTGAAGAAACAAGACATCCATGCTTCTACAATTCAATAGACAAACCACAAGGCAAATCATTTGAATGGATGATTCGTCTGGCAACAATGGAAAGAATGGTTCATCTGCTACTTATGAAAGACAAAGATGAAGGAACTTTGTCTTATGAATAGCTGGACAGA
>JAYJMB010000001.1:169338-182399 GCA_036873735.1 Pouteria campechiana
TGGACAAAGGAGAAAAAATGAGATCCGATGGCCCCATCTTCCAATAAAAGAATGTAACATTTAATTAATTAAAAAGTAGTATTTGGTGTTTCACCAGTAATGCTTGGTGAATCGTAGCAAAACACCTGCTAAAAGCAAAATATAAATTTTGGTGGTCTCTACATCTGTTATACAAATTTCCAAATTAAATTAGCAAATCCGTCGCAGGATTATTTACATGTGTGGAAGAACTTAGTCGTCTGACCCGGAAATAACTTTCAACAATTGTTGCTTTGATCTATTAATCGTTTGTAAAACCTAGTAAAGGATCATTTGCTGTAACTATTCAGAATCCAACTACTACCCGCCTAAGTAGGTAGAGCACATGGATTCTGACTTTGAAGCGCAATTTTTATTGTTCTTGGATTATGTCTTGAATATTTTCTGTAACTATCTTTAATCATGTTTAAATATAAAAGAAAAACAAAAACAAAAAATACCCTTCAAATTTTAAAGCGGTTAATATATATATATATACACGTTTTTGTGATTTTTTTAACACCTAGCCTTCTGAAGGGTTTCGATGCTCTTGGGAGAATGGTAGATGATGCGCGGGAATTAATATGTTAGCAAGTAATGAATGCAAAACGTTATGAATTATGCCCACAATTTATTGTGCATTTACCAACTTAGGCGACTTGGCAATAAATTTCTAAAATTTACTGGACCGTCGAATAGAAAATATAAGATATATCTGCTTCTTAAAAGAAGAGGTGTGAATGACCCAAAAATGCGAGCATCCACCTAAAGGGGCAGTAAATGACACGTGAATGATGCACCATTGATGCGTTCCTGCATACCAAGCGAAGCCGCCAGAGTATCGAGTAGCATCCGACATTCCCTTGCCAACCCCCACTGTCTTGTTTGCAAGCATTTCAACAGAAAAATCTCTCCGGATATAGGAGGAGAAAGCGATTCGAATTCAAAGGAGGGGAGAAGGGTAGAAGATAGGAGAGGAAAATTACTCAAAGAAGCAGAGAAGGATAGGATAAGGGGAACTATTCAACAAGGTGAGCGAGTTTCCTCCTTCCTTTTAGTAAAAAGCAGAGAAGAATGGAAAATAGAAGCATGGGTTTTTCTCTCTCTGTCGATTTTTTCATTTGGGTCTAGTGATTTTGGCCGTTTTGGGTCAAAAGTATCAAGGCCCAAATCCAAGTTTTCGGTATGTATTCTATCCTTCGCTTTTTTCTGTTCTTGGGGCATTAGATTGTGACTAAGCGGAGAATCTGGATTGGTTTTTTTGCCTCTATTTCTATCCATTCGTGTTTGGATTTATTGTGTAGAATGTATGTAAACTGAAAAATCCAGAGAAGGAATTAAGGGTTTTTCTTATCTTCCCCTTCTGCAGAGCTCTGTTCTTGTTGCGATGGGCAGAGGAGCGAAAGAACTGAGCAAAATGACAGTATCTTGAGTGCATACCACAGAACTGAGCGAAGTGACAGTGATTTGAGTGCATTTCTTTCTTAATTATGATAGTTTGGATTGGATAAGCAGAAGTCGTCAGTTCAGAATTTGGGTTTATCTTCCTTTGGACTGCGTGGTTCTTTCTTTTCTGCGATCCTTTCCCTCTGGAAATGGGAGTTAGGTCATGCATGAGCTTTCTAGCGCATAAGTGGGAATTTGGATGTGGGTCTTGGATGTTTGAGGGTTTTGCAGGGATCTACAACATCTCAATGCTGTTCCTTGTGTTGGTTTTGGGGCTCAAGTTCTTGAAAGTGGGAATGCATTACAAGGGCATACGCAGATTCTTTGAAATGTCGCAGTGGAAATTGATAGGATTGAAATGGAGGCTGTGTCGT
Source organism: Pouteria campechiana (assembly GCA_036873735.1). Taxonomy (NCBI): domain Eukaryota; kingdom Viridiplantae; phylum Streptophyta; class Magnoliopsida; order Ericales; family Sapotaceae; genus Pouteria; species Pouteria campechiana. Next base: position 171,177 of record JAYJMB010000001.1, read on the forward strand.
GAGAATGATGCTGGCGATGTGTCTAATTCAAAGGTTATGTCTGTGGATGTTGGTTTTAGTAATTCCAATAAGACTTCAATCATGACCGGAGGAGATTTCGAAGGAGATCAAGATGAGTTTTTTGAAGCAAGTTGTGATTTTGGTTTTTGTCCAGAGCGAAATGTGGAGTTAGCAGACGGCAGAAATGAGAATTTTAGTAGTTTCTACAGGGTAAGAGAGTCTTTTGAAGAAGATGAAGAAACAGCAGATAAAGAAGACATCAGCAATTGTGATGAGAATGTTAATATCGTGCAACTAAAGAATATGCTTCGAATTGAAAGAGAGCATCGAATTGCTGCTCATTTAGAACTCGAGAAAGAAAGGCTGGCTGCTGCATCTGCTGCCAATGAAGCAATGGTGATGATTCAGCGCCTCCAGAACGAAAAGAATCTGATAGAATCAGAAGCCCGGCTACACCGCAGCATGGCCGAGCAGAAGCAGCTCTATGATAGAGAGGTGATTCGGGCTCTTCAATGGATCATATCCAGACATGAACTGGAGAGGAGTGTAGTTGAGAAAGAACTGAAACAGATACAGCAAGGGTTCTCTGAGGAAAATTCATACAGCGAGAACAGTAAAGAGGAAGAAGAAGACAATGATGACAGAAAACAGGTGAAAGTCTGGGATATAAACACATTTGAAGGAGATGATTGCACTTCGGAACAGTCTTTAATTGCCGAGGATGATTACATAAATCACCTAATCAGTTCTCTCGATCTAGATTCATCAATGAAGTAAGTTCTCAGCGTTTTTGTTCTTTGGGTGCATATCTTGATGGGAAATGTACGCTCAAATAATCCTTTCACCCTAAAGTGATTGTACAAAGAATACAACTTTAAACACAATTTAGTAGATTCATTTATGAAATTGGATGCAACTATAAAAGTTCTTGTTTTCCCAATTTATATGGCTGCAAAATTCACTTGTTAAACATATCAGAGTAATGCAATGGACATATATCCTCAAAATAAAACTTTAGTTGGAAGTCATCTTCAATCTTTAAGAAAGTTTGGTAATTGTAAGTCATCTTCAAGTCGTTTTCCCCAGGGGTTTTGGTCTTTGAACTAATCAGAGCTGCTTTTATCTCTCCTGCTCGCAATCAGAACAAAAAACAAGGGCAGTTTTTGTTTCCAGGTCACTCCAATGTTAGTTTTGTCATGATAGAGGTCAATTCTAGTTCGTCAGGTTTCAGATGTTGCAAAATCATCAAATAGAGTGCATTGACATCTCATTCTATTCAACTAGGATTGTGTTGTTTGTATTGGGAACACTGGGCTTAATTATTCTTTCTTTTCATTTTTTGAGGCACATGTGGTGAATAAATATGATTAATTCTAAGAGGCTGCCAGTTTCACTATTCTTCATGAAAATCAGTGCAATCAAACACTCCTTTTAATGAGGATATTCATCGTTGTCAGATAACAATAGTCAGCTTTACGCTTAAGCTTTGTGGGTGGTAAAGAAAGCGGAAGGTGTTAAATAGACAAGCTTTTTATTATATATATATATATATATTATTATTTATTTTACTCATGATACTTAATTCCAAACAGTCACATTCAGGCTGTTGTCTAATCTTATCTTGCAATGTAATTTACTTAAAACTTAGTTGGGTTGTCCAATCTGGTTCATAGCTCCTTGTGAATCCATGGAAAACGCCCATTGGAATGCACAGAAATTCATGAGCATAGACTATATTTGCAGGTGCTTGATGTGGGGCGGTCCTGATTGATTTGGATTGGGCCTGTGAGCACAGACTACAGAAATTCTTGCCCAATTTTTTTTCGAAAACCAATTTTGGAAGTGAGACATTGATGGGCACTCGAGGGAGTAATCTCGGCTGTAAATTCCTTGAAAACTGCCAGAATTCGTACTTTACTGGTAATATAGGCAAAAATATAACAATATAATTGATTATAAAAATTGATATGTTATACAAATCACCTTTCACTTTTTTAATCATCTCCAATATTTCAGTTAATTGATCGAGTGCATAATCTACAAGACGGAGATAAATAAAAATATAAAAAGAATAATATGTGTAATAAAATTATAAAATCTTACTTTGCACATACTTAGATGGTACTCGTTCAAATTATCTAATTAATTAAAAAAATCCAACTAACAAAAATTTGAATTATTCTATTATTATATAAATTTACAATTAATATTTTCTATTGTTTGGAGGATGCTTGGGATAAATAAAATAAGGTGAAAAGTTAAAATGTATGACAGATCACATGATAAAGCCATTACATGTTGAGGAGACAAACAAGAGCCGATTGTAAAGACAGGAATAATAATGAAAACACTTACTACAAAGGTGTATTATTTGCAGGAATTTATACAAAAGCTTTTCAGCTATACACTTTTCCTAACAGCTGAAATGTGAGTGATGCAACGTTGGCGAGGGGGAGGAGACCAAATGCAGGATGGATCTCCGAATATGCCTTGGAACCTTCGTGAAGCCAGCCAAACACATGCCATTGATTGATTCGATAATCTTCTGGCATCCGAAAGGAAAGAGCAAAAGCTAAAAGAGCTAAATTCTCAAATTTGGAGGATTGTAGATAACGAGAATGGGAATTTTACTGTTGAATGATCGAAGAAAAGGTTGCAAGACTCCCTGAGAATCCCGATTCTTTCGATCTTGGGATCCCACAATACAGGTTTGTCATTGAAATTACATATGATAATGCCAAAAAGGTAAGAAAGAGAAATGTCAAATCAATTGATAAAATGAGCAAAGAAAAACACAGATTTTCTCTATTATCAAACGCACCTGTTATCAAATCATCTCCAATAGATACTATTTTGCTATTTTTTGGTTACATTATTATTATTATTATTATTATTATATATTGGAAAATTATTCAACATAACCCGTTACAACATGTACCATTTTGATTTTCCAAAATTAAAATATTTTGGTATGATACAAACCATTCATTTTACTTATTATCGCATGTAATTTTAATATCCCAAATATCATTTTAATCAAAATATTTAAGCGGATCACAGCAAATGCGAACTTATGAGATTATCTAAAATTATTATTTTTAAATATTGAAGCCAATAGATGTTTTTAATTTAAATAATCTTCAATATCTTGGTTAAATAATTTATTTCGATTTAGATACATATTAACCAAATATTATAAATTAGAAAAAATAAAAGAGGTACATGGTATACCAAGGTATATTGAATAATTACCCTTTTATCTTTATTCACTGCATGACAGTCATTGATTCATGTGTTGTTGACATTATTATGTACCCTTTTACTTCTCTTATTTTTTTTCTTCTCTTTTACACGTTTTTTGCCTCAAACCAAAGACATTTAAAAATAAAAAAAAAAAAAAAAAAAAAAAAAAAAAAAAAAAAAAAAAAACAACCAGCTTTTGGTGATGCTAAGATAAAGATTAAATGGGGTGGTGGAGACCGGTGAACCGCATCGCATGGATGTTTTGGATCATTGAAATTTCTTTCCATGACGTGGAATTCCATGGCCCAAAAATAAACATACGAAAAGAAACAATACCAACAAATTTTCACCGTGGAAAGGAGAGGGTAGCACGCACCTTTCAAGATGCAGTGCGCTGTGACTGCTGTCCATCCTCCTTTCTATTCGTGGCGTGGTGCCTTTCTACTTTCTAATCTTCAGCTGCCCTGCACAGCACATCACATGCGTGCGTTTGGCGCTCACCGCCTCAAAACACCGCTTGTTCCACACGTGTGGGGATTCAAACTAATGGTCCAAAAGAATGAAATTTAGACTTTAAATCGATCCGAGTTGCAGGGGGTTCGAGCCACACCCTAACTCTATTTATTAAAATTTTAATCCGACCCTAATTTCATTCTATTTTGGAACTTCAATTAATCTTGAATAATTTTATTAATCTAATTTTAGCTAAAATACCATTGCTTATGTGGATGTGTGTATGAATTAGTGTATTTTGTAATAAATGGTAATTTAATCATCATTTTAATGGGTGTGTTCATATCTGCTCTTGAATAATGGCCGGCTGAATTTGCATGAAAAAAATATGACAGTGTGCTGAAAACAAAAGGCTCGACTGATATCTCATTCAAGCCCGATTTATTGAGCCACGGCTCATTTTTTGGACAATTAATTGGATAATCAATGTTGCATGACTGATTGTTAGCCCCAAGTCCACGTGTTGTGCCAGTATAAAGATGTATTTTGTGATTCCCTTATTAAAAATTTCAACCGTCTTCCAAGATCTTGGGATTCTGCATCCAAACGGACTAACGAGGATTTACATTATCCCAGTGGTGGACCCAGTCAAGCCTTAATAAATATTTACTTGAGTTGCAGTAAAATAGAAAACAAAATAGAAATGGCTCACCATCGTGGAAGTTGTGTGGGCAGATGCTGGAAAGCCTTCCTCATTTGCCGTCCTAGCCGTTCACTTACCAAATCCCTTTCTCACTTGAGTGTCGATGAAAAGGGATGAAAAATCCTCTTTCCACAATTCCACCTTTTTTATACTTGATTTTAATTGATGTAACAGTTATTTACCTTAATAATTTTATTTTTTGTTATTATCTATTTTGTAATCATTATATTCCATTTGTAATAAAAAAGATTTATCTTTTTGTACTTGCATATTTTAAATCATTATTGTAGCATTATTTTCTTTATTTAAAATTATCATTTCTAATCATATGGCATCATTTTTATTTACTTTTTAAATCTCTACCTCTTATCTTGTAGCATCATTTCTAATTTTTTTAGCATTAGTTCTGCTTTCTCTTTCCAACCTCTTTTCCTCATTTTTATACAAATTATTCTTTTCAATGATAATGTATTCTCCCATAAACAATATTCTAAGGCCTTTTAAAAGTTTGTAGTTTTTAAACCTTGCGTGACTTCTTAAATTTTGAAGGCATAGCTCAATTAAGAAATAAGACATGTAGTTGTTAAGCTGTGTTGGAAGTCAAAAACTAGTCTCCATTTACCATGATTTTATTATTAACAAAAAGAAAGAAATATGAAAAAGTAATATAACAGAAAAAGAAAGAGACAAAAAGAGAGAGAGAGCGCGGGTGTGTAATGTAATTTGATACAAATTAATAATTGAAAATAAAGTGAATGAAAATAAAATAGATAAATTTTATTATATAAAAAGATATAAAGAAGTAACTAAAAATATATAATAATAATAATAATAATAAAGAAAATTATTGATCCTAGGTGTATAGTTTTGATGATATTAAACTTTTTAAGAAAAAAGAGATGTAAACAAGTAACATAACAGAAAAAGAGAGAGATATGGAGAGAGAGAGAGAGAGTGGTGTAATGAGATAGATAATAATAATTAAAAATAAAGTGAATAAAAATAAAATAGTCGAGTTTTATTATGTAAAAGATGTAAATTAATGATTAAATATGTATATATATATAATAATAAGGAAAAGAAATTTTATTGAGTCTAGATGTATAGTTTTGATGATAACAAAATTTATAAATGACTCGAACTTAATCTAATGAAGTTTTATTAATATTTTGAGTGATTGAGGAATTCCAATGGGAGATGAGAAGGGTTATAAAGGTCTATTGAGTCTACTAAAATCATGATTATAGGACCAACAAAAGAGTTCATAAAGGAAAACCCATGGTGACCCATGGTTACAAAGGTCTATTTTACTCGCTAGCTTAGGTGTGAGCTCGCAAAGGAAAACCCATAGTGACAAAAGTCTATGGTACTCGCTAGCTTAGGTGTTCTGAGTTAGGATAAAGAAGACATGATAGAGTAGTATTTTTAATGGTCAAAAATTCAAGTAGTATTTTAAACGAGTAGTTTTTAATAGTCTTATTCCAAATTCATTTAAAATCGTATGAAGCACTTTGCAAATAAGGTTTTTCTTTTGGAGCTATTAAGTCATTCAATGAATAGCCAAAAGCACATTAATGATACAAAGTGGAGGGAAAATGGGAAAGCAGTTGAATAAGAGGAGAAAAAATTATGAAAAGGCGGAGGAAAGGAGAACAAATGACATATTAAATGAGATAACAAATGAAGTGAGTAATTGTATGAAAAAATAAAAAATAATTATTAAAATACAATTAATAATAATCAAAATATAAAATTGATAAATAGTTGCAATATAATATCATATTGCAATAAGTGGAAAAGGTTAGAACGTAATAAAAATTTGTGCAACTTACCAAATGCTGCCTTTAGCTTGAATTTCGTGACAGCTAATTTTCGCATCACATCGTTTCATCTGCTCTATTTGTTGGTTGCCAATCGTTCTCATCCAAGTAATCAGGCCTAGTAAGAGGAAATTCTGATTTTATGGAAATTAAAATTCTCTCTTTTATCTCTAGCATATACTTTACCTTGGCGAATTTTTTGTCGTTATTTATTTTTCTTATAAAATTTTATCTATTTTATTTTTATTGGACATTTCCATTTGCAAAGTCGCATTGTCTCGAATGTAACGCAAATGTTCATGTGTGTATGGTTCGGAGTTATAAATAATGGGGAACCGAAAACCGGGAATTGAGTGATGGGAGAGGAAAAAGATGATTCATTTAACTGTCCAATCACTATGGCCGACTTCTTTCAAAAGGCACCACTTGATTTGATTTGTTCATGGCATATACGTAACTTCCATGTGCACGCATACATTGGACCATCTCAACGCGTCAAACTAACCAACCACGCTTCCATTTGCTAGAGCCATTCGTCATTTTCTTGAGTGGACGAGAAGTTGCATTACGTGTTGGCCTACGGTTCTTTAGTTTCGAGTCAACAATACGTGGCAACGTGATTTTATTTTATTTTTCTTTTCTGAAAAATGAGTGAGAATAATGTGTGAGAATCTCATGGACAGCATCAGGTATAAGCGTGTGTTTTGTAATAATAGAAAAATAGTGGAAACTTTTCTAACTTTTTTTTCACCCATTTTTACACATCTTTTGATATTATTTGACATCTCAATTGTCTAATATTTTTTTTATTATCTATATTTTTAATTATTATTCATATTTATATACAAAATGCCTACTTATTTTATTTTTATTCATTTTATTTTTAATTATGATCCTTTATTAAATCACATCACCCTCTCTTTTCCATCATTTTTCTGTATTCTTTTTTATAACATCTTTTCTTTATTCCCAATGCACCTTAAAGTAAATTAAAATAAAATAAAATAAATAAATTTCTAAAAAACGTATAAACATGAAAAAAATAAAATAATTATGATACATATTTTATGTTTTAGCCTAAGGCAATTAACATGTTGAATTTTTCGTATACTCACAGGAACTCATTACACTGAATCTCTTGATAATCTGGTCATAAGAAGAGTAGTAGTATAATATAAGTCAATGCCGCACTATGACTTTTGAAAATTTTGAAACTGGGGCTTAAAATAGCTTCACTATCCCTCCGTACATGCTTCTTCGTGGTCCCATACCCTCTTTAAGCTATCCAAGCAAGAAAGCTTCCTCATTGAATTCTCACTTTCAATCCTACTCAAATTGGTTTCATCTACCTCTTGTTTAAGCTGAAAAAAATAAAACTCAGTCCATTAACAAAATTTACTCATTAATTAGGCCATAAATATGAGACCATAATTCCAAGGGTGCATTTCGGTATTGCAGAATAATCAAATAAATGAGATGAAAATGTAATAATAACTTGATGCAACATTAAGCTGCTAGGGCTACACAACCATTCTATATTTTGTTTATACTATCTCAGGAGTTGATGGTTGCATGTGCATGGTGGCATTGGCATATATTTATTTATTAAAAAAATAATTTTTAATTCTTGATTTAACATGTTCTTTTCACAATTAGCTTTATTTTTCACTATTATGTATATTTTTATTTAACACCTACTTATTCGTCCCTAGTATTACTTACATCATTTTCATTACATTTCAAATGCATGCAAATATATGCACCTAACCCATTACCTTAAATTTTTTATCATCACTTATTATCTATTTTATTTCTATATAATCTATAATCAACAAATAAAAAGTATAACAAAATATGGAAAAAGCATAATTAGTAAAAGGATTACATAAAATGAGCAATATCTCCAAAAGAAGGGAGTGATGCCAGTTGCAAAGTCAATCAAGATAAAACAGATGCATTGTATTCAATAAGATTGATCTTAATCAAATCTCAACAATGATGCTTTCTTATGAGCCCACTGTAATATTTTTAACTATATCTAATCTGAGTATCATATTCAATACTATCTATTTACTTTAAAATTTATAAACCACTATAGATCTATGTAAATCGCATCATTTGAAAACACATAAAATCATACATAAACATAAAAAAATCATTTAAACTAATCTGCACAGCTATTGAAATGTTATAGCAGATTAATTTGCATAGAAGGAATAAAGTTCTAGTTACATACCTCTGGGCCGACAGTCCAGCTTGTTCCCTGCATTTTGGAAGATCTCAGCCACCCAAATTGGCCGGCATAAAGGCCGCAGGTTAGAATCATCTGATCCGCATGACATAGCAGCAGATTTTCATCGGACGGTTGAGATCCTTCATTACTTCTTCCTGCAAGTCCTCCACAACATCTGGGTCCACCTCACGAACGGCTTTGATTCATCATAAACAACCAACGGTGGAGAATGCACCACTACCTTGCAAAGAGAAAGCCACCGCCGCTCAAGAGCAGCGAGCGCTTTCCTTCTCACGTGCAAATCATTAGGTAGATCCAGACCGTTTTTAGGTCTTCAAACCATCGATCCAAACCGTCCAATCTCTTTTACTAAGATTGGATTAGAAACCTAGAAGAAATTTTCAATAACAAAATCCCAATTAAAAACCTAGTCGGTAATCCAATCCGAAATCGAATCACCTAAGCTGCATCCGGAAAGCGCGACACAAGAAACCGACGTCAGGATTGCACTGTAGCGAGCCGACTCACCAGAGGCCTTCGAACTCTTGAAGTCCGGACTCCTGCCCCCACAATACCACCTGCTTTGCAGCTCGCTCCCTTTCCGTCGCGACATATAGAACACGTGCATCTCTTCCAGTATCGCCCCCACATGCAGGATCCTTTAATCTAACCCGCTCACAATACATAAAAATCATTAAGAAATTGATTATACACAAAAAATAATTATCTGAGACTTCAATTTTACTTTTAATTTAACTGTTCAAAATCTTCCTTTAATTATTATAATCTAATGGATTAAAATTTCAAAAATTAAAGATAAAATATGTTATTTTCGTGATTAAATTATATTCCCTTAATAATTAAAAGGAAGGAAGGTTCAGATAATTGTAATTAGAATCATGTGGGACCCAAGCGGCGACTGAACGGGACAATACGCCGCGACGGGCAGAAGCAACCGAACTCGTCTTCCATCTCTTTTAAGCACCATCTTTCACCTCCTTGCCAAGGGTTAGAAGACCCTCTTCCCAACTTTCTTCCTTCTCTCTCCTTCTCTCATAATTTCTCTCGATTTTCGATCCGAATCGAACATCGATGTGTATGCATCATCTTCTCTTCTCTTCTTGCATCTCAAAAATCAGGTGTTCTTTTCAATTTTTTTTTTCCCCCCTCCCCATATATATTTGTGTTTTCTGTCTATATAGATATCTAGTTGAATCCTCTTTCTGGTGTCTTCTTCTTCGTCTTCTCTTTATCCATCAATCTCTCTGTTTGCAGTCTGTGAAAGCCAAGAAGCTTCTAGTCCGACATGGCAACCCTAAGATCGAGCCTCCCGCTGCGGCTTAGGCAGCTCTTATCAGGCGAAGGCAGCGGGGTTCCCTCTCTTAAATTGGAGTCCGAACCCGTAAGTGGGCTCTCTTCTGAACCCTCGCTAGGGTTTTTGTTTTCGCTCTCTTTGTTTGGGATTGTTCCGGATATCTTGGATTGCTCTCCTGTGTTATTGTTCTGATGGGTGTTTGAATTTTTTTTTCTTTTTCGGATGAATATTTGGTTTTTAATTTTATAGGTGTGGTTGTACAAGTTCCAGGGAGTTTTGTAGTTGAGAATGTTTGGTATATGATTTAGCTGCATTGCATTGATGCCCAGTTGGGTGAGAGAATTGGGCTTTTCAAGTGGGATGCTCCTGCCCATCTTGCAATGTAGGGTTTTTTTTCGTTTTTTCGGTGGTTGGGAGTACAAAAATTGAAGATGCTGGTCAGTGGGCGCGTTTTAAACACAGAGAGTTCATTCGAGTGTGTCCTTAAATAAATGTCGATAGGATCATATTTGATAGACTATGATGTTTGCATGAAGTGTGAGGCTGGCAGCAATGTTTTTCCTCCATTGTGATTTGGAATACTTAAAAAATCTTCTCTTTTTAGTGAAACAGTTTTGTGCTTTAGAGGGTTGATGGTGTTTTTATGTAGTTTGAAGATGGCCTCTGTTATTGGCTTTGGTAGACTACGTTGATAGTTGCAATGAGAAATATGGGAGTAAAAGTGTTACTGAAGTTGAACAGTGAAAGCTTCTTCCAAGGCATGATCCGATTTTTTTCTCATAATTCCTACGTAAAAAGAAAAAGAAATTTGAGAAATTTGATCAAAGTTAATCATGGATAATTTTCCAAGATAAATTGATTTCCCTCCCCTCCTAGTTTTGCAAAATCTTTATTGAGACTAATTTCTGTTTGTAGTGGAATACAAATGTTTTAGATTTAATTAACAGCTAACTAGAGGCTCCTTCAATTAAAACATAAATCATTTGGCTCCTTTGTGGTTGCAACTGTTGTGCCATCCATCATGGGGTTTTTGGTAGGTCTACTATATCAGTTGAGGAAACAGGATTTACATCCTTTACCTCAAAAGTTAAAGCACTTTCTATTTCTATTGTTGTGTTGTATCTTGATATCTTCAATTCGGTGTATGGCCTCTTAACGATAGTTGTTGGGAACAATAGGAAGTTGTGGTTTATTATGAGCTTGTAGCGCAATTTGCTAAGCTCTGATCTGTGCCCCTTGTCTTAAAATAACTTTCATGATCCTCCTTTAGATCTAGATATCATAACTTACATGTTATTGTTGGAGCATAACGTTTCTGTGGATACACCTGAGCGTTCATATTGTCTTTCTTGATGAAAGCAGATTTGGAAACCTGATAATTGTACAGTTGGAGTTTGTGATTTGTACCTGTTCTCATTTACTCCCAAGTTTGGTGATGGCCTCATTCTTCACTATT
>JAYJMB010000001.1:182499-195934 GCA_036873735.1 Pouteria campechiana
TTGTACAGTTGGAGTTTGTGATTTGTACCTGTTCTCATTTACTCCCAAGTTTGGTGATGGCCTCATTCTTCACTATTTATTAAAATGAAAAGAAAAGAATAGAAGTGAAAGAAGTTTTAGTCAATTTGTCATACTTTTAAGTGTATACTGTCTAGCAAAGCACCAATTATAGCATTCGAAAGCCAGGCTGCTCCAAATGGGTCAAGGCTTTTCTCAACTGTTGATGGATCATTTGATGTGTAGTTTTGTGTGTGGGGAATGTTCTTGATGCTTGAAATTAGTGTCTACTCTTAATGTAGACCTCCTCAACCTCCAGAAACATGTTTGAAGTCTAGGCACAGTATAGTGTTCTTCTGGCTTGAAGTCATGTTCAACCATTGTTAATCAGAAATATGCCACTTCATGGTTCAGCTGCCAATTCTTGGTGTTTATTTAAAAAGTCTTAAGTGCTTCAATTCCTTGTATCATTATGGTATTTGTTTTGACTGTTCCCTTGTTATTAGCATACATTACATGATGCCTATGAGAACTTATTGCATTTACATTTGTTATGGTATTCACTTAATGTTATGTAGACATCATCATTGTTTGCATGTCTGTTATGACAATCGGTTGATCCTGATTCAATATATCTTTCTTGCAGCCTTCAAAAATTAAAGCTTTCATTGACAATGTGATAAAGACTCCACTTCACGACATAGCAATTGCTCTTTCAGGTTTTCGGTGGGAGTTCAACAAGGTGCTTGCAAGACAGGACTGTTTTGCTAAAATTATTGCAATGTCTAGTTGATTCTTTAAAATATAAATCTTTTTTTTCTTTTTTTTTTCCAGGGAAATTTCCATCACTGGAGGCCACTGTTTCTACATTTTGATACATACTTCAAGACACATCTCTCTTGCAGGAAAGATCTCCTATTGTCTGATGACATTTCAGATGTTGATGGTCCATTTCCTAAGCATACTGTGTTGCAAATTCTATCAGTCATGCGAATAATTTTGGAGAATTGCCATAACAAGAGTTCATTTGGTGGCCTTGAGGTATGCTGCAAATCTCCAACGTTTTGTTTACAGAGAATCTGATGTTTAGACAACCTCTGTATTTATTTCACAATCATGTGATCGCTGGACGCCTTCTTCTTGTAATTATGTGTTTTCTTCTGACATGCTGTTTTTCTCCTGCAGCATTTCAAGTTACTGCTGGCTTCAACTGATCCAGAGATACTCATAGCTACTCTAGAGACTCTGTCAGCATTGGTGAAGATAAATCCCTCCAAGCTACATGTGAGTGGGAAACTGGTTGGTTGTGGCCCATTGAATAGTTGTCTCCTATCCCTAGCACAAGGATGGGGAAGCAAGGAAGAAGGTCTGGGCCTGTATTCATCTGTTGTAGGAAATGAGAGAAGCCAAGATGCCACTTGCACATTATCCTCTGACACAGAAAGTGACATCTATAAATCACAATATCGATTGGTTACTACCTTGCATTTTGAATTTCATATGCCCACTTCTGAGGGCACTGAGCAAAAAGGTGAGAGGAGACAGTCCTCGAATTTGTGTGTTATACATGTTCCTGACATCCATCTTCGCAGGGAGGATGATTTAACTATTCTGAAGCAGCTGGTTGATGAATTTAATGTCCCTCCAGAGCACAGGTTCTCATTGCTGACACGAATTAGATATTCACGTGCTTTTGTTTGTTCAAGTACCCGCAGGTTGTACAGCGGAATCAGCATTCTTGCGTTTATAGTTCTGGTGCAGTCAAGTGATGCTCATGATGAGCTTGTATCTTTCTTTGCAAATGAGCCAGAGTATACAAATGAGTTAATCAGGCTTGTTCGGTCTGAAGATGTGGTGCCTGGAAACATCAGGACACTTGCAATGCTTGCACTTGGATCGCAATTAGCAGCATATTCATCATCTCATGATCGTGCACGGATATTGAGCGGCTCGAGCATTATCTCCGCTGGCGGAAACCGAATGATTCTTTTAAGTGTGCTCCAGAAGGCAGTCATGTCATTGAATAATTATGGGGATGCATCCGTGCTTTCATTTGTTGATGCTCTTCTGCAGTTTTACCTACTCCATGTTATATCATCTTCAAGTTCTGGGAGTGCCATTAGATGTTCAGGAATGGTTCCCACTCTTTTACCTCTTCTACAAGATGCGGATTCCTCTCATATGCATCTTGTTTGTTCTGCTGTGAAAACTCTCCAAAAGCTCATGGATTACAGCAATGCAGCAGTATCCTTGTTCAAAGATCTTAGTGGAGTGGAGCTTTTGTCTCAGAGACTGCAGATTGAAATCCAGAGGGTCATTAGCAGCAGTAATGAGAATGGCAAATCAGTGATGGATGGCAGCAGCTCGTCTGAGTATGATGATGATCTTTTATACTCCCAGAAGCGACTGATCAAGGCGTTGCTTAAGGCACTTGGGTCTGCAACTTATGCCCCTGCTAATGCTACAAGGTCTCAAAACTCGCATGATGATTCCTTGCCCAATTCTTTGTCTGTCATATTCCGCAATGTGAACAGATTTGGAGGTGACATCTATTTTTCGGCAGTGACAGTTATGAGTGAAATTATTCACAAGGATCCAACATGTTTCTCTGTTTTGCATGAGTTGGGCCTTCCAGATGCCTTTTTGTCATCAGTGGTGGCAGGAATACTGCCTTCATCAAAAGCACTCACATGTGTACCTAGCGGCCTTGGTGCCATCTGTCTTAATGCTAAAGGGCTCGAGGCTGTAAAGGAAACAGCTGCATTACGTTTCCTTGTGGATACCTTCACGACCAGGAAATACCTGGTAGCGATGAATGAAGGTGTTGTGCCTCTTGCAAATGCTGTGGAGGAGCTCTTACGACATGTATCCACACTGAGAAGTACTGGTGTTGATATAATTATTGAGATTATTGATAGACTCTCCTCTTTAGGGGAGCATGTTGGGTCCTCTGGTAAAGCAGATGATAGCATTGCAATGGAGACAGACTCTCAGGACAGGGAGAGCAAAGGACAGGGCTCTTCAGGCAATGAGGATTCAGCTACGGATGGGATTAGTGATGAGCGGTTTGCTCAATTATGCATCTTTCATGTCATGGTACTGGTTCATCGAATTATGGAGAACTCTGAAGCCTGCAGATTGTTTGTGGAGAAGAAAGGTATTGAAGCATTGATGAAACTTCTATTGCAGCCTAGTATTGCGCAATCTGCTGAGGGGATGTCTATTGCATTGCACAGCACTGTGGTTTTTAAGGGGTTTACACAGTATCACTCTGGTCCGCTGGCGCTTGCTTTTTGTTCATCTCTCAGGGAGCATTTGAAGAAAGCTTTGACTGGCTTTGGTTTGGTATCAGGCACATTTTTACTGGCTCCAAAGACTAAACCAGACAGCCGCATCTTTTCATCTCTTTTTGTTGTCGAATTCCTCCTCTTCCTTGCTGCCTCAAAAGATACAAGATGGGCGACTGCATTACTTACAGAATTTGGGAATGGGAGCAAAGATGTCCTGGAAGATATTGGACGTGTTCACCGGGAAGTACTGTGGCAGATTGCTCTCCTTGATGATTCAAAGCTTGAGATTGATGAAGGTGGTTGTGGTTCCACTAGCGAGCCACAGAATTTGGAGCCAAGTGCAGGTGATACTGAGGATCAAAGATTTAACTCTTTTAGGCAGTTCCTCGATCCCTTGCTGAGACGAAGGATGCCTGGTTGGAGTGTTGAATCTCAATTTTTTGACCTTATAAATCTTTATCGTGATCTTGGTCGTGCCACGGGTGTTCAGCAGAGACTGGGAATAGATGGCCCAGCAAACTTGCGTCTTGGCTCCAGCCATCAGGTGCATTCATCTAGTTCTACAGATTCTGGCTCATCTAGTAGAATGGAAGGAGAAAAGCACAGATCTTATTATCATGCTTGCTGTGAAATGATGAGATCACTTTCATTTCACATAAGTCATCTATTTTTGGAGCTGGGGAAAGTGATGTTACTTCCTTCTCGTCGGCGGGATGATTCTTTAAATATGTCCCCTTCTGCTAAATCTGTTGTTTCTACATTTGCATCAATTTCGTTGGACCATTTGAATTATGGTGGCCATGTTGATCAGTCTAATGCAGAGATCTCTGTATCAATGAAATGTCGATATCTTGGTAAGGTTATTGACTTTGTTGACAACATTCTGTTGGAGAGGCCAGATTCATGCAACCCTATATTGTTGAATTGCTTTTATGGGCATGGAGTTGTTCAGGCTATCTTAACCACCTTTGAAGCTACCAGCCAACTACTTTTTGATGTGAATAGGGCACCTGCTTCTCCCATGGAGACAGACGACAGAAGTTTAATAGAAGATGATAGGGGTGAAATGGAGCATTCATGGTTATATGGGCCTCTGTCTAGTTATGGAACACTAATGGATCACTTGGTGACCTCATCTTTCATTTTTTCACCCTTTACAAAACATCTGCTCACACAACCTCTTACAAATGGCAGTGTTCATTTTCCACGAGATGCTGAGACATTTGTAAAGGTACTCCAGTCCAAGGTTTTGAAGGCAGTCATTCCTATCTGGACTCATCCTCAGTTTATTGACTGCAGTTATGAGTTCATTGCTGCAATTATCTCTATCATGCGGCACATTTATTCTGGAGTCGAGGTTAAAAATGCAAATAGCAATGCAGCTGCTCGAGTAACAGGTCCCCCACCAGATGAGTCAGCAATTTCAATGATTGTAGAGATGGGCTTTTCCAGGTCTAGGGCAGAAGAAGCACTGCGGCAAGTGGGTACTAATAGTGTTGAGATGGCAATGGAATGGTTGTGTTCACATCCTCCAGAGGAAGCCCCAGAAGATGACGAACTTGCTCGCGCACTTGCCATGTCACTAGGTAGTTCTGGTGCATCCATAAAGGAAGATGAGGAGGCGAATGTTAGTAATCCAGACCAGGAAGAGGAAACGGTTCAACTTCCTCCAGTTGATGACCTGTTGTCAACATGCACCAAGCTTCTGCAGATGAAGGATCAGTTAGCTTTTCCAGTCCGGGATCTGCTTGTCATGATTTGCTCCCAAAATGATGGCCATTACCGACCCAAAGTTGTTACTTACATCATTGATCAGCTGAAACTCCTCTGTTCGATTTGTCTTGCCCAAGCCAGCAGCAATACTGCATTATCTGCCTTTTTCCATGTTCTTGCTTTGGTTCTTCATGAAGATGCAGTTGCTAGAGAAATCGCCTCAAAAAGTGGTCTTGTGAATATTTCTTTGGATTTGCTGTCTCAATGGAGCTCAACTGTGCATGCTGGTGAAAAACCTCAGGTACCAAAGTGGGTGACGGCATCTTTTCTTGCACTTGACCGGATGTTGCAGGTGGACCCAAAATCAAGTCCTGAAATCCCTTTGCCAGAACAATTGGGAAAGGAAAACACAAGCGACCTGACTGCTGCTGCTGATGAGGGTGTTCCTAACAATTTACAATCTACAATGGGAGTATCTCGTTACATCAATATAGATGAGCAGAAGAGACTTGTTCAAATTGCTTGCTGTTGTATACAGAACCAGCTACCTTCTGACACAATGCATGTGGTTCTTCAGCTATGTGCTACACTCACGAAAGTTCATTCTGTTGCTGTGACCTTTCTTGATTCAGGTGGTTTGCCTGCACTGCTTTGTTTGCCAACAAGTAGTCTATTTTCTGGATTTGATGCTGTTGCTTCTATGATAATTCGACACATTCTTGAAGACCCCCAGACACTGCAGCAAGCTATGGAGTCTGAGATACGGCACAGCATAGTGGTAGCCACGAATAGGCACTCAACTGGAAGACTCACCCCACGTGGCTTTCTTCAAAATTTGGCTTCAGTCTTCTCCAGGGACCCTGTAATTTTCATGAAAGCTGCTAAGGCTGTATGTCAAATTGAGATGATTGGAGACAGACCACATGTGGTCTTGTTGAAGGATCGTGAAAAAGACAAGAACAGGGAGAAAGAGAAAGACAAGCAACAAGCTCCTGATGGTAAGGCTACTTCTGGTGAAGTGAGCTCAACAATCCCGGGCAATGTTCTTGGCAAACATCCAGATCCAAGTATAAAAAAGGACAAAGTGCATAGAAAATCCCCTCAGACTTTTGTGATTGTTATTGAGCTTCTCCTTGACTCCATTGTAACATTTGTACCACCAAAAGATGATGTTTTGATAGATGCGATCCCTGCTGCCCCCTCGGTATCAGACATGGATGTTGATGGCACTTCAAGTAAGGGAAAAGGAAAAGCTATTGCCACTGTATTCCAAGAGAGAAAAGTTGATAGTCAGGAGGCTTCTGCATCTCTGGCCAAGACAGTATTCATTTTGAAGCTGCTAACTGAAATACTTTGGACATATGCTGGTGCTGTTCATGTCCTGCTCCGAAGGGACAGTGAAGTCAGTAATTCTCGTGGGTTACCTCAACGGGGGACTGCCGCTGGTTATCATGGCGGAATATTTCATCATGTGCTTCACAAGTTCCTTCCATATCCTGGAAACTTTAAGAAGGAAAAGAAAGTGGATGGTGACTGGAAGCACAAATTAGCAAGTAGGGCAAGCCAATTTTTGGTGGCAGCCTCTGTTCGTTCTACAGAGGGGCGCAGAAGGGTATTTACTGAGATAAATAATGTCTTCAATGAATTTGTTGAATCTGCTGATGGTTTCAAGGCACCAGACTACGTAATCCATGCTTATGTAGATCTACTTAATGATATCCTTGCCACCCGCTCGCCTTCTGGTCCACTTATTTCAGCAGAAGCTTCGATGACATTTATAGATGTTGGATTGATTCAGTCTTTGACTCGAACTCTCAAAGTCTTGGACTTGGACCATGTCGAGTCACAGAAGATTGTTACCGGTATTGTGAAGGCATTGGAATTAGTGACTAAAGAGCATGTTCACTCTGCTGATCCTAATTCTGCTAAAGGTGAGCCCACAGCAAAGCCTGCTTCTGATCAGACCCAGCCAGGAATAGCAGACAATGGTGGTGATCCACTCCAGTCCCAGGATACCACTTCCCAACCTGGTTGTAATGAGTTGTCTTCTGATCATGTTGAGCCTTTTGATATGACACAGCCCCCTAGGAGTCCTGATTCCGTTACAGATGACATGGACCATGACCAGGATTTGGATGCTGGTGCTGAAAATGAAGATGATTACATGCATGAAAATCCAGAGGATGCTGGAAGGATCGAGAATGGCACTGCAACTGTTGAAATAACATTTGATATTCCACATGATGGTCAGGACAACATGGCTGATGAAGATGATGATGATGAGGAAATGAGTGGTGATGATGCTGAAGAAGATGAGGATGATGATGATGATGAGGACGACGGTGATGAGAACAATGATTTGGAGGAAGAGGATCATCACATGTCCCATCAGGATACTGACCAAGATGAGCATGAGATTGATGAAGAGGAATTTGATGAAGATGTACTCGAGGAAGAGGATGAAGATGATGAAGATGATGAGGATGGGGTTATACTGAGGCTTGAAGAGGGTATCAATGGAATTAATGTTCTGGATCATATTGAAGTTTTCGGCAGAGATAATAATTTTGTCAATGATGCACTCCATGTGATGCCTGTTGAAGTTTTTGGTTCTAGGCGCCGCACAACATCCATTTACAATCTTCTAGGGAGAACTGGCGATCATGGTGCCCCTACTCAGCATCCACTTCTGACAGAACCTTCTTCATCGACTCCACTCAGACAAGCAGGTCTTTTTTCTTTTAGAGTATTAGCACTTGTCCTTTAGATTTGATTGTAGTTCCTTTTGCAGTTTTTGACAGTTAATCATTTCAGAGAATGCAGGCGATGCCAGTTTCTCAGACAGAAACATGGAAAGCACTTCATCACGGCTGGATGCTATTTTCCGGTCATTGAGGAGTGGAAGACAAGGACATCGTTTTAGTATGTGGTCAGATGACAACCAGCAGAGAACTGGATCTAATGCACCTGTAATACCCTCGCGTGTGGAGGACCTACTTATTTCACAATTGACACGACCAGCCCCTGAGCAGCATCCAGAGCCAACCACAGCTTCTGCACAACCTGAAGACAAAAGTGGGGAGGCCACTCAGGCACAGGAGACTGTAGTGGCAGAAGAAAGGCCTCGGGAAAGTCATCAAAACAATGAATCTGGAGTTACAGCATCGCCCAGTCCTGCTGCAATGGATGCCACTGGCAATACAGTTGTTGCTTGTACAGAAAATGGTTTTCTTCAAGAAGGGACTACATCTACTACGGAATCACAGGCTATAGACATGCAGTATGAACGTAATGAAGCTGTTGCACGAGATGTGGAGGCCGCAAGCCAAGGTAGCAGTGGAAGTGGTGCAACTCTCGGGGAAAGCCTTCGGAGCCTGGAAGTTGAAATAGGAAGTGCTGATGGGCATGACGATGGTGGAGAAAGGCAAGGATCCACGGATAGAATGGCCTCAGGTGATCTGCAGCTGAATCGTAATAGAAGAGTGAATGTTCCTTTGGGGCATGCAACAACTGCAAGCACCAGAGATCCATCCCTTCAAAGTGTTAGTGAGGGACCGCCTCATCCTGGCCAAGGAGACGAACAAAGTGCTCCAGCAGAGGAGCAACAGATGACCGGTACCACAGATGCAAGTGCAATTGATCCTGCATTCCTAGAAGCTCTTCCAGAGGAGCTACGAGTTGAAGTTCTTAATGCTCAACAGAGTCAAACAGCCCAGCCATCAAATGATCAACCCCAATCTTCAGGAGAAATTGATCCTGAGTTCCTCGCTGCACTTCCTCCAGATATCCGAGCAGAAGTGCTGGCACAACAGCAAGCTCAGAGATTACATCAATCGCAGGAACTGGAAGGCCAGCCAGTTGAAATGGACACTGTTTCAATAATTGCAACATTCCCTGCTGAGCTACGAGAAGAGGTAGCCTTTGCAATCTTTGTTTTTCCTGAATATGTTGTCACTGAAAAAATTAGCTTCTCTAGTCATAATAGGTAGGTACATTTGAAGTTCATGATCATCATGTTCTCATGATATCTATATTTTATTCTTGTCATTTCAGGTTCTGTTAACATCTCCAGATGCTATCTTGGCCAATCTAACCCCTGCCCTTGTGGCGGAGGCAAACATGTTACGTGAAAGGTTTGCTCATCAATACCATAGCCGTACACTGCTTGGCATGTACCCCAGAAATCGACGGGGTGAGTCTTCTAGGCGGGGCGATGGTGTTGGATCAAGCATTGATAGAGCTGGAGGAAGCATCGCACGCAGAACTACAGGTGGCAAGCTGGTTGAAGCTGATGGGGCTCCGCTAGTTGACACTGAATCTCTGAGAGCAATGATTCGGTTGCTTCGTGTTGTGCAGGTAATTGCTTCTGTTATGAGAGTTGAATCTGAACTGATGCATGTTAGATGATTTACGCATTGGATTTTTTGTGCCTTTTCAGCTTCCATACAAAGGACAGTTGCAGAAACTTCTTTTGAATCTCTGTGCCCATCATGAAACTAGAACTTCATTGGTGCAAATTTTGTTGGATATGCTGATGCTTGATGCGCGGGGCTTTACGAAGAATTTAAATATTGCTGGTGAGCCTTCCTACAGGTTGTATGCTTGCCAGAGCTACGTTATGTACTCTCGTCCTCAATTCTTAGATGGTAAGATACTACAATTGCCGGATTTACTTCTTCCCTTCTGGAGATATATGCTAGAAATTTATGGGACTTGGGAGATGATTTCGTGAGTAATTGAATCTTCCGTTACTTTCCATGAACTATTGTGAACAGTTTTTGCTCTGTAGCTTAAGGTGGTGTGAAGCCTTGTAAAATAACTTAAAAAGATAAAAAAGAAAGAGGAATAAGAAGAAGGACAAAAGGAAGGTGAAGCAATATGGCTATTGAGCTTGTCTGTGCAAAACATACGAAGATAAGTGCTAAGTTTGTTTGTTTGTTTGTCCTGTAGGAGTTCCTCCCCTTGTGTCTCGGCGTATTTTAGAAACTCTGACTTACCTGGCCCGAAATCATCCAAATGTAGCAAAGCTTTTGCTTCATCTCCAGCTGCCAGGAGTGCCAGAAAAGGAGTTGCATGGTTCTGATCAGTCTCGTGGCAAAGCTGTGATGGTTATTGAAGACGATGCAACAGAAAGGAAGCCAGAACAGAAAGGGGATTACTCTATAGTCTTGCTTTTGGGCCTCCTGAATCAGCCACTGTATTTTAGGAGTGTGGCTCATCTTGAACAGGTATTTCAAACGAGATGTTTTCTAGTTAATTTTGTGCCCAAATTGCCTGAAGGAGAATGCTGAGATGCTAATTGTTTTTGTGCCCTCATATTTTCTGTTTCAGTTGTTGCATCTGTTGGATGTTATCATCTACAGTGTAGAAAGCAACTCTAGCCCATCTAACAGTTCTGAGGTGCCTCCTGAACAACCATCTGATTCTCAAGGTGCCTTGGTAGATGCACGTGCTAATTCTAGGGCTGTTGAATCTTCTTCGGGTGGTGGTGTTAAATCACCCAATAACAGTGCACTTGCAACACGCTCTGCTTCCGGTGTGAATGGTGAAAATGATGCCCTCTCTGTTCTGCTTAGTCTGCCACAACAGGAACTTCGACTTCTATGCTCGTTGCTTGCATGTGAAGGGTATGCATAAATCTGTTACCTATTTGTCCTTTCTTGCAGTTCCTTTCTTGCAGTTCCAAAATTTGCCTGCTTGGAAGCTTTGATCAAATTGTCATATAATGTGTTTATTAGTTTCAGCTGAATTCCTATGTTAAGTTTGTCTCAATCTTCATATTATTGATAAATACTTATTTTTCGGTGGCTTGGAAAAAAATATTATCGTTTTATCAGCGATATTATCGTTTTTTCTGAGAACTTTATTGAAAAAATTAGAAAAATAGTGAAAATTTGAAAGATTTTTGATAAAATTTTGTAGTAAATTAAGAAACATTTATAATTTTTAGAAAATAATTTCCTTTTTTATAATTTCAAAAAATAATTACTTAAAATTCAAAATAAATTAAAATAATCAATAAACATGTAAACATTTGGAATAAAAGCAGCATATAGTCATCCGCCAACATATAACCTTGCACAACCAAAGATTATTGGAATTTTTTAAGCACTTAATTACTTTTTAATAATTGTTCATATTTATTATCTATAAATTTGTAATAAAAAATAATTATATATTGAAATTAGATTTATTTGCTTCACACATATGTTAGTAAACAGATGATATAAATGTCATTAAAAAAACACAATTCTCTAAATTCTTATTTTTATTTAATTAAAAAATAATTAAAAAATTAGTGATTAATTAGAAAAACTGTTTGGATGAAAAACAATGCTCAAAATATGCAATCATGTTAATATTATCATGATTTAAAGCCTCAAAGTGCTGCATTTGAGGAGAGATTGATTTAGGCTTTTTCCTCAAAAATTCCTTTTCAAAAATAAAAATTTGTAAAGAAAAATAAATTCTTTTGAAAGATCTATCATCTCAAAAACATTATCAAGCATAGGCATCATCAATTTTGGGCTCAACAAACAATTTGGGAAAAATCCCTAATTTGTGTGTTCGTCCCCAAATCTTTCAAAAACCTCTAAATCTACCAACGATTGTTGTTTAAATCTATTATAATCATTATAAAAACATAATGTAATACAAAAACAATCAATTTTGAATGCAGAAAATAAAGAAAAAGTGAAGAAATCTCACTATTTTTGTAGAAACAGATTCTCCCATACACAATAATATCGATATTTTCTTCCGATAAATTCAATAAAATCGATATTATCTACGATAATATCAGAGATAATATCGATATTTATGGGAAAATGTAGATAATTTCTTTTTTAGTACATTGATTTTATCGGTGGGGACTTAAAACAATAATATCATCGATAATATCGATTTTAAGATGACTGGTCTGTTCTATGTCAAAGGTGGCTTTGATAGTGGGTTTGTAATCTCATGTTGCCCCCTATTCCATATCTTTTCATCCCCTTTTTTTGAATATATTTATTTCACAATCTGTTTTGAGCTTCTTTGATAGAAAGCACATGATTCCGGTTCAAGATGCAAAGATCCTCTGTGGTTGTGTTTTTGCTATCCATTCTCATATTACAACATTTGTTTGGCATTGTTGCTTCCTCGGTCTCTTCTGAAAGTTTTAGATGAAATCTGTAACCCATCTGCTGCTGGCTAGTTGAATATTTAGCTTCACTTTGCTTTCTGTTCACCTCATTTCAGTTTTTCACCTTGCCCTTTGCAGTTTGTCAGAAAATGCATATGCTCTCGTGGCAGAGGTATTGAAGAAATTAGTGGCCATCGCTCCCACTCATTGCCATCTCTTCATCACTGAACTGGCGGATTCTGTTCAAAATCTGTCCAGATCTGCTGTTAATGAACTGCATGGATTTGGGGCAGTAGACAAAACAATGCTGAGCACTTCTGCTGATGGGACAGCAATCTTGAGAGTTCTGCAGGCATTAAGCTCTCTTGTTGCCTCACTTCTTGAGAAAGAAAAGGATCATCAGCATCTATCTGAAAAGGAATACAACGATGCTCTTTCTCAAGCATGGGAAATCAATGCAGCTTTGGAACCCTTATGGCTAGAATTGAGTGCATGCATTAGCAAGATAGAGAGTTCAGATTCTGCATCAAATTTGCCTACTACATCTGTGAGCTTTTCATCACCAAGCGCTACTGCAGTATCTCCACTGCCGGCTGGCACCCAAAATATTTTGCCTTACATTGAGTCTTTCTTTGTGACTTGTGAGAAGTTGCATCCTGGGCCTTCAGGCACAGGTCATGATTTCAGCATTGCCGCAGCTTCTGATGCTGAAGAAGCCACAACTCCTGTTGCTCAAAAAACACCAGGTTCCCAAGCGAAGGTTGATGAAAAGAACATTGCTTTTGTAAAGTTCTCAGAAAAGCATAGGAAGCTTTTAAATTCTTTCATTCGTCAAAACCCTGGATTGCTTGAGAAGTCCCTCTCCTTGATGCTGAAGGTGCCACGTTTTATTGACTTTGACAACAAACGTGCTTATTTCCGGTCAAAAATAAAGCATCAACATGACCATCACCACAGTCCTCTGAGGATTGCTGTGCGAAGAGCCTACATTCTTGAAGATTCATATAACCAACTGCGAATGCGTTCAACGCAAGATTTGAAAGGACGGCTGACTGTACATTTTCAAGGGGAAGAAGGCATTGATGCTGGGGGGCTTACGAGGGAATGGTATCAGCTGTTGTCCAGGGTGATTTTTGACAAGGGTGCTCTACTGTTTACAACA
The DNA here is from genome assembly GCA_036873735.1 of Pouteria campechiana. Taxonomy (NCBI): domain Eukaryota; kingdom Viridiplantae; phylum Streptophyta; class Magnoliopsida; order Ericales; family Sapotaceae; genus Pouteria; species Pouteria campechiana. The sequence continues at coordinate 195,788 of JAYJMB010000001.1, forward strand.
GTGGGGAATGAATCAACATTTCAACCAAATCCAAACTCTGTTTACCAAACAGAGCATCTCTCCTACTTCAAGTTTGTTGGGCGAGTGGTGTGTTCCTTTATCTGTTGCTCACAGTGTTTTGATTCCTTTATATATATATATATATAT
>JAYJMB010000001.1:197838-208376 GCA_036873735.1 Pouteria campechiana
TCAGTTAAAAACTATGCCCGAAATAGTATGTCATGTGCCTTTAACCCACCCAACAGTGCAAATTATTGGATTTCGTGTGACTATTTGGGCTAAACGGACGTGTGAAAAGGAGTAATTTCCACTTAATAGCTAAAAGGTTATCATAGCGTGCAGCTTTTTTTTTTTTTTTTTTTTAGAAAAAATGGTTTTGGATCACCACAATTGCTTTGTTTGACGTCCATTAAGATGTATTGGTAAAATCTACTTTCATTCATCACTATTAAGACTACTTGCATAGTTAATTATCTTAATTTATACCTCACGTGAGCTATAAAATATCTGATTTGAGGAAGAATTTATATATGTTAAAAGTTCTCTCTCTCTGTTGGAGGTCCACTTAAATATCCTACTTAGGTAGATTTTCAAAAAGTAGCACTAAACATACTGAGTTAAATTTTACAAATATTTCTTAATAGGCCTCAAACCAAGAATTTTCACTACTATTTTGGTTAAAACGTTTACATGTGATCATAATCCTTATTTTCTTCCTGCTACGATTGGATAAAATCATTTATATGTTTAGATTAGTAGTGCAATGTCTTACGTGAAAAGGGTCATTATTCCACGTACTATCTTGCAGGTTGCAAAATCCGTTCGATAATTTTGATGGATTATGTACTCTTTAAGCATTTCTATTATTATTGGTCACCAAAGTTTTTAATCAAAATGATTTTTTAAGTACAGAGACGAATAAGTGGTTGGCTTGGATTCAGTCTTAACATCTAGATGGTCCCAAACTGAATCAGTGAAGAGACATTAAGGTCAACTTATAATGAACTTCTTACAAAATGTTAAGCAAGAAAATCAGTTGACATTGGAAGAAAATACTTTTAGCTCAAGATCACGGCTTTTCAGAACTGCAAGTAAAATCCTTAAAAGTGCTATCAAAATAGCTATCTCAACCACCCTCTGGCCTTCTCTCTATCCTTAAAAGTGCTATCAAAATAGCTATCTCAACCACCCTCTGGCCTTCTCTCTATCCTTCATCCCACCAACCTGCTCTCTAATGGTTTTGTTATGGGAAAAAGGCTTTTTAGTTGTAGCAGCGACCTTTGCTGTCCTTGTCATCCTTCCCATTGCTTTTGTTGAATCAACCTGCCTAAGCCTTTTCAATTCACTCTGCACTTCCTTCTTCTCTGCACAAGAGGATGGGATACCAATGTCATTGTTCTCAGAGTTGCATGTGGCCCCACTTCTTCGCTCTCTCTTCCTTCGAATTTCATTACTTGAGGCAGTCCCCCCGCTTAACATTGTAGGTCCTAAAACCCTTGATCGGTTCGAACTTCTCAGTACATGCATATCAGCTGTGATATTGCAGCCACTGAATGCTTTTGGCTCATTTGGGGTGGCAGTTATTAATAACCTATCAGCCGAGTTTAGTAGCACTGATTCTGGTAGTTGCTCTCTCTCTCTTAACCTGCTTTCAAGCTCCTTAACCTGTATTGAAAAATTGCACAAACAAATGTCTATGATATCATGGCATACTCTAGACTACTATTTGTTTGAATTTGCAAACAGAAAAAGAAAAACAGTCATTGCTTCCAAATTCTGGAATTGTGTTTGAAAACACTGGACCAAAATTGACTGTTTTCCAATCCAACTCATTTACATGCATTCAACAGATGCACCCTAGATACTGAGAAGATAACTAGAAAGGGTAATGAAGCAACCTTATGTTCCAGGACTGCAGATTCTGCTTCCGACTGCTGGTGTTGCTCTCTAAGCTTGTTTTCCAACTCCACAATCTGGCAAGAATACAGAGTAGCAGTTAGTAACTTGGCTTACGGCCTCAAATGAGCAATTGATTTCCCTTTCTGGCCCTCTTTACGACACATATGGAGCCATGCCTTGTGCATGCAAACTGTTAAACTGGCCATCCTGCCCTGCTTCACTGTGCCATAGGATTCACTTGGGTATAACAAGGTATTAGGCTGTTTGTAAGAGGGGTAGAAGTTTCTTGCTGCAACCTTCTGTTGGAGTGCCATAGATTCCACATGCTGTTGCTCCTTGAGCTGGTTCTCAAGCTCCTTAACCTTTTGAAGAATGTTCACAAGACAAGTTAGTTGTGAAAGATTGATCCTTGATCAACTTAAAAAGATGGGAAGTCTATATTTTTCATTTGACTACAATCCAACCTTTTGTTCAAGTGCCACGCACATTTCTTCCCTTCCCTTCACTTTCTCAGAGAGTTGTAACAGTTTCTTCTCTGATTGAGCTTGTGTCAACTCCATCTTTAACTGAATCTGGCCTTCAAGATCTTTGACCTTCAATGCCCACAAAAGGTCATAAAAAAGATACACAAGCTGCTTTTGATAGAAATACTAGCATCTAATATCATATATGTTGCATCAAGGCAACATAATGTTTGCAAATACAACCTACCCTCTCCTGCTGATTTCTGATAGTTTGATCTTTGCTTCTTAGTTTAACTTCAAGGTTTTGATGGTTCTCCTCCAAATTCCTCAGACATTCATCCTTGTATCTAAGATCTTGTTTTGCTTTCTCAAGCTTCATGTAGGATCAGGGAAGAAAAGAGAAGAAAAAAGGTCAGCTAGGCATGCATGCAAGTTGCATTACAATGACCAACATTGAAGCTTCTTACCATCTGTTTCATCTTTTGAAGTTCACTTGTGTCTATCTGCTTCTTTGCAGGACCCAGCTCAATGCCTCGGACTCTAGATGCAAAATTCAGTGAACTCAATGTTTCTCCCAAATCCTTCTCAGAAGGACTTATTTGCACAAACATCAGTGTCTTGGAGTCACCCCCTTTATTGCAAGAAAATTCAAGATTGTTTAGGAATTGAATATAAGACAATCACCATTTAGTATAAAAAATTGCTTGGAATTTGAAAGCGATATGCATACATATAACCAAGAGAATCAGTTGATATATTAAAAAGTGCTAATTGCATGCATATGGAGCATGCCAATTCATCCTAGGCTTTAAAAAGAATCCACCTAGAAGGCTAGCTGATTCCTAGGTACCCAGCATTGAAATGAATCCACCTATGGTTTCTTGTCTGTTCATATATGTAGTTTCTTGTCTGTTCATATATGTACATTGAACATAGACAATTTAGTCATCTTTTGACGGCCCATGCTTTTTTTCATTTAATCTATTTCTATGAAGTTAGGTGATTGACAGAAATTTTTCCTTCTTTTTTTCTGAGGTACATTTACATGCATGAAGTCGGCTGGGATTAGAACCTCAAGATGAACCTTGAAATAACAATTTTGTTACATAGAAAGAGACTAGAATGGTAGTGGAGTTGAGATACCTAATGAATCCTGGAGTAAATGTGTCAGCTTTGAATTCCTGAAAAATGTTTCAAGTCCAATCAGAAAACTAAAGACAAGTCTTAGTTATACTCTGATGGAACAAAAATCGAACCTATAAGGGATGTGACTGCTTTTTGCTGCAAGAGCTGATATGACGTCGCCTAGAGCTGAGAGTGATCTGTTTATGTTCTGTGCTTCCTTTAGCCTTTCCCCCTGCACATCCGTCCTTGCAAGCCGCTCGCTGCCTGCCAAGTCCACTAGCCAGAGCTTGCTTTTTGTGCATTCTCCATTAATCAGATTTTTGGATTGTACCGTTACACAAAGCATGCTGGCCAATGTGAAAGTAAAACAGAAGTCCCAAGTGAATAGTTAATGGAATTTGCAAAACTGACAATCTCCATGCACTAGTTCATATGAGTCGTGTCGCAATTCCACCATTTGTGGGCAAAAAATTATTCTAGTGGTCATTCAAATAGGAGAAACCAGTACATGGATAGACCATTCATTTCTTTTTATTGTTTATATCCATAAAATTGCTTAAGTGTTCATTTGTGACTTTTTGAAGCCAAAAGACCAGGAGGGACACCTTGCAAACTATGCAAAATTGGTAATTAACCACCACATTTCTCAAAAAATTATAAAAAAAAGCTTATAGGGCACAAACCAGTGAGATCGGCTGCTATGCTCATTGACATTGTTAAACCCAACGGCCCTGGCATTGCTTCCAGATTGCAATACATCCCAGACCTCCTTTATGTTCACAACTTTGGCCTCAACAATTCCAGGCACATGATGAAATCCTTCAGCTGCTTGCCTTATTTCCAGTCTAGAATTCAATGCAAAATTTAGAAAGAAGGGGAAAAAATGGAATGCTTAAAGCTATTTTATCTATAGAAGCATAAAAGAATTAACATTGCTGCATTAGAAAGAGCAAATCCTACTTATCAGCACAGTGCATGATTGGGGGAGCCCCACCAGTGTATTTAGCTCAAATTCCATATGACATTTATGTAGATCCAGTCATCATTTAGGTCACACTCAGCCATATGTAACATTATAACGTGACTTTGTGGTCTTTTCATTAACTATCAACTTCTTCTTTTTTTCACCTGCTTGATGAACAATGTTGGACAAATTGAGAAAAGATCTCACTTGCATTTGACGATCAAAACTCATGATGTTGAACAAATCGGATGGAGAAAATGTTGTAAGACCGGTGATTGCTTTGAGCTCATTAGATATTTTGGAACATGATTTGCGTGCATTTATTAGGAGTGATTTCCATGGGTGTGTTATTCTCTTCATAAAGCCACTGAGAAAATAATATAGGGGCAAAAGCATTTTATGAAAATATAAGTTAAACAATTAGCTCATCATACTATTTTTAGTATTTGAACTCCACTGGCCTGTGAATACGATTTTCAATTTCTAAAAACAATTCTAGTTAAGACGTACCTTTTTGAGGAAGGGGATGTTGCCAACAAGTCTCTAATCTGCTCATTGTATACTTCAAGAACACTAACAGATATGTTATATGCAAATGTTGCTTCCCTTTCCTTTGAAACCTTGAAGAGCTCCTCCAAAGTCCGATAATTGACTCCTCTGTTCTGCTCAATGCCCTCCATGGTGAAGGTTTTCCCTGTCCCCGTCTGCCCATATGCAAAGATACAGACGTTGTATCCATCCAGGACTGATACCACCATAGGGGAAGCATCCGCAAACACATGAACTGTTTCATGTTAAAATGAACCCCAATTCAATGATCAAGTTGTTCATCATGGGGGACAATCTCATGTAACATAGGTCGAAGGACATACACGGAGAACATGTTTTTACAATACATTAAATTTTTGGGTACTTCATAATTACATACCTTGGTCATCCTTTGGAGTGTAAACTCGGTCAAATTTGAAGGTTTTCTTCATTGATCCAGTGGTCAATACTCCAAGTTCCCCATCCTTGGCAGCATCAAAATCCACTATGGTTTCACAACCAGAAGAAACCTCCTCCTTGCTTAATGGGCGACACCTACAAAACACCCTTATGTTCCCTAATTCAAATAGTGACGCAAAGTCAGATTGTTCTGATTCTCAAGCTATATAAATGTGAAAGCATAACAGAAAACAAATGTGTACCTTTTGTTTCCTGAACTTGGTTGTAGAGCTTTTTTCTCTTTGCCAGCTCCTCAGCATATTTAGCTTTAAGGTCCTCACACTGTGCAACTACAAGGTAATACATGTTGTAAATAAATATCATATGATATATGGTGCTAATAAAACTGCGGGGAACTCTAATGAGCAAGCATCATAGTGGCATTTTTAATCCTATATCTGTCACATGATAGTAGCATTTCTAATTTCATATATATTACAGATTAGTGAACTCAAACCTACCTAGTGCTTGGACCCCAAAGGCCATCTTACTCAATTCAGGAATTGAATCGGCACAGTCATGTGCTTCCTTAGATAGTTGAGCATGCTCCTGTTTCATTGTCTGAAAAAGGACACTCATAAATAAACTCAAATGGGAAGATTACATTTCAGACTAATGGAATAAAAGGTTCGGTCAGAACATTACCTTTACTTTGCCTTGCAACTCATTGATTGATGCCATCCAGAAGTTCTTATCATGTTTATATCTATAAGAAATGTCCCTTAATTGAGCTGCTTGCTTCTCCATATCTCTATCTAAATTAATAAAAATGAAGAAAGAGGTGCAAATGAATCATCATGGCAGACATGACATGTGTAGATCCGTTCTTGCCAACTACAAAATCTTACCTAGGAGTTCGGCCTGGTATAGCTTGTTGTCGTGTTCCATTCTTAGATTTTCAAGCTGGTCATTTGCAGCTGCAAGAGACATCCAAGCCTCGTGGCACTCATCACTCATAAGCTGGCACTGATTAGTCAGCTCTTCTATCTTCTTCTCATACTTCTTAATTTCTCTCATAGTTCTAGCCCTATTCTGGAAGTAGGAAGCCAGTATAAGTACTGTTGTAGTTCTATGTGGTTGTCTGAATTTTTGAATTTGATTATCAATATCCTGACCTGAGCTGGAGAAACTTCTATCTTGGAAGAGCAATTGTTGCAAACAAGAAACTCAGACTTCAATGAATCTGTGAGATTCAAATAACAAAAAGAAAAAACTAAGAATTCACAAGTGCTCTACTTGAATTGAATTGTAATTAAAATGAATGGGCATGCATCCCAAATTGCAAGTGGTCTGATCATTTCAGATGAACAGACAACTTTTATCTCTGATAGGAAAGACAAAACCTTGTGAAGAAATGCTTTTTTTTATGGTTTAGTATTTCCTTTTTGCAGGGAAAAAAAAGCCTCAAGCAGGGAAAGGTACCTGATGGCTTTGAGGCATTTCTGATGCAAATTGCAGAAACAACAGCACTTCCACAAACTGGCTCAAATCTTATTACCAATTCCCCATTTTCTACTACAGGAACCCTGACATCAACTAACTGTAAAGGCTTATTGGCTCCAGCGATGGAATATATATCGAGCTCAGACAAAATCTGCCATTACTCAAACAGACACATTTCAAAGATTAGCCCAAGGACATACAAAGTATAGAGATGACATCTCCATTGCACACTCAACATGTGTATAGAAATCAAGACTATTAATTTGATGGAGACCATGAAGTTGAATTAAACAGGTAACGAAATGTAAAATTGCACTCTTCAATATCCTGCAAGTCGTTTTATATCCACACTCAATATAAGTGGAATGTGAGATAACAGTCCGACTACCCATATATGGTCGCCAAAGAGAAAATCTGTAAAGCATTTTTGACAATAACACTACCATGAATTGAACATATAACAAAAGATTGCCATATTTACCTTCTCTTCCTGTATGTAGACATTAAATACCCTCATCCCCTTTGGCCCATTTGTATTTACAATCTCCACAAAATGCAGATCAATGAAATAGTATCCAGGAAGAAGATTATCGAACTGATAACAAAAATCCCCATATCGTGCGGACTGATAAAGCAACGGATAATTGCCGCCATGGACTATGCACTCGTTTGTTTTTATGACATCTCCTCCTTTAAAACCAAAGTCACCCTTGAAATTCAATTTGGAATCTATGCCCTTGATGTCCCCACCTCCGGAATTCACAACCATCACACATTCCTCCACTGAAGGAAAGATAAAATGAATAATTAGTCGCCAAAATCCCAAATACCCAATGTATAATGCAATAAATATGGAGAAACGTCATTTTTTTATGGAAATTAGTAAAGGAAAGCCCAACCCAGGCGCTAAAAGGACTCATATTCCCAAGAGAAATCCGGGATTTGAACTCCATATGGATAGATTGGGTGGGATGCGTGGATTATTTGACCATGATTCATCCTTGGAGGGACCCGTGAGATGGAACCGAGTCTTGAGATTTGAAAATTCTAATCGAAATGAAACTTCTTCCGAGGTCAAAGCGATGCACGCATTTCAGCAGGAATCTCTCTACTCTGAGAAAGAAAATAGAGAGCTTGCAAGATGTAAAAAACCCAATTCGAAACACCACATCTCGAAACCCCACAACAACAGAAAGGACTCAAGATCTACAAAACCCAGCTCAGATCGACACAAGAAAAGAAAGAGGAGTGAAGTAAAACAGTAAAAACCTGGGGAATTAGCTTGGTTAAACCCTTGAGGAACTAGCCTCGACCCTGGAAGACAGACGGGCGAATCATCACAAACTCCATCATCCTCCCCATTGCCGCGAACACCCAAAAACTCTTCCCTGCTACAAGAAAGCGTGGAGAAATCGACCAGATCTTTCTCCCAGTCATACCATTTGGAAAAACAAGAGCCATGGTTTTCTTCCATGAGACTGACGGTTTCCTCCTCCGATTCTGCCCAAGGACTGAAGGTCTTCGAACCAAAGAACAAGTAAGCAGAAAGCTCTTTCTGGCAGGGATGGGTTTGTGTTTTGGGGAAAATGAATGCTACGGATTCTCTCTCTTGTTCGAATTTCAAATTTATACGACCGTTTGAATCCACCGACCGTTGCATTTTGTGGGCTTTTGCAGCTGACCGTGGCCCAGCGGCGCTCTCCCTGATCCTACGCAGAAAGCAATACGGTGAAAACGTCTACATCTAAACACCGTACGCACGCGCCACTCTCATCATTCCCACATGGGTGGTAAAAGGGGGGAAAATTAAAATTAAAAAGAAAAAGATGCATCTTTCTCATGCCTTTTTTGGATTTTCCTTTTTTTAAAGTTTCCAATTTCCTCTGTATTAAATGCAATGCCTTACTGTTTCCAAGTCCCAAATCTAAAATGCGTGTTGCTAAGTGTGTTAAATAGGAAGAAACTAATGAGGTTTCATAAATCATAAAATAAATAAAGTTAGAATAAACTTATATATATAATAAAATTAGTGATATAACAATGCGCAAAAGTTAGTAGTATAAGAAATAGGTAATATTAAATTAAATTATGTGAGAAGGAATATCTTATTTTGTTTTTTCTCTCGTTTGATTGGCAAAAAGAGAATGCCTTCTCTAATAATTTTACTTATGTTATTATTGCTTATCTACTTTACTATATGCCATATGTGTAATAATTTTATTTTATTTTTATTTATTTTATGACAAACAACATTTGATTATATAATTAACATAATTTTCTTTCTATTTTTTCTTTTTTTTTCAGTTCTAATCATCTACATAGAGGTTGATTTGGTTTAGTGTATAAGGTCTCATTGATGACACACCATGTCTTATTCTAAACTTGTTACTTTATTATTTTTTATATTGCTGATATTTTTGATTATTTATTTATTTATTTTTCATTCCTTTTCATTTATTTCCACATAACCAAAAGTGTAATATAAATAATACAGGTAAACAAGAGAAGAAAGATGAAATTGCAAGTTAGGTAAAAAAACAAAGGGTGGAAAGAAGAGAACGATATATGTTTAATACATCCTTTATTTAGGTGCATTAAATAAATCAAACTTAAAAATATAAAAAAGAGATAAAAGAGGTCGAACTCCTGTCACAATCCAATATACGCTGGTTTCAATATTAAAAAGGGGGCAAAATCGGCATTTAATGACCAAATTCCCCACTCCGTGAATTGAATTAATCTCTGTGGCCTGATTTGAATTCCATGTGGACAATACAGCAGGGAAGGAAGATGGGCATTTTTTAGGAGCATCGTTTTGTTTTCAAACATCGATAGTATTCCCACTTTTGCTTTTGGTTATGATTTAATATTTGAAGAGATCCAAATTTTTTCTTGAAACTGACCAAATTAAACTTACATTTATTTGTATTTAATGGAGTGGTCAATTAGACATTAAGTATAATTTAATGTAATTTACCTTTCTAATAATTATATATTTATTACAAAAATCCCAACATGGCAAACTTGTAGGAGTGCATGTATTTATTCAGTGACTTAGATTATAATATATATATATAACGGGATAAATCCAAAGTAATTTTAATGATAAAAATATCTTCTACCATAGTTTTCTTTGGTGTGTCCCACTTGAATATCTAATTTAGATATTCTTTATTATTAAAAATAAATAATATAAAAAAAATATTTTGAACTGTGTACAATGAATCAACGTAAAATTTAATATGGGTCCAATGAGGAAATCTCACTATGCAATGTGGAATTAATCTAAAATGTAATATGAGTATTAGCCTTAGACTAATGTGAGTATTAAGAGGGTGGGTGATTCATTTTTAACGCTCAACCCAAAAGAAAATTTCAAACCTTCCTCTCCTTGTTCTTCATTGGATTCTCTAGCGTAGTGGTGGTCCCAATGGACAGGCCTGCTTTAGGATTGTCTACATTGTTGTCAAACCGACCCAACTCCTTTTTCTTTGGAGAAAGAGACACTGAAGCCTTGCTCTTTCTCTTCTGAGTAATTGTTGGGTTTTTCAAATTCTTCTTTTGAATGTTTATTTCATTTTAGTATGAGTATCCATCCGCAACCACCCCAAGTCTTTGAATGGCATATATTTTTCAATGCTTCTTTCACTCCGGTGGGGCCAAATTAAATGAATTTAGATGGTGGGTGTTTTGTAGGATGAATGCAGTTGTTTTGGCTTCCTTGCAATCCACGTGAGATTATTTATGAAGGAGAGGAAAAGTTACGACCTCTCTCTCTCTCTCTCTCTCTCTCTCTCTCTCTCTCTCTCTCTCTCTCTCTCTCTCTCTCTCTCTCTCTCTCACAC
>JAYJMB010000001.1:212296-231450 GCA_036873735.1 Pouteria campechiana
TCCATTTTATTATCTAATTGACTAGCATAGAAATCTCGTAACTCTCAATTTCATCCGTAATGAGGCTCTCAGTTTTAAAATCATATGGACTGGGATGGGTAAGTGAAGTTAAAAAACAACTTTCCACGCGGGCATCCAAGTGACAGACTGAATACTCTGAAAAAGGCACGCTTTTGATATGCCGGTACGCGGCAGATTCAGGCTCAAAAAAATACACCCAATTCTGTGGACCCACTTGCACCTTCCTTCAAAAGTTCCAATCCATCTCTTTTTTTGTTGACCTATCACCCATGTGGATTGATTGTCAAAAAAAGACAAATACATCCACGTCTCGAATTCTCATCCGTCCAATGAATGCACTCCAACCTAAACAGATGAGCAATAAAACAAGAGCAGCTTTTAATTAAAATTCAGCACGCAGTATGGTTTGGACGGCTCACTTTGGATATGACAACGCGCGAGTTCATCGCAGTCCGAGCGTCCCGCGTATCATCCAGCGCCGGATTATTTATTGCTCAAACCGGCTGCCCCGCTGGTGACAACGGCAGACGGCAAACGGTACTTGAGCTCGGATTCATCCGTCCCGTTCATTTCCGCCTCATCCAGATGTTGAATCTAAAAATCCCCAAAAAAGAGAAAAATGGAAATCAGAAGGGTTGTTCACCCGCGCCAACCAACCTCACAGTCAAAACTGGAGACGCACACGCCATTTCGAAATGAAAAGAAAGAGGCAGAGCCGTCTGTAGGGAGGGAGGGGTTTGAAAAGGGGGAGCGTAATTAGGTAGTTGGGAACTACTACAAGCAGGAAGGAGGGGAGAGGGGAAGGAAGGAAAGAGGTGGGCAGGTGTCACGTGGAAATACCCATTAAAAGCCCGTTAATGCTCCCTCCTCCTTCATTCCCTTCCTCGCCTCCCTTTCTTGGCCTCTTTCCTTATCTTTCTCCCATAACTGTAACTGAGCATAATATTGCTGCTTTTCCTATCTCAGGTCAGTTCAGTCCCCCACCATTTCTTCTGTTTCTCTGTTGCATATCTCCAAAGGATCTCTCTCTCTCTCTCTCTCTCTCTCTCTCTCTCTCTCTCTCGTGACCCCTCCTTTTCTGTAATGGAATGTGGCGATTTTTAAGGATGATTTTTTTTTTTTTTTTGAAACGGTTGGGGGTGTTGCGATTGTCTAGTAGCGAATGCCTTCTGCATGAATTGCTGGCTTTTCCCTTATTGATTTGTGTTTTTGTGCCGGTTGAATTCTTCTGCTGATTGGGTGCTGGTTGACTTGGTAACGGGATCAAACAACGCTGGCGTCCAAGTGCTGTTTCTTTCCCTCCTGGGTCTGTTGTCCTTCTAGCCGTGTACTTTCTAGTTCTATGTGGATAGTTGGAAGGACGTGTCTATTGAAAGTGGTACCGGGGACACACTCATAGGGTGAATATCTGAAATGCCGGTGCTTTCTGTGGAAAGTACTTTGGAACACGAGCAATGTTTTTTTCCTGTCCTGCTTTTAACTTTCCTTGGAAAATTTTATCTCCACTTTGTTTCTCTTTCCCCATTTGGATGATTTTCGATGTCGATAAAAGCAACCGTACAGATTATTTCAAATTACAGGAAGTGGAACTAGCAAATTTGTGGTGGTGTAAGTAACAAATATATCTTAACAAATTTGAGAGATAAGCTGCAAATTGACTTAGTTTATATCTCGCTAACCAGACTATCTGTTTGTTGAATTTCAAAACTAGCTAGCTGGGTCAGTCCTGCATGTTAGGTTTGCTCCTTGGTTGAGTGATTTCGATTTCTATCATGGCAATCACCCTGGGATTTCTGTTACTGGTTTATTAACTGTTAATAATCAGATGCTTTAAACTGCTACAGAAACTTTTAAAACTGCAATCAGTTGATGCTAATGTAAGTAGGCCTTGTTGTTTGGGCTGCTGTATGTACTTCAGCTTTTGCATCTGGTTGTACCATGCTTCCTTTTTTGACTATGAAGATTTAGTTGGTGCAATGGAACTAATATTTATCTTGTGACTTTAGCATCTTTCTATTGAAAAAGTTACATCTTTGCTGTTCTGAAACTTTCTAGATTTACTAAAGCAATCGCAATAACCAAAATAGCTTGGTACAGAGTATATTCTCTCTCCTTTTTTCGATTTATCTGAAGATAAGTTATTTATCTTCTGTTATTTGAAGTTGTGTATCCTTGTTTTGATGGTGTACTTCCAAAATTCCAATTCCATAAACATATGATAATTGTGATGTGGGCAAAGGGAAGGAACAAGACAATGAAAGAAAATGAATTTAGCACAAGTGTTGATTCTTTTGGATTCATTTGTCTCTACTTACATCAATGCAGAATGTCTGAAGCCCAAAGGCGACCAACCATGCCAGAAGTTTGGCGTGGCAATGGGTTTATAAATGGAAAAGTTCAAATCAGGTATCCTGCTGCATTATCAGAGGTAGATGACTTTTGCAAAGAACTTGGAGGGAAGAAGCCCATTCATAGTATCTTAATTGCAAACAATGGAATGGCGGCTGTGAAATTCATGCGCAGTATCAGGACATGGGCCTATGAAACGTTTGGAACAGAAAAGGCTATATGGCTAGTGGCTATGGCAACCCCAGAAGACATGAGAATCAATGCAGAGCACATTAGAATTGCTGATCAGTTTGTGGAAGTTCCGGGGGGAACAAACAATAATAACTATGCAAATGTGCAACTCATTGTAGAGGTTAGTCTTTCATTTCCATTATTTCTCTTTTTTAAGTGTGGTTGATTCTATTGGACTTTTTTGGTAAGAATCTGATTACTTGAAATGAGGATGACGGGTAGTAAGCCTATTCGCCTTCTCACATGTATCTTTGGGGTTATCCACAGATGGCAGAGATTACACATGTCGATGCTGTTTGGCCAGGTTGGGGCCATGCATCAGAAAACCCTGAGCTGCCTGATGCATTGACTGCCAAAGGGATCATATTTCTTGGGCCTCCAGCATCATCAATGGCAGCGCTAGGTGATAAAATTGGTTCATCTTTAATTGCTCAAGCAGCAGGAGTGCCAACGCTTCCATGGAGCGGTTCTCATGTAAAATTTCTTTTAGTATCTGTTACTCATTTTTCATTGGTGTTAGGCATGCAAAGTTATATGCTAGCAGCTAGCCTGCTGATCAGAATTTTGAAATTTTTCATAGGTTAAGATCCCTCCTGAGAGTTGCTTGGAAGTTATCCCAGATGAAATATATCGAGAAGCTTGTGTTTATACAACAGAGGAGGCAGTGGCAAGTTGTCAGGTGGTGGGTTATCCTGCCATGATCAAGGCATCTTGGGGTGGCGGTGGTAAAGGGATAAGAAAGGTCCGACTCATATTTAGTCACATCATGTCTTTCTTTTCCTAATTTTAATATTAAAAGAAGACTGCCTGGAAGTAAATTGGCTTGTTAGTTAATGAATGGACTCTGGCAAGTTGGTTAGTAAGATTGCTAGGTGTTTCTGTGTCAGAAACCTTCACAACATGAAATGATTTTTTAATTAATTTGCCTAAAAAAGTTCATGTTATAATAGAGCTAAAATTAGACTGTCAGATTTATCTTTCTAAAAATGCGGAGTTATGTTGGCATGCGATTTGTTGTTGTGCCATAGTATTTTGCATTTAGGAATTAGGACTGGGTGCATTTAATATTGTAAACACTCTTTGGCAAGTTACGGAGAAGTGCTTCATAGTGTGGGACATACCATGACATTCTGACTACATCGGTGACATTACACATGTAGGATTTGGTTAGACCCTCAACCAGGATTATTCCTCAATTTTCACTGAGCATCTCCATGTCTGTTGAATAGGTTCATAATGATGATGAAGTGAAAGCTTTGTTCAAGCAAGTTCAGGGTGAAGTTCCTGGCTCTCCAATATTTATAATGAAGGTAGCTTCTCAGGTGAGATATTTTTCAGCCACCCAGTTCGTTTTAGTTGACCATATCAAGTATCTTGGGCTATTCAATTATTGCTGGACGTCAGATGGTCTCATGTATTTGACCATTCCTTTCACAAGTCACTCTGAGGTTATGCCTTCCTGCTATTCCATCTGTGAGACATTTTCACTGGTTTCTTGGGAGTTGTGACTACCCACAGGGCATGGTTATTGAATGAATGTCTTAGGTAGTTGAGAATCTGGCTGTTAAGCAATCTTGTTCTGCATCTTGCTTGCTATTTAAAATTTTATACTGATAGCAAACATTTTTACAGTTCATAGTGGAGATTATTTTTCTTAATATGTTGTTTTCTTGAGCAATCTTGTTCTGCATCTTGCTTGCTTTTTAAAATTTTAAACTGATAGTTCTTAATATGTTGTTTTCTTGTTTATTTTATCACCAGTGTTTAAGCATGTTCTGAATTTTGTTTATTTTTCAGAGTCGGCATTTGGAAGTCCAGTTACTTTGTGATCAGCATGGCAATGTTGCTGCTTTGCACAGCCGTGACTGCAGTGTGCAGAGGAGGCATCAAAAAGTATGTTCCTTAAGAAGTTTTTATTTGATCTGAACTTGAACTTAGCAATGGCATTACGAAATGCACCAGAAATGGCAGTAGGCAAATCAGTGAGGATGTAAATACTTCACTTTATATGTTGGTGAAAGACAAACTTTTGCTTGGCATTTCTAATGCACTAGAATGGGAGTATAAAAAGAAATAAATTTGTCTGTCACAATGACCTCCTCTTTCTATGCTCTAGTACCTTTTCCTGACTTCTTTTGAGAAAGTTTTTTAAGACAAACCCCACTTAAAAATAAGCACTTGGAATGTTGATGTTTGCAATCATTTAAAAATGGAGTTGCCAGTAGAAGTATTTTGATGCAGTTGCTTATGTTTTACAGATTATTGAGGAGGGCCCAATTACAGTTGCCCCTCTTGAGACTGTTAAAGAGCTGGAGCTGGCAGCAAGGCGTCTGGCAAAATGTGTAAATTATGTTGGAGCTGCGACTGTTGAGTATTTGTACAGCATGGATACTGGGGAATACTATTTCCTAGAGCTCAACCCACGGTTACAGGTCTGTGGTGATTTGTGCCTGCAATCAGTGAAATTGTTCTCTTTTTAAAGTCATTGTGACAAGTTACAATTGATCTTGCTTTAGGTGGAGCATCCTGTAACTGAGTGGATAGCTGAAATTAACTTGCCAGCAGCTCAAGTTTCAGTTGGAATGGGCATTCCTCTCTGGCAAATTCCTGGTACAGGCTTGCTCAGTAATGGTTTTGTGTGCCTTGCACTCTCACGGGAAGCTCACTTTCATGTTTTCACCCGTCTTTAGAAATCAGGCGCTTTTATGGAATTAACCATGGTGGAGGTTATGATGCTTGGAAGAAAACATCTGTAGCTGCCACCCCATTCAATTTTGATAAGGCAGAGTCAGTAAGACCAAAAGGTCATTGTGTGGCTGTTCGCGTAACAAGTGAAGATCCAGATGATGGTTTCAAGCCAACTAGTGGGAAAGTGCAGGTCAGACTTCCTGGAAGACATAATTTGCTCCACTGTCTCTTGGTATGCTTTTATAATGAGCTCAAACTGACAGGCTGATTTGTTGTAGGAACTAAATTTTAAAAGCAAGCCAAATGTATGGGCGTACTTCTCTGTTAAGGTAAATCAGGATAAAACAATTCTGCTTCTGTTGCCAACTGCAGATTTTGTAATGATCATATAAATCATTGGTTTCATGGATACATGGGGATTGATTGGTTCTTGGGAATCATTTGCCTTATTCTTTACCGTTTGCAACCAATTTCCTTTTTGAGAGACATGTATCCTTTCATGTTGTGTGACAAACTGTTGGCATAATGTTGTCCTGGTCTCTGATATTTTGTCCATATAAAGGGAACTCCTTTTCTCTAGTTTTACCGTTTGTGCTTCTCTTTCTATATTTCAGTCACAACAAAGTTTCTAGAAGGGGGAAGGGTAAAAAAATGTGTTGTGCAAGTGGATTGGAAGACCAAATAGAGGACTGATTGGGTTCCCCCTCTGCAGAAAAGAGTGCCTTTTAATTGTTTGCATCTGGACACATGCTGAACTGAAATTTGGAAAGAATTGTTAGCTTCTTTGCATAGATGGATAAATTCTTCCAGATTCTATTTCATCATGTTTGATGCTGGTGGCCAGCATTGATTTCAAGTTACGATGGTGACCTGTCTTGTTCTCACCTACCCCTGCACAAGAGTTTTACGATTGATTATGTTTCAAACTCAAAACAGAGGTTTCTTATGTTTGCAAAAGTTGTTTTTCCCTCTGGCCAATAAGGGCTTTGTTAACAAAACTTTTGCGTGTATCCACTCTCTTGTAAAATAGCACTCATTTGTACTCATTCATATCTTACTGACAAAATAACCTTGGTGATTGACAAGTCTGGAGGAGGCATACATGAATTTTCTGATTCTCAATTTGGTGAGTAATTGTTAATAATTTCTGCACATCTCTGATTTTGTTACACATCTATATTGAAGTGTTGTTAAATTTCTGAAGAAAGAAAATAATTTGGGGTTCACATTATTTTCCAGCAGGCCTGAAAGTCTGAAACTGTAACTCATCTTTCAGGACATGTTTTTGCTTTTGGTGAGTCTCGAGCTTTAGCAATATCCAATATGGTTCTTGGGCTAAAAGAGATACAAATCAGGGGAGAGATTCGTACAAATGTTGATTACACTATAGATCTCCTGCATGTAAGCTTTGTATTCTTTTATCATGCTATGTTATGAAATTGTAAACCATGAAGCCATCAATTTTATTTAACAGCTTTTCAGTGGCCATACTTTTAGATGCTCTAAAAGACTGTCATTGTTTCAGGCTTCTGAATATAGAGACAATAAGATCCACACAGGCTGGCTGGATAGCCGAATTGCCATGCGTGTCAGAGCTGAGAGGCCTCCTTGGTACATCTCAGTTGTTGGGGGAGCACTTTATGTAAGTTCTGTTAATTTTAGTATCCATTTGCTGCAAGAGATTGTTATTTATGTAGCCATTTGGGTGCAAGCTTAATTAACACTATTCTTTCTTTACACAGAAAGCATCCACCAGCAGTGCTGCCCTGGTTTCTGATTATGTTGGTTATCTTGGAAAGGGGCAAATCCCGCCGAAGGTATTCCAATACAGCACATTTCAACTGTTTATGGGTCCCTTTTTTGCTTTTTCTTGTTTTGTTTTTGTTTTTGGGCTTGGCATTGATGGGTCTTTTCATTTGCTATATTCTTCCCGTACTTGTTGAAACATGTCGTTAATTTGCCCTTATTGCCAACTCCTAACGAATGATCCCATAACTGCAGCACATATCACTTGTCAATTCTCAATTTTCACTGAACATTGATGGAAGCAAATACACGGTAATTAATCTTTTAGCTCTTTGCTCTGAAAAGTTTAATCATTCCAGGTTAGTTTCCTTTCATGTGGAATATTTGGAATTTAACTACTTTTGTGAGTTTCTACCCCAGATTGATATGGTAAGGGGAGGACCTGGAAGCTACAGGTTAAGAATGAACCAGTCAGAGATTGAAGCTGAAATTCATACCTTGCGTGATGGGGGTCTCCTTATGCAGGCAAATACTTAAAACTGTTTCCTTTCTAAAAATTTCTATTATCATTTTTTGCATTATTATAGGTAAAACAATTAGTTTACTAGTAAATTTGCATTAAGACTTTGCTAAGCTTAAAGACGATGCTAAGACTATTGATTGAATGCCCTTTTTAATAGATGAAATCTTCACTTGAGTTGGGCCTCAATTATTATCTTGAATTTTGCCAATTTGAGGCTGCAAGCTTCAAACAATGGAGGACATATTCCTGACCTGCCTGTAGTTGGGTTGTGATTGCAAATACATCGTAAATGCTGATTATTGTGTGCTTAGATGTGCTAATTTGCCATGGCGGTGGTAAGGGCAATGGTAAATTCAGCATTTTCGTGGTTTTTACCTGCCTTATATAACAAAATTACGACATTAAATGTACTGTTTGGAGAATTTGGGTGCCATCTGACTTGTCTTGACTGGGGAATTTTCTCTTAAAAGCAGCCACAGCAGGGTGGTATTGATTTTTTTGCTGTTAAACAACCTCCGTAATTGAGGGGATTTCCTTCATTCAAAAAAATCTGCCTTTTCCAATCTGTTCCTACTTAAACATTATGAGAAGCTAGAGCGCAGATTAATTTTTGAATTTTCCCTTCTTAGTGGACATATCCAAAATAAAGAACATTGTGGATGTTTTTTTGGCTCCTGAAGGAAGCTGATGTATTTCTTTTTACTAGAAAGCTCTTGTTGTATGACTTGTTATACATCCTGTGACCTGATATAGCTTCACAAACTGGAAACCCTATGAACATTTTGGGAGAAAATGATACTTATAAGTCCACATTTATTCTGAGCCTTTGTCATTTTTGAAGTTTTTTTATTCTTCATAGAATTCAAGAATATACTGGTAATTATGTGATCCGGGTTTCCAGAAAGTTGTTTGGAAAGCATACGGAGATGTAATTATTAATGGAAAAGCATTCGCAACAGGAAAGCAGTTTTGTGGATTGGCAGTTCATATTATTTTTATATTTTCTGAAGGCCACCGTTTATAAATATGATACTGAATTGCTAACTGCATCTGTTGCAGTTGGATGGAAACAGTCATGTCATATATGCAGAAGAAGAGGCAGCAGGAACTCGGCTTCTAATTGATGGGAGGACTTGCTTGCTACAGGTATATTGGAGTTTTATTTGTTTCACCCATTTCTGTTAAGACTTAAGACTAAGCTGGTGTTTGAAATGGTTTTTGTCCAGTCCAGTCCAAACAAGTATGACCACCAGTTCAACTGTATCTAACCTGGTCACTTAAATTTTCATTAGGTCATAATTAAAAAATGTGACAGCTAATTTAAAAATAGAGGCTCAAGATGAGTTAAACCCTTGATATACTCATCAAAACATGGGATTCTTACCACCAGAGCGACTGGCCAAAAATTAAATAAATTCTTGAAACATCTAAACCTGTTGGACTGGTTCATTGATTGAGCAATTTGACTATCCAGTCTTTTTTCTGTCTGTCTGGTCTTCTTTTTCAAATGAACTGGACTGGAACAGTGACCACTTTGCAGTTGGGCTGGTCAAACTGGCTGGTCTAGCCTGCTTCTTACAACATTGGCTACACCTATTGATTAGATTTATGCTGTGAATACACTGGGGAGTTCTAGACATGGGAAGTAAGAAGGCTAATAGGCTTTTGTTATTTGTGAGGGTGCTGGAGATCCCCAATATTTATCTGTAAGTATGTGGTTATGATTTTTACTCTCTTTTATTCATTTCTGATGGTGCATGTGCATTTGATGGTTCAAACTCTTCTTACTTTGGGATTGCCAGGCACAAATCATAGAATAAAACTTACAATCCAACAGGATACTTGACCATGTAAAAATGTTTATTAAAAAATGACACTGGTTTTACTATACAATTCTGTTTCCTAGTTAGCATCATCGATCTTTTTTAATAATCATTTATCAATGTATGGTCTTTTAATGGATCTATGATGAATAAACAATTTGGATCATCATACATATATCTGTGAAAAAAGAAGTCTTGAGGAAATGATGCTTTGTGCTTCTGTCAGCATTAAAATTGTTGGGGGTTTATTGAGTTACACAGTAGGAAAATTGCATTCAAGTCCTTATTATGGCCTGGTCCCCTTCCCCTAGAGCCAGTATCCAACTTCAAGATTTTCATATTTGGATTCAGACTTCTCTCTTTTATTCTTTGTTTGTTTCTTTCAAAATTTTATGTTGCTTAATTCCCATCAAACTGACTATTTTTTTTCCCTGAAAGCCCAGTTGTTACTATGTTTTACCTTGAGCACATGGCTTGTAGTTTAGCTGCATGTTCCCTTGTGATGTGGTCCTTATCTTTGTCACCCCCAGAATGATCATGATCCATCAAAGTTAGTGGCCGAGACACCATGCAAGTTACTTCGTTTCTTAGTTCCAGATGGCAGTCATGTGGATGCTGATGTACCATTTGCTGAAGTTGAAGTAATGAAGATGTGCATGCCACTTCTATTGCCTGCTTCTGGAGTTATTCATTTTGTGATTTCTGAAGGGCAAGCAATGCAGGTAAATATATGGTAGTATTAGGTATTTTCAGTCTCTTGATGGGAGTTACTTTGTTTTTCCCTCTTTTGGAATGAATTTGATGCATCCATATCTGAGTTTGAAGTCATTTACTATTGCAGGCTGGTGATCTAATTGCAAGGCTCGATCTTGATGATCCATCTGCTGTAAGGAAAGCAGAACCATTTCATGGAAGCTTTCCACCACTAAAACCTCCAACCGCAATTTCTGGAAAGGTCCATCAGAGGTGTGCTGCAAGCTTAAATGCTGCACGAATGATTCTTGCAGGCTACGAACATAACATTGACAAAGTAAGCGACATAATTAACCATCTATATCAACTTCAATAATTAGCTTAAGTTGCTATATATGTGGTTGAACTGATTCTATATATGCACATTAGCTCACTGTGCCTTTTCTTTCTTTCTAGGTTTGATTTTTGTTAGAGTCATATTCTATCTGCATTTGTTCAGGTAGTGCAAGATCTGTTAAACTGCCTGGATGATCCTGAGCTTCCTTTCCTTCAGTGGCAAGAGTGCATGGCTGTTCTGGCCAATCGTCTCCCCAAAGATCTAAGGAATGAGGTATGTGTTTATCTTATGGTGTATGAGTCTCATTGGAAGTGTCTGGTCTATATGTTTTTTGGGTTTTATCATTTGAACTTTGAACTAACATAGTATATTTTCACTTTGATTTGTATCAGTTGGATACAAGGTTTAAGGGGTATGAACCAATTTCAAGTGGCCAGAAAAATGTTGATTTCCCAGCTAAACTATTGAAGGCAATTCTTGAGGTAAGTCCTTGCCTGAGTGCTTTTTTCATTCGGCACTATGTTTTGTGTACCGCTATCAACCTTCTAGTTGTTGTCATGCACTCCTTATTTTTTTCCTCTCAGGGAATATAAATTTTGATTCACTACATATCACCTTTTGATGCAGGCACATCTTTCTTCTTGTTCTGATGAGGAAAGAGCTACCCAAGAAATGCTTGTTGAGCCTTTAATGAGTCTTGCGAAGTCATATGAAGGAGGAAGAGAAAGCCATGCTCGTGTTATTGTTCAATCCCTGTTTGAAGAATACCTTTCTGTTGAAGAACTATTTAGTGATCATATTCAGGCAATTTCTATTCCATAAGACAACATCATAGTGGGCTGTTTCCTTAATTCTTCTATATGTTGCTGAAGGATGAATATTATGATTACTTGATGTTGATTCCTGAGTGTTAGGATTTTGTCTCACATATATGAAAACTATTTTTTTTTTTCTTTTCTCAGTAGCCTACTATTCTGGGAGAAATGAATTCATGATGAATTTTAGTATCTTTAATTCTCTTTTAATGCAAAATTTTAATCCAAAGTTTCTTTTGCCATAACAGCTTGATTTTATTGCTTATCTAAATTCAATTGTTAGAACTGCTTTTGGTTAAATATCTTGGATCCTATCTCTTGCAGATGTGGACGGTCGATTCTTCACATCTTCATATTCTTTGGGTGTCAATCCATTGCTCTTTGATATGCTGATCTTAAACCTTTTTATTGCAAATTGCTGTCAACTTGCATAGTATCTTTTATGATAGTCTAGAGTCCCTAGACAGTATAAAACAAATGCTTTCAATGTTTAAATAATAAAAATGACATTGTTCTACTCTAAGACTGCATTTGGGTAGGGTGAAATGGCCAGATATATGCAATCAAAATGTGAATAGTGAATTAATATTACATTTACCTACCTCACTTCCGCTAACAACCCTACCTTTTTTATTTCTCATTACCTATGTTTCTCATCACCACCCTCTATTTATTTTGTTTTTATTTGTTTTATGACTGACATTAACCCCTATCCTATTGACGTCATTTACATTTGCATTTCTATTTCCATTTCCATTTCCCACTGTGATGATAGGTTTATTAAAATGATGCTAACAGTGTAAGAATGTTGATGTTATAACTTAGGCTGCATATGGATTCCTAATGAATTTGATCATTCCCTTTAATTTTGGTCAATGAAAAAGTTTGAATGTCATAGCTGTTTTCATAAGACGAGATAAAAGGCTTTCAAAATGTTTTTACATTCTTTCAAGTCCATCTTGAAAGAATCATTTCGTAGTTTGAACCTAGTGCCAATGGGAGGGAATTAGAATTGTTATTTCTATTTATTGGAATTCAATTATTTAAAACCATCCTAAGAGAAAAGGAGTTGGACATGCTTCTTTCTTTTGTCGTAAATCAAATATATCTAGATGTTACTTCTGACATTCCTATTGTGCTGAATGAGTAAGTTGCTTGGCTTTTATTCATAACTTATGTTTTGTTAATTTTATTTAATTTTCTGCAGGCTGATGTTATTGAACGTCTTCGACTTCAATATGAGAAGGATCTGCTTAAGGTTGTGGACATGGTTCTTTCTCATCAGGTACCAACTCAGGATTGCATCTTGACATAAAACCCCAGCTAACTTTTCTGACATGATTTGCTGGCAGTTCCATGACTCTGGAACAGTATCAATCTCTGATGCAATTTGCATAACGTCTTGTAGCACTGAGGTAGTCACAAATACGTTGTCTCGCAGGGTGTCCGGAGTAAAAACAAGCTGATATTACGACTTATGGAAGCATTGGTTTATCCTAATCCTGCTGCGTACAGGGATCAGCTGATTCGTTTCTCCTCTCTTAATCATACGATTTACTCAGAGGTTGGAGATCTTCACTAATTTTCTATGATCTACGTTTTATACAATTCTGATATAGAGAAGCATTTAGAATATTCTAAAGAATAACTGTCTTACATATTATGAAGATTCAATGCTGCATCTTTTCCATATTGCAAGTGCTAAATCCCGGTGGGATTTGGTTGTGGTTCTTTCAGCTGACTTTAAAAGCTAGCCAACTGCTGGAGCATACCAAACTGAGTGAGCTCCGTACAAGCATTGCTAGAAGCCTTTCAGAGCTAGAGATGTTCACAGAAGAAGGCGAGAAAGTATCCACTCCAAGGAGGAAAAGTGCAATCAATGAGAGGATGGAGGATCTTGTGGGTGCACCTTTAGCTGTTGAAGATGCTCTTGTAGGCCTGTTTGATCACAGTGATCATACACTTCAAAGGCGGGTTGTGGAGACATATATCCGTCGATTGTACCAGGTACTATATATGCCTTCACACTGGTTGTTATTTACTAATCCTTGGGAGCACCAATTTGAATTATTCTTCTGTTTTCAGCCCTACCTTGTGAAGGGAAGTGTCCGTATGCAGTGGCATCGATCTGACCTTATTGCTTCATGGGAGTTTTCTGAAGAGCATGTTGAGAAAAGAAATGGCAGTGAAGATAAAATGCGTGATGAGTCAGTGGTAGAGACACATTGTGAAAAAAGATGGGGAGCCATGGTCATAATTAAATCTCTTCAATTTTTATCAAATGCAATTAATGCTGCATTGAAAGAAACTAACCACTCAAGTATCGCTTGTGGTCACGAGATGGGTTCAAATGGACCTATAGAACGAGATAGCCTCGGTAACATGCTGCATGTTGCTTTGGTGGGCATCAACAATCCAATGAGTTCACTTCAGGATAGGTATTTGGGGCTTATTCACCCATTTCATTCATTATGCATTAGCCTTTGAAGGGTAGCATACTTTCTGGGAATACAGAGAATGGCCTTCTTTCCTATGCTTTTTCCCACAACCTTGTGCATTTCACATACGTTATTTTGTAGAATTATTTTGTGGAACTAAAAATGTATTTTTTACAGAGGTACATGTTTCTTTACATGTGCTGGCAGATGATTTGTCAATCCAGACTGGCATATGCTGCCATCTGGATGAGGAATCATTGAAATTGGAAGAGCAGAAACTGTGTGCTGTACAATTCCCATTTAGTGTGGATTTTTTCCCTTTTGAATGTCATTATAGCACTTTTGTATCCTCCAATATGGAATATTACTGGGTCATCGCTGTCCAAACTTGGTCCGTCAGATTGTAATCTGGATCCCCAAATGATGAATCCTGCAATCATGAATGATTGGCATCATCATTGATAACTGATATATTCTGCTAACTTGCTTGCAGTGGTGATGAAGACCAGGCTCAGGAAAGAATAAATAAACTTGCTAAGATATTGAAAGATAAAGATGTGAGCTCCAGTCTCTGCAGAGCTGGTGTTGGAGTTATCAGCTGTATAATACAGAGGGATGAAGGTCGTGCACCTATGCGGCACTCTTTCCATTGGTCAGCTGCGAAGCTTTATTACGAAGAGGAACCCCTATTGCGTCACTTGGAACCACCCTTATCAACCTTCCTTGAACTAGTTAGTATTGCAGTGTTCCAATTTTTTCCTTGCTCATTTTTCTTGCTCCCGTAGCTGATTTTTGGTGTATATTGTTGTCTGCTATCTAATAGGACAAACTCAAGGGCTATAATAATATACGGTATATTCCTTCTCATGATCGGCAATGGCACCTTTATACAGTTGTGGACAAGCCAAACATCCAAAGAATGTTTCTTCGCACCCTTGTAAGGCAGCCAAGCACATTGGGAGGATTTTCTACTTTGCAAGGACTAGATGTTGAAACAGTCCAAGTACTACCAGATATGCCATTTACTTCTGTGAGCATATTGAGGTCATTGACAACCGCACTGGATGAGCTGGAACTTCACATGCACAATTCAACAATCAAACCAGAACATGCTCATATGTACCTTTGCATCTTACGCGAACAACATATAGATGATCTTGTACAATTTTCCAGGTGAAATTTATGTAGACATGATATATTATCTCCTTCAGATGAATTGTTGTGCCTTCGCCATCATCCAACTGTTTTAAATTATTTTTGCTGCCAGGAGTGTTGATATAAATGCTAGCCAACTTGAAACTACAGTTGGCGTGATCCTGGAGGAGCTGTTATCTAAGATCCATGAACAAGTTGGTGTGAGGATGCATCGGCTAGCTGTTTGTGAATGGGAATTGAAGCTTTGGCTGGCCTCTGTTGGAATTGCTAGTGGTGCTTGGCGGGTTGTTGTGACTAATGTAACTGGTCACACTTGCACTGTGCATGTAAGTTTCTACTTCGTTTATTTTGTTTTCTGGCATGCTTCTTTCTCATAATGTAACATTTAGGAGAGGCTGGCTTATGAAGATCTCCATGAGATTATTAGGTCTGTAAGCATGTCTTGGAGAGTTAAAGTTAAACAACATGTACAAGTGAGACCAATGGCTTTGCAATAATTTTTTATCTGATAAACCAAATTGTGCACTAGAAGGTGTCTCACTGAAAGGTCTTTCATGTCAGATGATGCTGGGAATCCAGTCCTTTACTTGTTTCCTGGACATCATTGAGTTCTTTTCATGTCATTGATGTCCCATCCACTACCCATCCACTAATCAAAAAGATAATCTTTTTCAGTCTGTTGGGTTTTTGGGGCAAATGAATTAGAATGTAGGGCCTATACAACCAACACTCTGGGATAGTTTAGACAAATCATTGAACATTTTAAGTTCCTTTTCATGGTATTTATTCAATCAATATTACAGCGATGAGAATTTTTTTCATCAGTAAGTAACCTTGTTGTTGGTACTTTCTAAGAAACTTTAAAGAGACTTAAGGAGGCCAAGTTTCTGCTTGGAACTACTTTACCTGCATATCTTTTCTCTCCATAGAAAGAGAGAGTTGGGCATATTCTCTTTTTCATTTTCAGCAAATGAGGGATGCGAGAACATAAGCATCACTGAAGTGAGCCTCTTTTGAAATTAAAGACACAAGAAGAGAAAGTAGAAGACCCATGGATCTACTGTAAATTATGAAACCCTTACTATCAGGCGCAGACCAACAGATTGTTGGTCCAATCATAATTTTCTTGATGCATCCCCTCTGTCCAACAGTATCATCCGATCATGTCAAGGGATTTCAAAGAAAATCAGACCTGTTAAAAAATTGGGTTGGCATGACAATTTGAAATGGGGAATAGATGCCTAACATAAAAACTCCCTTTGGTGCCATAATATGCTAATATATTTCTTTACTTTCTTGGTTTGATAGGCTTATGAGTGGTTGGGAATTGGGATGGTGGATTGGAATGGCTTGTGACATCACAGTATAGTTTCAGTAGCGAGTTTAGAAGCCTAATCGCATTGGAGAAATTGATGTGTAAAGTGGATTTCACATAGATATTAGCTCCATGGAAGTTCATAGTTTTCTTTTACATTTTATTTCACAGTTTACTCTTTTCACTCGTGCATTGCATGTGCTATTTGCGCAATCACTTTTTTCCTTTTCTGATAACAACTGGAAAGTCGCTGTAACTATATGCGCATATATATATATTTATATTACAGTGAATTTGGTTTATAACTTTACACACACACATATATGACAAGCTATTTTTTTTTTTCTCATGATGATAATTTTGATTAATATTTCAGGTATATCGAGAAGTGGAGGATGCCAATACACTTGAAGTGGTCTATCAATCTCTGTTTTCTTTATGTGGTCCTCTGCATGGGGTGCCTATAACTTCACGATATCAGCCCTTGGGAGTCATTGATCGCAAACGACTTGTAGCAAGGAAGAGCAATACTACTTACTGCTATGATTTTCCGCTAGTAATGCTTTATCCATTATTTATCTTCAGATGCATGGTTGTGTTACCCAAGCGTTGGTTGACCTGTCTTTGCCACTCCCACACACCAAGGGGAACAAAAAATGTCAGCAAGATCATTGAACATCAATAATGTATCTGACTGGTAATCTTTACACTGTTTGGGTGGATTCCTGCTGTCAGGTGTTAAACCCTTAAGCTCTCATTCTACTGTACATCTGGATGTCCGCTCAGGTTTTGCTTGCATGTGGTTTGTTTGTTTCTAGTTCTGTAGCTTTAATAATGCCAAGTATGGTAATATTTGCAGGCATTTGAAATGGCATTGCAACGATCATGGGCATCTCAGATCCCAATTGCTAACAAAGCCAAGGAAAAAAATCTTCTGAAAGTCACAGAACTTGTTTTTGCTGACAAACAAGGAGACTGGGGCACTCCTGTGGTCTCTGTGGAGCGTCTTGCTGCTCTGAATGATGTAGGAATGGTAGCCTGGCGTATGGAGATGTGTACCCCAGAGTTCCCTAATGGGAGGACTATTTTAGTTGTAGCAAATGATGTAACATTTAAAGCTGGATCCTTTGGACCTCGAGAGGATGCATTCTTCCTTGAAGTGACCAATCTTGCCTGTGATGAGAAACTGCCTTTGATTTATTTGGCAGCGAATTCGGGTGCTAGGATTGGGGTTGCAGAGGAAGTAAAAGCTTGCTTTCGAGTTGGATGGTCTGATGAATCCAGCCCAGAGCGTGGTTTTCAATACATGTACCTGACTCCTGAAGATCATGAACGAATTGGGTCATCTGTTATAGCGCATGAATTGAAGCTAGAATCTGGTGAAATCAGATGGGTCATAGACACCATTGTTGGAAAGGAGAATGGTTTGGGAGTTGAAAACTTAACAGGCAGTGGAGCCATCGCTGGCGTTTATTCAAGGGCATACAAGGAGACCTTTACATTGACCTTTGTGACAGGCCGAACAGTTGGCATAGGAGCATATCTTGCTCGCCTTGGTATGCGCTGCATTCAACGGCTAGATCAGCCTATAATTCTCACTGGATTTTCTGCATTGAATAAGCTTCTAGGGCGAGAAGTTTACAGTTCCCACATGCAGTTGGGTGGCCCAAAAATCATGGCTACCAACGGGGTTGTTCATCTTACAGTATCAGATGATCTTGAAGGTGTCTCAGCCATATTAAAGTGGCTTAGTTATGTCCCATCTCATGTTGGTGGGCCCCTTCCTGTTTTGCCTTCAATGGATCCTCCTGAGAGGCTTGTTGAGTATGTACCAGAGAACCTGTGTGATCCTCGGGCAGCTATTTGTGGTCTTCAGGATAATACTGGCAAATGGTTGGGGGGAATTTTTGACAAAGATAGTTTTGTAGAGACATTGGATGGTTGGGCAAGGACAGTGGTGACAGGAAGGGCCAAGCTTGGGGGAATTCCTGTAGGAATAGTTGCTGTTGAGACACAGACTGTCCTGCAAGTGATACCTGCAGACCCTGGCCAACTCGATTCTCATGAAAGAGTTGTCCCCCAAGCTGGCCAGGTCTGGTTTCCTGATTCAGCTACCAAGACTGCACAGGCACTGTTGGATTTCAATAGGGAGGAACTTCCACTTTTCATTCTGGCAAACTGGAGGGGTTTCTCTGGTGGACAGCGTGACCTCTTTGAAGGTATCCTTCAAGCTGGATCGACCATTGTTGAGAACCTCCGGACCTATGAACAGCCTGTTTTTGTGTACATCCCAGCAACAGGTGAGCTTCGTGGTGGGGCATGGGTTGTTGTTGACAGCAAAATCAATCCTGACCACATTGAGATGTATGCAGAGAGGACAGCCAAGGGCAACGTGCTTGAGGCAGAAGGGATGATTGAGATCAAATTCAGGTCGAAGGAGCTGATTGAGTGCATGGGTAGGCTTGACCAAGAGCTTATCAGATTGAAGGCAAAGCTTCAAGAGGCCAAGGGAATTGGCCAGCCTGGGACAGTGGAACCCCTGCAGCAGAGCATGAAATCTCGTGAGAAGCAGCTGTTGCCTGTGTACACTCAAATTGCTACCAAGTTTGCCGAATTGCATGACACTTCCCTCAGAATGGCAGCAAAAGGGGTGATCAGGGAAGTCATTGACTGGGGCAAATCCCGATCTTTCTTTTACAAGAGGTTGAGCAGAAGAGTTGCAGAGGGGTCACTGATCAGAAACGTGATGGATGCTGCTGGTAAGCAGCTATCTCATAAGTCAGCAATGGCGTTGATCAAGAAATGGTTCCTGGAATCCCAGTCTGCCACTGTCAAAGAAGATAAGTGGGAGGATGATAGTCATTTCTTTGCCTGGAAGGGCAACCCTGAAAACTATGAGAGACAAATACAGGAGCTCCGGACTGAAAAGATAAGGCTTCAACTGTTAAAGATTGGGAATTCTACCTCAGATTTGCAAGCTCTGCCTCAAGGTGTTGCCACTCTCCTAAGCAAGGTAAGTT
>JAYJMB010000001.1:235681-251103 GCA_036873735.1 Pouteria campechiana
GCAACATTGGGAAGGAAAGAAAGATAGAGGCGGGAAGGGTAGGAATTCACATTCTCGATCGAGTAACAGAAATAGCACGTGTGCTATTTTCATTACATAAAAAGGCATTCAAGAGAAACTAGGCAACCTGACTTCCCCAAAATATCATGCATCATCTTAGCCCTTCTATTTGCAATACCATTAACATCGTGAGGATTAACAAAATATCAATGCTTTTTATCTACTCAAACAAATAATAAATCATCGATCTTCTCTCTTCTGTGCCAATCTACTGAAGAATTAAAATAAGTTAAAAGACAGGCATGTTCTCAAAAACCGCAAATTAAAAGGAAACCTATTGCTCAAATACCCATCAAAAGATAGCGACCTAGCTGTGTAATTTCATGTGACACACCTATGAATAAAAGGAAAACCTAATGCTCAAATGCCCGTCAAAAGATTGCAACCTAGCTGTGTCACATCATACTTTGACGTCATGGTATTTACAAGTGGTTGTAGGGGCAGGACGAAAGGCTTCCCAGTTCCCCCCCTCCACCTCTCTTTTGGTAAGGAACGCTAATATTTTTAGTGATGAGAGCTACTGATAATAATTTTATAACAACAAAAGTAAATGATACTGGCACATAGCCCCAGAAAAACTCCAATAGTTCCCATCCATAACAACCATCCAAGCCAGTATGACCCACAGCGAGGATAAAAAATTATGCTGTGCACAAATGTAACCAGCATAACACATTGGAATTAAGCCTCAAGATGAAAGACTGAGAGCATATGGATATCTCAGTGACAGATTTATAACTGACCTGACAAATGACACAGCAATTCAGAACAAATTCAACCTGTAAACGAACTAATTGACATAGATTCCTACTAAGTTTAGTTAAGTTTAAAAGATCGTTATTTCGGCCTCAAACACTGGGGCTCGAAGAACACTTCATTTCATCTCCAACAAGAATATGGGGAAAACATACTAGTGCCTAGGGATGCTCCAGCTCATGAAATGCTTGAATCTCTACATTTCCAAAGGGAAAAAAATGGGGCACGAAGTGAATTCTGCATGCACCATCCCCTATGCTTGAATTCCAGGTTGGTGTATCATGCACGTTAGCTCTAGGACACATTGGGTCAATGAAATGAGTAAAAGGCCAAATCTTAAGAATCTACAGCAAAGACATCAGTAACTTCTTAAAGCAAGCAGAGTGAAATAAAATTACCAGATGAGGTTCTTGATTTGCTCTATTAGGCAAGCAACTGAAAAGGATTGCTCACAACTGTATTTTAGACGAAAAATTGTAGAAAATATCTTAACAAAGTAGAAATCTTTGGCACTGGTCTCATCTTCCAACTAGCAGGCATTAGTAAAAATGCCTAGCAGTGCACTTGATCCATTAGATGAGTCTCCAACCTTAGACTTATACTTCCCAAGCTTCCTTGCCATCTCCCACACTTACTCAGCAACAATATTTTTTATATTTTTTTAAGCACCATTTTCAGATGAAGCTTGGAAATGAAATAGATAGAATGCATCAAAAGCAAATCACAACAGCAAGAACAGCATATCAAGTCCCACCTGAAATGCAATCTATATTCTCTAACAAAATTTGCATAATAAAACATGAAGAGACCAAGTACGAAATTGAAATTGCATACATAGGATAGAGTTAAAACCCATCATCAGATGCCACTAATGCAATTTATCATAGTCTTCTTGACAACTAACAAAGATATCATACCATCCCAACAATAAAAAACTCAATCAGGCTTGCAGAGAAAGATGAAGTTTAAAATACCAGATGTGCATTGCAGCCCAGTTGCTCCCAATCAAAACTTAAAAGCTATTCTAGATTCGGGTGCTAAAAGAAATGAAAACAATACATAGGTGAAGACTAGTTCTTCCAAGTTGTACTCAAAGGTTTGAGCTTCTTCTTCAAAACATCCATAACAGAGCCAAAATCTGCTTTGACTTGCACAGGTGGATTCGCAAACCGACAAGCAATGTCAGCAATCTCATTAGAATGGTAATCAATCTTAGACTGGGTGAATTTCAAACCATGGGCTGTGCTTACAACCACAGTCCGGTCTGTTGGCCTGATAATGCCACTACTTCTAAGCTTAATCAATGCTGACAGAGCAACCCCAGTATGAGGGCATATAAACATACCAGCAAGATCTGCCTGGGACATTGCATCCATTAGTTCCTCTTCAGTTGCCTCTTCCACAATACCATTTGAATTCTGCAGCGCAAATGCGGCCCGGTCAATTGAAACTGGATCTCCAATCTGGATTGCAGATGCAAAGGTAGAGTCTGCCTTCACTGCTTTGAAATCTGTCCAACCTGACTTGTAATACAGATACAGGGGATTTGCATTTGCTGCCTGAGCACACACAAGCCTTGGAATTCGATCAACAAGGCCTAGTTCCTGGCACATTCTGAATCCCTTATAGAATGCATATATATTGCCAAGATTACCACCAGGAACTATGACCCAATCAGGCACTTCCCAATCAAACTGCTGCAAAATCTCGATTGCAGCTGTCTTCTGCCCCTCGAGCCTCAAGCTATTCAGAGAATTGGCGAGATAGATCGGGAGCTCAGCCGTGATCTCCCGAATCAATGCCATGCAACCATCAAAATCAGTATCTAGGCTAAGGACAAACGCCCCGTTGGCAATGGGCTGCACAAGCTGGGCAATTGAGATGCGGTTGGCAGGGAGAAAGACGATGGCGGGTATGCCGGCGGCAGCACAGTATGCAGAAAGTGCTGCAGACGTGTCACCGGTGGAGGCACACCCGACGCCGACAATAGGGCGGCCCATCTTGCGGAGGCGATTGACCTGGCTGACGAGAACAGTCATCCCAAGGTCTTTGAAGCTGCCAGTATGGCTAATGCCGCAGTGCTTGACCCAGAGATCATTCATCCCATGAATTTCCTTGCCAAATCTCTCCGCCCAGAAAAGATTGGAGTTACCTTCGAAGACGGAGATGATGTCGTCGCTATCGATCTCTGGCAGGACCCACTCCTTCTTGCTCCAGACGCCAGAGCCGTAAGGCCACGTCGTCTTGCCAACACGGGAGTCGAAGAGAGACCTCCAATACGCCCCATCGAACTTCTTCAGAGCCTCGATATCATGGTGGACATCGAGCAGGCGACCGGAGCGGCTTCGATAGATGACATCATCAAGAGAATATGATTCGTCGCTTGAGGCAGAGTAGGGATCCGCTGTGAAAGGGACGTACTTGGCTGAGAATCCATAGCTTTCGTTGGAGTCGTTAATGCGGCGAGCCTCTTCGCGGATGTTCTCTTCCAGGGGGCGACGGCGTTGGTGGGGCTCCGTGGCTGCTTCAGGGGAGTTGGAGTGGATGGAGCAGGAGACGTTGAGGCGAGAGGATTTGGGGCTGCGGACGAGGCTTGCCTGTTTGGGAGAGCTGCAGATGAGGGGTTTGTGTTTGGGTCCGAGAGAAGAAGAAGTTTGGAGGAGAGCGTAGTAAGCTGCCGTCCCCATGTTGTTCAAGTGCTTCGTCTGGCGTTCCTTTCCGTGGACGGAGCGTCCGCCTTCGCTGCAGCGGCTGGGTAAAGGAGCGCTGGCTTTCGCAGTGGCGGCTTGGGTCAAAAAAGAGGTAGATGAAAGTCCCTCCAACTATGGAATGAAAGACGGGGACGGATCATATAATAGAGAAAATGATTGGAAAATCTCGGATCCTCGATGTTGCCCGTGTTTTGGGCCCATCACAGTGATTTAATAAAATCAAAGCCACCCATTGTTTTTATTATAATATATTTAGTTAAAATACCAAAAATTACTATGATTGAAAATGTAGATGTATTATAACCATAAAAAATTTTAAAAGAATATATAAATTCATTATTTTAATCGATTTGGTAATCCACTTGATAGTAGATAGATATCTATTCTATTGAAAAATTTATTTATACATAGATTAGTGATTAAATTAATTTTTAGATAATTTAAACATATAATCATGATTTTAAAATTTTTTTAGTCTTTTAATAATTATGATAAAATTAATTAAAAATATTTGATACCATTAATTTAAATAAATCTTGTTAAAGAATGTAAAAACTATAAACTTAACAGGATCAGTGCCCGGCGGTAAAATTTAAGTGCTTACTGTTTATATTTAGAGCTTTTTATAAAAGCTGTAGGTTGGAATTTCGGTGTAAAAGCCCATTTTCGGTTTTTATGGTTAGCCAAACACTAAGAGAGCACATTTTGTCATTGAAAAGCACTTTAAGGTCGTCAAACTGCCAAACAGGCACTTATATCACTCATGTTAGTTAAAGAATTTAGATTATCACAATCTTTAGTCAACAGCTTGGTCCATTAAGATTTACTAGAATCTAATAGTTCAACAATGCTGAAATTCTAACTATCCAAATTATTATGATCACCTACATTTG
Source organism: Pouteria campechiana (assembly GCA_036873735.1). NCBI lineage: Eukaryota > Viridiplantae > Streptophyta > Magnoliopsida > Ericales > Sapotaceae > Pouteria > Pouteria campechiana. Next base: position 240,102 of record JAYJMB010000001.1, read on the forward strand.
ATCAAGTATGACTTTCCAATTGTAAACATTCAAAAAATTAATTAATAAGAAATTAAGAATATTCTTTAAGAAAAGAGTAAATTTTTTTCTTGATGTAACACCTATTATGTTTCTTTCATTGATAATTTTAGATAAAAATATATTTATTTCATCTTTTTTTTAATTTATGTTGACATTGGTTAGATGATGCAAGAGTAATTTTTATTTACAAAGAAAAATTTTATTTCCTTCTAAAATAAATAGCCTTACTCACCCAAAATCAAATAGTTGAACATGTAGTGTACCATGTACAACTTGTTTTAAGGTGAAAAAATAGGTATAGAATAAAATCTATAGACAATGTTTTAGGCTTCATTTGGCCGTGTGTCCTGGGATCCTAAACGGATGTTCGACGGTTGTAAAGCACTTTATTATTACCTATAAGTTGTTTGTATATTTAATAACGTTACATGCCCGCAGAAGTTGAGATTTCACGTTTAGGGAGAAGTGGCACCTGCTTTTTTTGACAACATTGTCCACTTCTTCTCCTATAAAATAACAAGATGGTAAGCATCAAATATCCAAATACTAGCAAGTGTTATCAAGTTTCAATTCCTTCCTAATCAGTAAGTTTTTTTTTACTCAATTATATTGATATTCTTTTTTTCAGATTACAAAAATAAATTTTTTTCTCATGTTTCTTTTTTATTTTGATGGATGGTTTCAGTATGCAAAGTCAAATTGTAATGAAGATTATATTCTTATTTTATTCTCTCACCCCGAGGTTCTGTGAATTATGTTCCAAAAGAATGAGAGGGCATAGTGAGCCTAAGAAAATTTTTTTTGAAGTATATATACTTTAAATAAAAATGAAAAACTATATTTTGACTACCTTCGACTATGAAACTTAAAAAAAATAAAAATTACCTTCTAAATAAAAATATTATATATATATACAGCTACAATATTCTCTAATAATTTAATTGGTTAAAAAATTATTTATTTTTAAATACTCGCATCTTATTATCAAACAAGTCATTATCATTCAAATAAAATAAAATACTTGCATCTTATTTTTTAATGTTGCTTTCAACAAATAGGAAAAAGACAATATAAATAAAATTACTTTCAACTAAACACAAAATATCCATTTTTTTGCTTCAAAGAAATATCCATTTTCATGTGTAATTGAAATTAATTTTATTTGGTAAATTTTCCACGTAATTGTAAAATAATTTAAAATTTTTTAAATATGTTTTAAGTTTATCTCCTTAAACTATTTAGAGCTATCCGATATCTGGTATATGTTATGAATTTTATAAAAAACTATAAAGACAAGTTAAATAGATCTTCTTTATTACATGAGAATTATTTCCTGTTAATTGGAGACATGTTGCGGTGACATATACATGATGTTGGACTGCAATAGATGATGCATAAGCAGTTTGAAAATGGGACACTAGTATTTAAAAACAAATGGCTTTTTAGCTAATTAAATTATTAGGGAAGCAGATAATGATCTACACATTCATGAAGAGTGTGATTACATAGATACATTGCCATTTCTGATTTCATTGAAATAACTCTTAAGTGGGCGACGTTAATCTCAAGGGAAGTGGAACACACTAATTAAGTAGAAGCAGGTATGAGTAAACCAAAGAAAATTGGAATTATGTACAGCTCAAAAAGGGTTATAGCACAAGGAGTAGCTATCCAGGAGTGTTATTGATTTCTTCTTCTTATTCTTTTTTTTTTTTTTCCTTTTCAGGACTGTTTAGCTTGAGCTAAAGAGATGTAAAAGAGAAAAAATAAGGCATAAAAAGAAGGTAATTATGTCGATAATACAAGTTTAATATCAGCCCTAAAATAAATAAAAATAATATATATATATTTCAAAAATAAGTAATAATATGACAAAATAAAATAGTTTAAATAATTAAATGTCACATCAACAAAAAAAATAAGTTTCCCTCTCTTTTCTCTCTTAACAAACACATAATAATTCAATAAAAAAAGATAAAAATGATTCTGCAAGAATGGAGTGTTGAATGAAGCCACATGTAATTGGAATAATTTATCAGGAAGTTGCTTCAACTAGATGGAGGATTTCAAATGCTAGCTAGCTCACCTCCAACAAGTATCTATCATGGGAAGGTGGTTGTCCCAAAAGGCATGTCTGAAGAGCCTCCAGCTCTTTTGGCATCTTCATTGCTATGCCTTGAACATCATGAACAGTTCATAGGATGGAAGCATTGGTTTATGGCTTTAGAAAAGACTTAGAATTAACAAAGGTGAGTGAGATGCTTGGCCCAGGTGAGGAAAAGGAGCAGCACCCAGCTAAGCACACTTCGTTGTCAGTATTAGATCGGAGGCCTCACTTGCGCTACGAGGCAGCACTACAACTCCTAGTAATTTGAGATTTCTATTTCAAACTTTGATGTGCCTTCATCTTCCTCCTTCATGTTGGATTATTGTATTTTGTATTCTGCAAAAGTCTTATTGGATCTGCATATGTAACATAAGCTTATGGAAGTCGATGTAAGAAAATATACTAGGAAAATTATATATTGAAATTTCAGTTAGGGATTCAAGGGAAAATTATAGCATTAAAACAAGGGAGTCATCATGTAGATTTTAGGGTATTTCCTAGAAAGGAGTGAGAAAAATGTTTATCAGAGTATATTGATTTGAGTATGTGTGTGAGGCATTCTGAGTGCATATCTGTAACATATTTTTATAGTGAATTACTTATCTCTCTCACATGGTTTTTGCTTCCGGTTTAGAGGGTTTTTCACATAAATCTTGTGTCTTTGATTTGTATTTATTATACCTTTAATCTGTTTATATATGATCTCATATTTATGATCCTGATCCTGGAATTAGTATCGAAGCTCCAGAAACACATGATATCAAAGCTATTGTTTGATAGATTGTGATCTAGATTACAGATTGGAGTTGGATAGATGATCAATGGAGATTACAAGTGAGATCATGGTGAATTTTAGAGGATTGTGGCTACCAAAGAAAATTGTGCCGCAAATCTTTGAGATCAAAGGCAGATGCTGTCATGGTGGTAACGGATTGCTGGAATCAAGTGGCTAATATGGTTTGGGGCAGCAAATCGATTGGACGGCCGAGATTCGAGCACATGAATCTGATGGTGCATGGCAGCTAATTTGCTAGCAGCAACAGCGCTGGCAAGGCAACTACTGGTTGGCGTGAGGTCATAGGCGTAAAGGAAGACAATAGAGGCACCATTGGGTTTTTCACTGGACGAACACTATTAGATTCGTCGAAGCAGCGACAACAACGTAAAGGGGCAGTGATGTTTTTTTTTTTTTTGTCTCCGATGAACAACGATGAAGAACGACAATGGTTAGGCAGCGGACAAAGGGACTTGCAGCATCAGAGACGATAACTGCGATATTGGGTTTCTGTCAGGATTGGGATTGATGGAGATAGAGGCACCATGAAAAAAAAGGCATTGGTTGTGCGTCTGGTAATAGGCAACTCAAGATAGGTGGTCCTTTTTTTTTTTTTCTTTTGCCAAAGTAGAGAGAGGGTAGCGTTGGAGATCGACAGTGATGGATCCTATTGTCGAGTACCTGGTGGATTTTGCCATCGAGGTTGAAGGGTGGTGGCCAGTGGCAATTGCTGATCATCATGAAAGAAGATAGCAATGGGTTTGCGGCTTTTTTTCATCAATGGGAATGAAATCAACTGCAATGATCGGCGGCGAGTGGACAAAATGGCTTGGCCGTTCAGGTGGTCAAGAAGGATCTCCTAACAGATGGTTGGCAGCAAACGGCGCTGGAGTGGCAGTGACTACTGTTGGAGGAGCACTAGCGATTAGGGTTTTTTCCTCTTGGAGATGGACGGTGATGTATTGGAGTCCATACATGGCAACAGACTGAAGGCAAATTTTATGTAGCCCATTTTGGGTATCCCGGTATAGTATTTGGATGTTTCAGGTGTCAATTTTTATGTTTTTGGTTGCTATAAACATGATCGTGGGATTAAATTAGGCAAATTATGCTTTGGTGACATGGATATGAGAGGATGTACAAATCAATGATGATTTGGGAATGATCAAAGATCCTAAATAGCAGATCTGATGTTTTAAGATGCTGTGGAGTTTATAGATGGTCTTATCGAGCAGATGGTGCATCTTTGGGTCTGACCAAAGTTGTATCACAATGGTCAAGGTTGATCAGGGTATATCATATTCGATCTAGTTTAGTGCAACAAAGATTTAAGCAGATCTGAGTGAATCAATAGGGTGATCATGCTGTTTAGATATTGATTATGCATATAGATAGTTCAAATTGAGATGGAGTAGTGGATTTCATAGATGATTGTACTACAGATGTTGCATTGGTTGGTTATTTGTCTATCTGTGCAAGGTGCAAATGGTACACAGAGAGCACGAGGATTAGACGGTAGTTTTTTTGTATTCCATAATGGATAGTGGCTATATTCCTAAGACTGTGATTAGCAATGGGTAGTAGTGTGTCCTGTAATTATAATCAACAGTGGACGTGAGATAACCTAAGAGTCTTGAGACTGTAATAATTGGAAAACAAATACAACAATGTAAGCATAGTTTGGTAGCGATTGCATAGGTGGTGCATGGTTAGTTGCACTGGTACACAGATGACGTAAAGGTTTTGCATATATGCGGTTTGGCACATGTGGTAGCAGGAGCTTATGGAGCTAATGGGGGTACAATAGAGTATGGTTTAGCATACATGTGGAGAGACGGTGAGTAGGAAGATAGGTGAAACTCTTGTACTCGTGTAATCGTCTAAGTAAATAGGGATGTTGCAATTAAAATATTGCACATAGGTAGTAATAGAGAGGTATGTGAATCTAGCCAATTTAGCACGTGGTTGTTGACAGTACAAATGGTGTGCTGATGATGATTAGTCAGATATTCAACGAGGTTCAAGGGAGAAACTCCAAGAAGAGATAAAGAAAATGGTAAGATGGGCATCGAGATGAAGTCTTCTTGATCTCTGGTTATAGCGATGTGATCTTTTGGAGTGCTACCAGAGGGAAGAGATGGAGCCAAAGGATGCACAAAGGTGGACTGTGTGGGCATCTCAGGGGGAGCTGCGAGTCATGCTGGTTTAAGCATGATGAATGATGAACTAACTACTGGAAAGCTGAAGATTGATTTGCAAATAGTGGTAACACTAGTTTAATCTTCAAGAGCTCGATTGATGTCTGTAGAATTCAAGCCAATGTAAAGATTTGTTGAGTTTTCATATCTTGCATTCTGCAAATGTCTTAATGAGTCTGCAGATGTAAGATAGACCTAGGGGAGTCCATATACGAAAGCTTACTAGGAAGCTATATATTAAGATTTTGATTATGGATTTAGGAGGCAATTATAAGGTCGAGATAAAAAAGTTATCATGTTTTTCCTAGAGAGAAATAAGAGAGGGGGTAATCAGAATGTTGATTTGGGGATGTGTAAGGCATTTTGAGTATATCTTTGTAACATATTTTCGTAGTGGACCAATTATCTCTCTTTCGTGATTTTTTCCTTCTAGATTGAAGGGTTTTCCAAGTAAATTTTGTGTCTATAATTTGTATTTGATTATGCCTTTAATTTGTGTACATATAATCTTGTGTTTATGATCATGACCCTAGAATTAGTATTAGAGCTTTCGCAACAATCCGCGGCATCAAGCAGATAAATGGCATGGATAAGTGCATCAAAGGCTCTGATTTGCAGCAAGCATCAGGACAGTATTCACCCACTGGTTGTGAGGAAACAGATTGGAAGGTAAATAAGTGTTTTTTATCACAAATCACAGCCACCAAAAGTCCAAAAGATATGGAGAAAGTGGCAAAAGGGAGAGACGGCAAAAGAAAATAGAACAAGAAAGGCACCGTTAATGGGATTCTCATTGGCTCCATCAGTTCACAGTCAAGAACGACAATGCCTTTTTTTTTTCCCCTACATCTTGGACCTGAATGAGGCCAACTTGAGAGTGACATGCAGCTGTCATAAGCCCCGCCATGCAGAAATGCAGACAACGAGAACATTGGGCAGGCCCTTCTTAAAAATCTTTCATGTGGAGTGTGGAGCAATCACATATGAGCTTACATCACCTATTCAATGTGATAATCAATTGAGGCCCAAATGATCAAATTGCAAATATTTTTACCAAACGTCTTTCTGCACATTATTTCTCTATTCATGGTCTAAGCCTACAGTGCGTGATAAGCCCATGATTTTGTGGGGGCGATAACTAAGGCATGCATGAACCAAACTTCGCAGTCTTTAGAAGATCGTTATTATGAGTCTTCAATCTTTTAAAGATTCTCATTAGAGTCAGCTGTTTGGTTGTTGGATAATTCCAAAAAAAAAGTAAAGAAAACTACTTTCTAGAAAAATTCTATTTTCCGAGATTAATTACTTAATTATATATATTATAACAATCCTATATTTTTTAATTATTATCTTTATTTTTAATCATTATATCTTATCTATTTTAACCCTATTCACTTTAGAATTAACCTCATCCTTCTATACTGTTGATGTCATTACTTTTTCATTTATTTTCTTTTTATTTTTTCTCTAGTCGAACATAAACTTAATTGTATTTTTTGCTGTATGATTACAAGCAACATACTAGTATTGGTTGAACAGGTTTCAATGGCTAAGATGATGTGGATTATGCTTAATTAGTTAAAATCAATCCTAATCACAATTACTACTAGTGATGATTCCTAAGTCTTCTAAGTTAGATAACTTAAAATGCTAAGTGAGACCCATCATCTCCATGGTCTGTGGGCTTCACTCCCTATGTAGGGCCCATTAAGTCCCAATTTCACTAATGGCTTTTCCTCGGCTCCATCTTCCTCCTTTAAGCTTTCTTATTTTAGCTTCATTAATGGAGGGTTGAAAATCAATAACCTCAATTAATGAAAGCTTCTTTTCTTATAGAGATTTGAAGTAAGGTGGAATTTGCTCTAAGTCAAACTTGGGAGTACCTAAGGCTTTTCTTCTCCTATGAGAAAACCATCTCGAAGACTTCCATTAATGGACGTTGGAAAATTTAGAGTTCATCAAATATGAATGTCCTCAGTTGGATGCTGATTGAAACACTGGAGTGAACCAGCAACATTTAACCATTTAGGACAGCATATTCAGCTAGACTTAGAGGCTACTAGGGTGAGGAAACCGAAGGATGACAATATGAACATTGGCAGGCAGCGTTGAGTACCTGGAGTGCATTCTGAACGCTAGAAGATGATGGTCGCCGCTTGCTTTATTTTGGCAGCATATTTATACACTGCTGTGTTTGAAAGCAGTTGAATCATCATTCTAAATGTTGTGGGCAGCTTTGAAATTACTTTTGAAAACCATGTAGTTTTTGCTCTTGAAAGCCCATGAGTGTATAATGGATTGCATCAACAACTTTGAGCCTTGGACGCTGGTGAGATCACTTTAAATCAGGCAACGTTCAAGTGATAAAAATCAGCAAATGCAACACAAGCTTCCACTTCTTGGTTCATCTCTTGGTTGCTGCTGAAAGGATTGGATCGCAAAATTGTGTAGCTTCAAGTTCAGCATCTTTGATCAATTTTCAGCAGCTGTATCTACATATTGTTAGCTGATGGCTGTGGGTTGGAATTGTTTTCCACTACATGGATTTGTTGCTCCTCCTGCGTTCCACCTTGACTGATTAATATGCAAATCGGGATCGTTTGTTCAATGGGCCCTTGGAAGTAGCTAGTTACATCAAGGAATGCAAACAGCTGCCTTGAAAGTTGAATTGTTGCATGTTAACTTGAGGATTGCTAGAATTTGCTGGGATTAGCAGCGTTGATCCTTTAGAAATGTCACCACGTTTGGCAGCTCTAAGATATTGCTGTAAGAAATTCTTAACATGATCTAATTATATACAAGAAAAACGAAATTGCACAAAATAGATCCAACGCGGAAGATTAAATAAAAACGAAAACTAACCTCCGGCCATTGAAAACGCAAAGATGGGTGAGCGTATTTTACGAACGAATTTTGATGGATAAAGGCTCATCTAAACCTTCAGCAATTAGAAAAGAATGTGTATTTTCTCTGAAGAACTGCTAGGCTCAGGACCCATATCTTTCATCAACTGAATGTATAGACCCACCATTAGGGTGCAAAGCAATATGATCGTTACATGATAAGTGATTGGTTACCAAACATACTCCTCAAAATCCAAATGTGAGTCCAACCCATTATCACTCTTTCTGTTGAGAATCCGTTAGAAATAGGCCATTATTTCACTTTCTGTTGAGAATTCCTTAGAAATAGTTAATACAATGTGGACCACTTCAAGTTTTATTTTATTTTATTGAAAACAAGAAAAATAAAATAAAAATAAAAAGCAACATTCTCTCACTTGGTCCATATATATTTCTATGTCTAGGCAACCAAAACCAACCATTCTCACACTTAAGAAACAAATACATGAATCATAGCCGTAGGCCCTCTTAAAATGAGTAATATCTTCCATGTATTACAATGCATTGTGTCCCTTAATACTAACTGATATAAGGTAACAGAACTTGATGAATAAACCCTACGATATAAGGTAACAGAACTTGATGAATAAACCCTACGTTTGTTCTAGGTCCAACGTAATTGACTTTCCTCAAAATAATCGAATATGTGCACAACTGAATATGAGAAAACATCACAATCGAATAAGAGTTTCATTAAAACGATAAATGTACGTACAATGAAAATCACATCATGGAACCAAGTCTTGTTCGTACTACATGATCCATGAAAATCTTTAGGGGCATGCCTTTAGTCAAAGGATGAGCAATCATCAATTCAATGACCACTTTCCTTTCTTTAGCATGTACCCTTGTGGCTAATTATTTAATGTCAATGGGCTCACTTTTACTGCCACTCTTATTGTTCTTAACCATAAAAATCATAGCTGAATTGTCACAATACAACCTCAATGGCCTAGAAATAGACTCTGCAACTCTATGCCAAATATGAAACTCTTCAACCATACACTATGTGAAGTAGCTTCAAAAGAAGAGACAAACTCGGCCTCTATGGTGGAAGTAGCGATCAAAGTCTACTTCACACTCCTCCAAGATACAGCTCCACCAACAAGTATGAAAACATAACTAGATATTCAGCTAGCAAATTTTTGAACCAAAGTAGCTACTCGCCTCTAAATTTTTAGTCCATCTATGCATGAGCATGTAACCTTTAGTCCCTTAAAGGTGCTTCATCACCTTCTTTGTAGCTCTCCAGTGGGCAACATCTAAATTACTCTATATCTATCCAACATTCCTATAGCAAATGCAATGTTAGGTCTTGTGCAAACCTGAGCATACATTAGGCTTCCAATAGCTAAAGCATATGGAATGTCATGCATTTGTTCCCGTTCGAGCTCATTTTTCAGGCACTAATTCAAATTAAACCTATCACCCTTAACAATAGGTGCTACACTTGGTGAACAATTCTTCATTCAAAACCTCTCTAAAAACTTTGTTAATATAAGTTTCTTGAGACAAAGCCAAAATGCCTCGAGATCTATCCCTATGAATCTTAATACCAATGACATAAGATGCCTCATTCACATCCTTCATATCAAATTTCTTAGAGAGAAATTGTTTCACCTCATATAATAATCCCTTATCATTAGTTGCAAGTAAAATGTCATCCACATACAGAACAAGAAAACAAATCTTACTCCCACTAACGTTTTGGTATATACATTGATCCATGATATTCTCTTCAAAACCAAATGAAGAGATGTCCTCATGAAATTTCAAATACAATTGACAGGAGGCTTGTTTCAATCCATATATGGATTTCTTAAGCTTGCAGACCAAATGCTCACCATCACTAGAGGAGAATCCTTTTGGTTGTTTCATGTAAACCTATTCTTCTAGATCGCCATTGAGGTTAGCCATTTTCACATCCATTTGATGCAAATCCAAATCAAGGTGGGCAACCAATGCCATAATAACTTGAAGACAATCTTTCTTAGATACAAGAAAAAATGTCTCCATGTAGTCGATTCCTTCCCTTTGAGTAAATCCTTTGACAACAAGGCTTGCCTTATGTCTTTTAATATTGCTCAATGAGTCTTTCTCTATCTTAAAGACCCATTTGCATCCTATGACTTTTACAGGCAACTAAACAATATCCTAGATTCCATTAGATGCCATAGAATTCACCTCCTCCTTCATGGTATTATACCATAGGTTAGATTTCTTAGAACTCATGGCCTATGAAAATGTTTTAGGATCATTTTCAATTCCAACATTATAGTCAGACTCCTAAAGATACACAATGTAGTCACTAGGAATTGCTGGTCTATTGAGCATCTAGATCAATTTTATCACGTTCAACAGTTTGTGGAACTTCTAAGACTAGCTTCTCAACTCGCACTAGAATTCGACGGTGTTGTGAACAATAATAGTTATTCCATTACTTAAAGTGGAGGGTTGAGCATCAGAACGATCTTTCTCAAAACCAATATTTTGAGATCGATAGCTCCCACTAGTCAAGTCATTCTCAAGGAATTTTGCATTTCTTGATTCCATAATCCTAGTGCTATAAGATGGACAATAAGACCTGTACTTTCAGCATATCCAATGACATACCTACTAATGGTCCTTGGTTTTAACTTTTTTCTTATAGATTGTAAATTCTTACCTTAGACGAGCATCCCCAAATGCATACATGTCGTAAACTTGGTTTCAAACCTTTGGATAACTCTAATGGTGTCTTCAGAACAACATTTGTTGGAACTTGGTTTAATATGTACATAACTGTTTTAAGAGCTTCAGTCCAGAAGGACTTAGAAAGTTTGGAGTTGCTAAGCATAGTCCATACTCTGCACCATGTCCAGTAGTATTTGACTTCTTCTTTCAGCTATACCATTCTGGTCTAAAGAACCAGACATAGTGTATTGGGCAACAATCCCATGCTCTTCAAGAAACTTAGCAAATAGACCAGGTGCTTGTCCATTCTTAATGTATCTACCAT
>JAYJMB010000001.1:264566-289418 GCA_036873735.1 Pouteria campechiana
AGAGAGAGAGAGAGAGAGAGAGAGAGGAACAGCTGGCAAAGGTTAATAATATTTAGAGTAGTTTAAAATTATAAAAATGCTTAAACATGTGGATCCGGGAGCCGGCAGTGACTGTGCACTGTGTGTATCAAAACTTCCGCCGCGTATATTCAAGGGAATGAGGATTGGCGTTCTTTTGCCACCTGCTCCGGCTTCCTAGATCTCCTCATACGCATGTGTATCTCCAACTGAGGAAACACCGAAACACTATAAACAAATTAACAATAAATTCTCCTGCAATATCCTAAAAATCCTGTCTAAAATTATGAAATTTATGTCTCTTAATTGTATCATTACATTGACCGGCCAGGATTTGATCTTGGAATTCAGAATGCGACTTGGGTCGTTCATGGTACACTTATAAACAGGGCATAATTTGGATGGTTGGATTTCAATCACGGGCGCGTTAGTGTTTCGTGGCTCATCGTGCTATGTAGGAGCATGGAATTTCGTGCGCCTCAGGAAGTAGCCCATCTTCCGCAGCGACGACGCGGATGTACGTGGATCAGGTTGTCCGCGCCTGACGTGGGACCCATGTCAAAGAGGCAGTGCGGCAACTGGCCACTGATATCATCCATTTATTTAATATTTGGGCAAGTAGTGAATTTTTCTCATCCCTGCTCTCTGCTGGTGCAATCCTCTGCCTGGGTAGGACCCAGCTAAGGGTAACCTACCTAGGACCAATGTTCTTGAGGATTTTTTATTTGAATCTTACCGAAATATAACGAATATTCTGCCATTTTGAATATTTAATTAACTTATTCAGGTAAGAATTTTTTTTTTTTTTTTACTTTTTTTTGACCAAATATGATATATTTTGGCAAGATCCAAACTAACTAATTCTCATACGCATTTTAAATTTCTCAAAATCATTTTTATCAATGATTTGAACCACAATCATTCATTTATTTCTTACCAAAATATCATAGTACATAAAATGAAAAATAAAAAGGATGCATGGGTATAGCAAATACATAGAAAAAATATTTCCATTTGCTGTATTATCCACGCGCATCAAAAGTCATCATGAAGATTATTGGTCCTACCACATGTGCATGTCATATTCTTTGGATGGTAATTTTTCTACGTTTTCTCAATTACCTAATTATTTTTCACTCTTTATTTCTGATATAAAATAAATTGCCCTTCTATAACAGTGGAGCTAAATTAGTGTGGTATCGTCGTACTAGCAAAATTAATATTGTGTTATTATTAATTTTTCGGATTTTACATCATGGCATATAAAAGACCATGTTCCTTAATTCCTTCCTTTTTCAGAAAAGGAGAATGAAAAAAATTACAAATTTACAATCTAATTCACAATCTAAAGAGAATGCACACAACCAATGTACAACTTATGCTGCAACCCACACTTCTGTGTGAAACCCAATATTCTCCTTAGCACATTACAGATGTGGAACTTATCTAACTTTACGATAGTTATTTAAATTAGATTAATTATATTTAGTAATCAATGTAATATTGTTGAAAAGGGAGATTGCAAATTTTCATAAAATTTTCCATATGCTCTGGGCCAAGCATCGGCGTTGCCGCCCACGTGGTGCTAGTACGGAATGGCCCCATTTCTTTAGATAGCACCAAAACGGCATCTCTGGCAATACAAGTTACTCGTGGAATTAATCGTTTTGACGTCCTCCCGTAGAACTTGCTTGGCTTGATCAACTAGGGATCGTGCATAGTTTAGGCCTTGTTTGATAACAAGAAAAAATAATGAAACTTTATGTTTTTTTTTCCATCTTTTTTCTCAATTAACGTGATATTCAATCATTACTCTCAATTTAAATATTTAAAAACTCGATTTATTTTATTTTTAATTGTTGCCTCAGATTTTATTATATATCTTCACTTTTTTGGGGTTTTATTTTTTTCTCTCTTTTTTCATTACCTTTTCGTAATTATAACTTACTTGGAAATTAAAAAGAAGAGAAGGAACAAAAATTTAAAAGGGGAGATAAAAAGGTAAATGATGCAACAAGATAATATTATTACTGAAAACAAGGGGAAAAAAATCAAATAGGCACATTATTTGGATAGAAAAATGAGGGGGTGTTGATAAAAAAGTGAGTAATGATAAATAAAACATAAAATTATTAAGAGTAAATAAACGCAGCATCTGTTAAAAGGAAGTCCAACAAATGTAAATGGGATTTCCTTCTCTTTTCCTTGTTAATGAGACCGCTTTATAAGGTAATGAATTCATTTTTGTATAGGTAGATGGCAAAAATCATCTAATAAATCTTCTAGGACGCAATCACATGGCTCATGCTGTTTCCAATGCCCAACATCAATCATGCTGGATCATTACGTCGAATTCTTGCCTGCCTTAAGTTCAGATGAACGGTCAAGATCTAAATGCCCACTTAGTTACCGTTGGCAGTCTTGATCCGTACCTTTTTGTTATGCGTTTCTTGTAAGAAGAAGACTTCTTGGAAGAAGGCTGTGACCACGTGGCGCGCCTGAGTAGTAAAAACGCACCCCAATTTTTTAAACAATACACCTCCTTGCTGCTACACCCGTGTCATTTTGGCACGTTTGGCTGGGAAAGACGCTGTTTCGAGTTGCTTTTTCAAATGGCCACGTTCGTGGCCGCACGATGACACCTGACTTTTTCCGGACACTAATAATTCCATCCGAGTTAAACAATTTTCGGTGTGCCTCAAACATGTGGCACATGCATAACACGGCCCATGCACATAAAAACATCACAAGACTGCCATTTTTCACAGCCGAGCAAAAATCCCCCAATTGCATTAAACAAATATCAATATTAAAATGGTGGATAGTAGTAATCATGCACGCCCACCTTCAATCAGCCAGGATCGTCCAATTTGCACAAGTGAAAGGCCACAATCGTTAGTTGCACGTTTGCATACAATACGTGCGGCGATTCTTACGAACACGAATATGCAGGGACATGGGTCATACGATATGATATATATTATCATAAATTTCAAAAAGGCCGGGGAGGTTGAGGCGTCCACATCCTTTGATGTAAGGCCGTCCAACTTTTCTAGGTGAGCCCTCGTTTTTATCCGTAGATCGGGGGTTTCATTTCTTTGGTTTTTAGCTTGGCTGACGTCTTCAATCCATGCATGTTAGGCCCACTACAAACAGTTGGTCAGACGGTCCACGTTGGTTTATTGTCTGGAGTGGGAATCTTGAAGCAGGGATGTTGGTGGCTGTATTGCACAAATATACACCTTGAATTTCGAGAGGAATTCCGAACGGGTTCGGTGCTGGTAGAGGAAACACTCAAAGACTCAAATTATATCTTCTATTTATTCCTGTGTATAAGATAAATAATCCATCATAACGTACCATAATATTAATAACATTTGTAAAGGTACAAAATGAGCGTAACACGTGCTTGTATGAATGATCATCTGGGGATCGTAATTCGTAGGTTCATTGGAGGGTTGAAAATGAGACGCATGAGATGCTGTGATTTCAACGGACAGGAGCCGATGCAACGAAACGTAGGCGAGGGCTTGAGCCATAAGTTACTTGCGCACCACGTGAGGAGGTGGGGTGAGTCGGGCTCTTGTCGGCTGCTTGTTTTTCCAGGAGCGGGCCCTACACGTGTCGCTATCCCGAGGGCAAAACTCCTCTGATCATTTGGTAGACTTTCGCCGTTTATTGGTGGAGCCCACAGTCTATTAATGTCCAACGCTCAGAAAAAGACGTGAAATCTTTTACAAAACCATGTGGAGCTCCAAGGATGTACAGATAAAATCTAACCCCCACCCTTTTTTTTTTTGAATTTTAAACTTATATATGAGAAGCTATAGACATTGCTCGTGTGGCCATTAAAACAGCAAAACTGCTGGAAATTTTATTATCATTCCACGTGGCCGAGCCTAGTATTTTTCGTGAGCTTTTTTTAAATTCAATATAAAATCCTGTTTTATACATAATTGGCGGTTTTGATGGGCTGTTATAATCACTCAAAATCCAGTTCTGAGATTAAAAATTCTATTCTCGTTTGCTTAGTCCAAGTATCCAATGCGTGTGACTATCATGAATCGGGATATAAATCGGGAAAAAAAGATAGATTTGTGGGTCCGACACTATGATTGTAGATCACTCATCATACAATAGCTGGCTTGTTAGGTAGAGTTGCCACTGCCCTCAAAATCTTCAAATTAACTTCAGCTTAAAAGACCTATTTTATTAGATGAACTTGTTTTTTTATAACTTACAAAGGACTGATCTACAGAGACAAGACTCTCATCCGCAGGGCGTAGATGTTGTCCTTGGAGGGATAGGTATCAATCACGTCATCGATGTGGTTGTCAACCGGTGGACCACCCGTTGTGGGCCCACCCATTGAGGGTTCCGATGATTGTCAAGCCTCTCGCGGCGCGAGGAGCGGAAGCGTCTTTGACTGACTGTTTTTTAGCATTTGGTGTCTGCGGCTGTGCGTGCAACCTTGAGCACCAAAACGTGGAAGTTTTTCCTCTTGCCAGACGATTTGCATTTGGCAAAAGTGCGCAGAAGCAAGAGGCCACTTGTTTGGGTGGGAGATGATTCCCAACAGTGCCTGATCTTCCGGTCAATGCATTTGCCTACTGTCCACAAGCCGAATGAATGAACTAGCCGCGACAAAGCACTCAGACGAGTTTAGTGCGTTGGACGCATGCTATTTTGGTCCATTAAACACATCACAATACTGAGATCCGGATCCATCAGCTGTAGGAAATCCTCTTTTAGAAATCAGACTGTTAAGGAGATTTGGGTGCATTTGTCTGCATCAAAAGTTCCAAATCGTGACTCTGCTTTGGTTGTACTCCACTGATTGCCTTGCATGGCATGGTATCCATACCGTATACATATGCACAAATGAATACATTATACGCTCGGATATGCCCCCAAAAGTACGCCAGACATGAATAAGTACATCAACCATTTTGATTGCGTTTGAACAAGATGGAGATTGGACACTCTTTTATGGTGTCCCGTGAAAATGGCTCGTCCATGGAGGAGGATATGCCTCGACCGCATACAAGCAGCTTAACGTCGCCGGTTTACAACAACCACGACCCGAATTTTCAGCTTAGTTGACCGACTCTGAAGACTAGTGAGCACTGAGAGTCTGAGACTAGATATCAAAGCTCCATTCCATTTTTCGGTTGTTAACTGCTAGATAATTCTACGAATGTAAAAGGCCGATTTAGCATGTCTGCGTATCAGAGGCGACCAGAGTACATTGGTCAGTCTAGCTCACACAGTATCCAGTTGCGTTGATATGCTGGTTGTGCAGGTAAACCATAGGCAGTCATACGATAATATCACTGAACCGATTTGTGTCTCAAATCATGTGTTTAATGTCTCGAATTCATTAGGCCATTGACCTACTGCCCACAGAGAGATGGACAGCATACAACCACCCCAGAAATCGCATCTAAATTTCAGCGTCGACAATTACCTCATGCCACCATGCTATAAGTTCGGTGATGCATCTAACAACTCCCTGCAACATTCGGATGGATGGAACACTGGACCTACTTTTTTCGTTAGTGATTTGATATTACCAACTACAAGAAACAGTCAATGTGAAATGCACAGTTCAATCAAAACCTTATAGCAAAAATCACACCACCCACCGAAGAAAAGTAAAGCTAGATTGGTTGAAGGGTCTTGATCAGAGATTATCCGTCAGTTACCCTGGTATTCCGGTTTTTTTTCCCCTACATTGGGCTGTATCATCCATATATACTTGTTTACACAGCTTGGACACCATCTTAAGACATATTACGTTTCACACCCATACGAATAGACTGAGCCGCACCCTGGGTAGTTGCATTTATACATGTCACGCACCGAAATAGCAGACTAGCCAAAGCAATTAAACTAAGTTGCACGCACCTGGGCGTTTGTCAAAATGCATGCCTGTGAAAAACAGTACCAAGCCATGATATTCACATCCTCAATGGAGTGCAATTTGGCCAGTACCCGAAACATACTCCACATCCAAGCGGTGTACATGTTAAATGGGCGAGTTCCATCCCAACCACGAAGCCTTTTCCCACAGGTATAATCCAAACACACTTGAAGACTCTTTAAGTAACGTGAAATTTTTACTCAGACTAACACCCTCCTCTCACATCCAGGCCTAACATGACAGAGACTAACGAGCTTAAAAAATGAATACAGCAGAACCAGATGACAGAACAGGAATGAAATAAGCTTGGATCTGTTTCTAATACCACATTAAACAGGATGGTTCTATGTAATATGATTAATTGCTTCAGGTAGCCTTTTCCTACACATATAACCCACATTATAGCATCAACTTCACAAACACCGGTAAGACAAAACACGGAACATGTGGGCGATCCAAATATTCAGCAAGAATTCCAAATTGATTCCTCATGAGAGACTGCAATCACCCTACCATGCATGTAGACCATAATATAAAGGGAAAAAAAGAGAAGCAAACAAGTGGTTTTCAAAATGCAGGACAATAGATTCCTCATGACAAACTTATCACCCTACCATGCATGTAGATTATAACACACAGAAAAAAAAAAGTGGTTTTCAAAAATGCAAGATGCTCTTGAGGTTTGATAATATTCTACCCATCACTATATTAGTTTATCTCTTACAATCATGTCCTTAAACTTTTAAAAGCTAACAAAACATACTCCTAATGTGACTGTCCATCAGCGACCATTATCTCCAATGTTAAAAACTATAAAATATTTTTTAAATCACAAAAATACCCTTAGGATGGGCACGAAAGAGGCTTCATTTCCATTTTGCAATTCCTACCATCCTTCTACCTCAACAAGTTCTCTACTCCAAAAAATCATCTCTCTTAAAAAAATATTTTCATTTAAAAGTATTTCGTACTAAGAAGGTATTTTTGTCATTTTAAAAATACTTCTATAATAACTAGCATTGGAGAAAATGGTTGTGAACAAGGGGTATATTTGATTAATTTTTACCTTTTTTTAAAAAAAAATTACAATAAGTCAAAGGCATGCTTGCAAGAGATATACATCTGTGATGATGGGTGCTCAAACACTTCAAAGCGTACGTGCAAAAAGCCCCCTTTTCTAGGATTGCCAAAGTTTGCATCCTGACATTTACGGATTACTCACTTTGCTGGGGCACACGTACCAGAAATAACTCTGGTGCAAAGCAGCTACATGCTGGGACGCGCCTGAAGAGTCATGGCATCTTTAAATTTCCCAGCACCTTTAAATTATGTGCCACCCCAGCACATCAACAAAGCCATTGCTTAAAGCAGGGATTCAGAAGACATGTGTTCCTAAATGAAAATCATATGAGGGGTAATATGCTTCCACCTAAACGGAATTAATTTCCAAAGGAAATATCCTTCCGAGAAATACATACAATTGCTAGAAATAAATTAAGCAAAATCTGTCCAACATAAGGGGAGTGCATTTTTCAAACTTTTATTACAGAGTTTGTCTTCAAAGAACATTCCCTACACCAAATGATTAAAAAAAATAGCTCAATAGATATTAAAAACAAATTTAAATACAACGAAAATAAATAGGAACTATATAATCATCTCAATCAAATTTCTTCACTCTCAGCCAATGCAAGTTTTCCTAACAATATTCTTACAAATTTAGATTTGAAGAATGAAAAAGAAATCTACCTCTTATAGTCCTTTTTCTTTTCTTTTGTGATGACCGACACTAATCAAAATGAAAGTGAATATGTTGAGATATAACTTAGATTTTTTTTTTAATTTCAAAGTTTTTTATCTATCATGATATGATTATCTACCAGGATAAGGATATCTATGATACATCCCACTTTATTTAAACCACTATCTCTAAAGCATTATAAATAGAGAAAAAGCTTCATGTATTAGAAAGTGGTAGTATGATTTTCTCTTCTATTTTCTTGTATTCTTAGTTATAGAGAGTTAATTTTGAAAGTGTTTTGTTGTGGGTGTATTGGGTTCCAGGGTTATTCAGAGAGTTTTTTCTACGTTTTAACCTCATTTAATAGTGAATTTTTCCTCCTTCGCCTGTGATTTTTTTTCCTTCTTAATGAAGGGGTTTTCTAGTAATATTTGTATTTCTCATCTTTTAGTTATTTATTTTATTTTCTATTTTTGCATTAATTTGTGTTGCTTTTTGTAGGTTAATTCTTAACAAATTGGTATTAGAGCTAGTATGATAGTAACAAAGTTCAAAATTAAAAAATTTGATCACAGAATTGGTTTTGGCTTATGCTAAATCAAGATGAAAGCAATTCTGATACAGAGGGGATTACGGAGTGCGCTGTCGAGAAATGATAGTAGGCAAAGTATTTTAACAGTAGAACAAAAAGATGAGATTGATACTAAAGCCCTAGCCACAATTCAGTTGAGTCTCTCTAATGAAGTCTTATGAGAAGTCAGCAAGGAGAAGACCACAAAGGCGCTATGAGATAAGTTGGTATCGTTGTATTTAACAAAAAGTCTTACTAGTAAACTTCTGTTAAAACAACATTTATTCATGCTTTGGATGGCAAAAGGTACACCCATAAAATACACCTTAATGAATTTTATTCTCTTGTTGGAGATTTGGATAATGTTGATGTGAAAATTAGTAATAAAGATCAAGCTTTATTGCTGTTATGTTAGTTACCTTCCTTATATAAGCATTTAAGGGAAATAATTCCTTATGGAAAGAATACAATATTTATGAATGATGTTAAGGCAGCTTTGGTTTCAAGAGAGTTAATTGATACTCAATTTTATGATAATTCTAATAATAACCAAACCAAAGGATTATTTGCTAGAGGAAGGTCAAAACAAAGAGACTCTAACAAAAATCAATATCAATCTATATCAAACTAGAAACATTGCTGATCCTTGCAATTATTGTAGAAAACTAGGACACATTAAATTAGAATATTATAAGTTGAAAAGAAAATTGCAAAGAGAAAATCATACAAATTAGAACAATCAGACAAAGCTTGGTGTAGGCAGTGTAGCTTTAGATCACGGTGATGATAATGTTCTCTTAGTAACTAATGAAAGTTCTAAATCTATAAATGAGTAAATTCTAGATTCTAGTTGTTCCTACCATATGTCTCCTAACAGATATTGATTTTCCACTTATGAGTCTTTTAATGGTGGAGTCATGTTAATAGGGAATAATACTACTTGCAAAACAATTAGAATAGGAACAATCAAAATTAAAATGCATGATTGCATTGTGAGAACTTTGATTAACGTTAGGCATGTTCCTGATTTAAATAAAAACTTGATCTCTTTAGGCACCCTTGATGCTAACGGGTGCAAGTATTTAGTTGAAGGTGAAGTCATGAAAATTTCTAAAGGTGCACTTATTTTAACGAAAGGAAAGAAGTGTGATAATTTGTATGTTTTACAGGGAACTACAGTTTCAGGTTTAACAGCTATTTTATCTTCTTCTCCTATGTCATATTCTGAAGTTACCAGGTTATGGCCTATGAGGCTTGGTCATATGAGTGAAAAAGACATAACAATATTGAGTAAAAGAGGTATTCTTTATGGTCATAGTACATGTAAAATGAAATTTGTAAACATTGTTTCTTTGGAAAATAAAAGAAAGTCAGTTTTAGTACTACAGTTCATAAAATTAAAGATACTCTTGATTATATACATTCTGATCTTTGGGGTCCTTCACGTATTCTTTTTAAAGGTGATGCCAGATTTATGTTAACCTTCATTGATGATATTCTAGAAAGGTTTGAGTTTATTTTTTAAAGCACAAAAGTAATATTTTTTTAACTTTTAAGCAGTGGAAGGCTTTGGTTAAAAAGCAGATAGAAAGATAGGTAAAACAACATAAAACAGATAATGGTTTGGATTTTGTAATATTGAGTTCAATCCAGTTTGCAAAAATGAAGAAATTGCAAGGTATCATATAGTTGTAAATACACCATAACAGAATGGTGTTACAGAACGTATGAATAGAACATTGTTAGAGAGAGCCCATTACATGCTTTTCAAGGCTAGTTTATCAAAAGAATTCTAGGCAGAGATAGTTTTTATAGCTTGTTACTTGGTAAATCATTCTCCTTTTACAGCCATTGGTCTCAATACTCCTGAGGAGGTATGGTCTGGTAATCCTTCTGATTATTTTAATTTAAAAATATTTGAGTGTCCAACATATGTTCATGTGAATGATGAAAAATTAGAACCCAGAGCTAAAACTGTATTTTTCTGGGCTATGCATCTGGGGTAAAGGGATATAGATTTTGGTATTTTGATCCTAAGTCACCAAAATTTATAATTAGCAAGGATGTTACTTTTAATGAATTAGCCATGCTTCATTCGAGAGAAGAGTTTTCTGTTCCTCCTGATGCAAGACAAGTGAAAAGTACAAAAAAGCAAGTGGAGATAGAAATTGCTAATTTAATTTTTCAATAAAGAAATTCTACTTCTACTCAGCCTAGTTCAGTAGAGGTTCCTTCATCTTCTCAACAATAAAGTTCTTCCTTATAGTCTAGTTCAAAAGAGGAGCCTAGATCTTTCGAAGAGAAAAAAAATCTAGAAAACGAAACACAATCTATTGCAATAGGTAGACAAAAAAGAAAAATTAAGTCACTTAAGAAATATTCTGATGGAAGTATGGTTGCTTATGCCTTATTAGTAGCAAAGAAAATTGGTGGTAATGATGATCCTTTTACATTTTCTGGTGTTGTTTCTTCCGTTAATTCTATTGATTGGATAAATGCTAAAGAGATGGATTCTGTCCATAAAATTTTACTTGGGAGTTAGTGAATCCTCCTAAAGATAAGAAAATTGTAGGATGCAAGTGGGTCATTAGAAAGAAAGAAGGTATTCGAGGAGTTTAAAATTCTAGACACAAAGTACGGTTAGTAACTAAAGGCTACAATTAGGTACAAAGTGTTGACTTCAATGATATTTTTTCACCTGTTTTAAAACACACTTCTATTTATATTTTGTTATCTTTGGTTGCCATATATGATTTTGAATTAGAGCAACTTGATGTTAAAATTTCCATCATGAGGTGGGTGAGTATATTTGTTAATAGGCTTGTTGTATGATTTTTGTAAATGATGTATAATTATTTAAAGATATGATAACATATGATGTATGACTATACAGGTGAAATTCCTTATATTTCAAGGAAGAGTTTGCCGGATTATCTATGGGCTGGTAAATTCCTTCCCTGGAATATAAGATGATAGTGTCTCATATAGACTCTGATAAAAAAAAATCTACAAGATGGTTAAAATGCATAGGGTTAGGATGCGAGGTGTAACATCCATCACAATCATAGTTGTTGTGCCCAACCCTGACTGAACAGCCTTCAACGCATCGAATTCCATCAGCACATCATCACAAATGTGCTTTGGAAGAAGTGGTACAGATGAACCTCCAGGAATGACTGCCAACAAATTATCCCACCCACCTCTTACACCTCCACAATGCCTGTCAATGAATTCCTTAAGAGGAATGCTCATCTCTTCTTCAACGGTGCAACGCTTGTTCGCATGACCTGAAACACAGAATAACTTAGTCCCTGAATCGTTCTTCCTGCCAAAGCTGGCAAACCGCTCAGGTCCCCGTCTCAAAATGGTAGGAGAGACAGCTACTGTCTCCACATTGGTTACAGTAGTGGGACAACCATAAAAGCCTGCATTTGCTGGAAAAGGAGGCTTCAGTCTTGGTTTCCCTTGTTCCCCTTCTAGGCTCTCCAGTAGTGCGGTCTCTTCACCACAAATGTAAGCACCAGCACCATAATGGATATGCACATCAAAATCATAACCAGACCCAGATGACTTCTTGCTTAAATAGTCCAACCTTGTAAGCTTCTTGCGTAGCCTTTTCGAGGTTCTTCCTTTCATTTACATACTCCCCCCTTATGTAGATATAAGCTGCAGTTGCCCGCATGCCTACTCCGGCAATCAAACACCCCTCAGGTAGTTTATGTGGGTCATGGCGCACGATTTCTCTGTCTTTACATGTTCCTGGTTCACTCTCATCAGCATTTACGACAAGAGAGGACGGACGACCATCGGATACCTTTGGCATGAAAGACCACTTCAGACCAGATGGAAAACCAGCTCCCCCGCGTCCACGAAGACCGGATTTTTTTACTTCATTCACAATCCAATCAGCACCCTTGAGAACCAGATCCTTCCTCCGATACCAATCACCTCGTTTTAAGGCACCTTTGAGGAATGAGTCATGCACGCCATAAAGGTTGGTGAAAATGCGGTCTTCATCTTTTAAATCATCAAAATGTGTTTTTTCAGGTGGAGGTGGAGGTGGGGGTGGGGCCTGTGGTGTGCTGCCTGCAGTGCTTGCAGCTTGAGTGCTTAATGATCTGCAAACTGAATCCCACCTGTAATTGTAACTGTTAACCTGAGCTGATCAAGGTAGAGAGAGGATGTTTTTGATAGGTCCCTACATGCATAAATATTTGGGTAAAACAGAGAACCATATCTTGATAACTACTTACGACTTGTCAATTGTCAATATGAATGCCTTGATATTCATGGTTGGCAAATAAAGCTGGCTATACATCATGTCAACCTCATCTCGACAAACAGGATAAGGAGGCAAATTCTTGATACTCCATTCATCATGAACCATATCCTTAATGAAATATCAAATTAATTTCTTTCTATCCAACACCATGCGAGTGGTCAATACATTGGATTGGGCATATTCGTGCAACTACATGCAGAACATTTGCTGATTTGCTACTGCCAGTATACTTTTGGCCCTACTTGATGCAGACCAACCTAACATTTGGGCCAGGACACTTAAAAAATGAGCCTTGTTTGTAGCATTCATCAACTCATTACAATTGCTGCAGAAATTACTGAAATCTAACTCCTAGACACTTGCAGATTAAATGGAGTCACTATAATCCGATAGGAAAAGTAATAAAGGAAGAAAAGAATAGAGATGAGGACCTGGAAATTTCACAAGTCAGTTACTATGTTAAAAAAATGAAATAATGTGCCTCAATCCAAAAAATCTCTGTTAGCAAGATGCATTGATATAGATCCCAAAGCCTGCTCCTTTCTAATTTTGCACTTAAAGAGAATCCAAATTTTCAAGGTGCATTTCTATGGAATTATATATGGGGGATGAGAATTTTGCACCAATCATCATACTTCACGAACAGAGATAATCTAATGCTATAATTGAGAGAAACCAAACTTCCAAATTTCCTAATTTTGTATTGATGAATATCTTTTTTACGTATAAAAAACCCTTTAAGGTTATTTTATGGTTAAAATTGAAAACTTAAAACGATACCAAGACACTAGAGACGGAATGGAGGACCAAATGCGAAATTGCTGCTTCTCACATTCTGGCTGTTCTTTGCCATTCATATTAAAATATCTTACTGCTTTTGATTGGAGATTCGTGCAACTAAGATCATAGATTAGCACTTAATACTCAAATAGTAGAATGTGAAAGTGCGGATCCGCTCGTTTGCATCTCAATCGGAAATTTTAACAATAAAAAAACAATGATATGATTTTTGAAACAAATAGGAGTAAAGGAGATACAAAGAGAACTACAGGAGGATTGAACACTTGCAAAGCAATACAAAAAAATTATGAAAAAAAAAAGAATGGATAAAATTCAGAAAAAAATCTCAAAAAATAGAAAGAAAATCTATAATATTTGGATTCAAGAAAACGAGCAATGGATAATGCTTTAGAGCAATTGAGAGATAGCAAAAACCGTGTTGATTGCCATATACCATAAAGGAGAGATGCAGAACCCGTTTGATCCCGATCGAATTAAAAAAGGAGTTTCTTGAGGTGGTCTTGGAATGATGGAATTTCTGATCCGGCGACGGCGAAGAAGGCAGGAAGAGGCGAGACTTTGCAGATGAGGGGGGAGAGGATGATTTCACTCTTATCAAGGCCTGAGGTTATATAATGATCATCTCATCTATAAAAGGAAGAATCCCGATCCATCCAAATGATTAGAAGAGCAGTAACAGTCGTGAAAAGAGATTTTTAGGAAATTGTGATTGAATCGTAAGAATTGGATAATAGATAGGTGTTCAGAATGTACTTAGTTTTTTAGGTGTGGTTAATAGAACATATGACCCTGCTGTATAAGGAAGCATTACGACCTATAAGTAGTCTTGCAACGTCTATTATTACTAATGTATAAGTTCTTGAGCAGAATCTCATAGCTCGTGAATCAAACAGAAAAATACTTGGTATTTTCAGGTCGCGGATTGGGAGAGGAAAACGCCCAGCTGAGGACGTGTGGTGGCAAGCGAATCGAGGGGCGTGAGGGCCGGGGTTTGGTTTGCGACTTGTACCGCTTGATTTTCAAGAGCGATAAAAACTAAAAGGTGATGTCGATATACTTTTTTACTTGAGATGTCTTTTAAAAATAGTATTTATATATCTCACAATAAAATCAAAATTTTCTACTTGAGATGTTTTTCAGAAATAAAAATTTTAATGATTTCATTAATCTGAATAAATAAATAACAGTTAAAATAATTATTTTTACATGATATGAATTGATTAAGTATTATATTATTCTGAATTTATAGATTTTAGGTTTAAATCTATAGCAGAGATCTAATCTACTTCATAAATTTGATATGAAAAAATATTTTAATTTTTTTATTATGCATAAGAGTAATAAATTTTTTTATTACATTAAAACATTCCTAATAATTAAATATTTAAGCACGCTTTACCATGAAAACGATCTATTTTATCTTTTTATTTACTGATTTAATTTAAAAAGATAATTAATATTTTATGTTGTATGTATATTATATATAAAAAGAATAAAAATATGAACGAATATAACTTTATTAAAAAATATATCAACATCACTTTTTATTTCATACAGCGCGGTTTAAGGGCCTGTTTCGCCCTGGGTTTGCACACTTGCTTTTGCAGTTTCGGGCGACCGTTAGGCTTTTGAAACGGCTTAAGAGTTTCAAAAGCCTTTTACTCCACCGCCAAAGCTCAAAAAGCACGGGTTGGGCGGAAGCGAAGCTCCAGAATGGAGCTAAAGTCGTCACCCAAAACCCTGCCATATCGCCCCTCGATTTGTCTGTACACCACCACGCTTCCTCGGCTGGGCGTTTTATTCTCCCAATACACTCCCGTATTTTCATTACTCCTAGTTTATAAGATATCTGGAATCTGGAGTACTATGATTGCTTTTCTAATCATCAGATCACCATAACTCAAATAAGCAGGGAAAAGCAGAGAGTGGTGGAAAAAACGAACAGACTAACAAAATGAAATTATGATACAATTGTGATAGACATGAAGAGGAAAGATGGCTTGAAAAGCATGAAGATAGGCAGATTTGTGTTGAAAAAGACACCGAAAACAACATTAAGAAAGCACAAATACAGAGATCTATTGACAAGATGATTCCCTCCATGTGCCCCAACCTAAGTATGCAGTCAAATATTAGACCTATCTCTGATCACTGTCCGCAGTTGCTTGCACTTGAGCTGCGTACTGCAAGTTCCATAGAACATCTTCTATTGATGGCCGAGCAGATGTGTCTGGAGATATGCATTTGTTGGTTATGGAGATCACTATCGACAATGATTCACGGGCAGAAGTGGCTAGTACTATGGGATCAATGGTGCGTTTTCGCCCCTCGAGGTTACTGAATGGTGAAGACTGCATAACAGAGGTCAAACAAGAATTTGGAATAAAAAAACTGACAGTGATGGGGCCAAATTCCATTCTATGAAAATTTATGTTTACCACTGAAACACCATACAATTATGCCAAAAGAGCAGTATCCTGGTCAGTGATTAAGCAATTATCAAGAAGTTCCCTGAAGGGTTACATTACCCAAGGGTTTTGAAGCTAAAAATGTTGTAAAAATTTTAAATCATGGTATTTTTCTTTAGGTTTTAAATGTTTGGCTTTGCTGTTTGAATAATACAATTTGTAGCACATACTTATGCATGAGTTAGGCTAGGAATATAAAGGAAAGTAAGAGAGAAATTACCATAAAATATTGTATTACAATTTTAAAATAAGTAAACGGAGTTTCCAACATTATTGTAACATTGAGACATAAAATAATTATCATGATATATGTATAAAACCAAATAATTGAGAGGTGGAATACTCCAAAACCATGATATTTTTGTCTGTGCTTCCAAGTCATTGTGATATTTGGTACACCAAACCCACCCTTAATAAATTCGGAGGAAGGAAATATCAAATTATGGAAGCCAACAAGTTTATACATTCATGAATTTATTAAGTATTGTCAATATATTTTTACTAATTCTGACAATAGAAATACATGTTAGGCATGATTATGCACATGCTGTCCTGGATTCAAACCATGGCAGAATTGCTTACCTTATAGAAAGCAAAAACAAAAATAATTTCTAAGAGAATTAGGAGACTAGACAGCCTGCAGATATGAACTATAATTAGTGAAGAAATGCTTCCTTAAGTATTTGGAAGTCAACAGCACATTGTTCGTGGTTTTAATGCCCTCGACAATATTAGGCATGGTTCATCCTAGATTGATACCTGATATGCCAATTATCAAATATATTAATTGGAAGCACAAAGAAAAGAACTCATGAGTAATGAAATTCATGTGAGGGGAGAACAGATATGACAACAGCAATTATACTAAAAAATGAAGACATTTATTCCAGGGAAAGTCTGGATCATGGTATGATTAGAACAAAAGAAATATAAAGAGGGATTTGATGCAGATCTTGTCCATTTTAACGACTTTTGCCTTCTGCAGAATAAATACATTGGAACTTGCCAACGTAAAAAAAGGGTTTCTGTCTAACCATCTTGAGAGCCAGCAAAAATGGTATTGCTTAGTATACCACAAACCCCATTTGCAATGATTTGCATGGCATGCAGTTATTTTCTCATGATCACAGAAATTGAATACTCTAATAAAGGAAATGATCTCATTAAAACATTTTGATGTGTGGATAAAATTCTCAACATCTCTTAGTGGCCTACCTATAAAGATCTGAATAGAAATTCAATTGGGCCATACTGTGAGGAACAATTGACAACAGATTTCTGCCATTGATTAAATACAAAAAAATGCTGTTTATGACCAATTTAATGCATTCATAAGCTAAACTAGGCAAGATGTACCTTCTTAATTAACATTATGTGACAGAGACAACATGATGGGTCTCAATTTCACCTAAGGGTGGCATCTAGATTTGGATTATTTCTATTTGTGTGAGTAACATGATATATACACACAGGTCTGATTTTTCATTCCATGCCTAAGCAAGGGACAAAGCCTTTGATGCCACAGTGGATTTCATCTACACATCATGGTAGTCCTACAGCTAAACATTTTCATTACAAAATGTGGAGAAAAATGTTTAATTAGATAATATCCATGGTGTTTTGTATATAAATTATGATTCACTCGGAGCTACACAAACTACAATAGTCAAACTGTAAATAGTTCCGAGAAAGTACCATTTCATTAAGTAAATATGCCGCTCCTTCCGAAACCGCAGAGCCAAAAAGGGCTTCCAGTAGAATGAAACCAAAGCTATAAACATCGTCTTCCAAGTTTGTCATTTGCCTGGAAAGATTATATTGAAAAAGTGTATAAAAATAAATATTTGTTCAAACAAACCAGACTTCTACCATGGTTATCGTATTTCTAAAAAAATTGCTAAACCAACAAAAGCAAGGATGATAGGCAAAAGAAGGGGCTGTTATTATGAAAGGGTTCCATGGAACAATAAAGATAAACTAATAATGAACCTTCGAAGAAATATCAGAATGTCTCGAGTTCTGTAGACGCAGAACATTCATGTACTCAGTGGCAGAGTATGATAGCTGCACCTTCAAATCCCTTGATTGCCCATTCGGAATATGAAAGGTTAGCTCATGTCAAATTAGACATGGGGGTTAAAATACACCACTTTCCTTTCACTTTCACTTTTTCATTCTTTTTCTCCTTTTCTTTTCTTTTTGTTTGAGCAGACCTGCCCTTGAAACTAACCTATATGCTCTCATATCTACGCAATTAACTGTCTTTTGTGACAACTTGCTTTTGCGGTAACAGTAGGGTTTACAAAATCTGTGCATGCAATTTCTCGTAGAAAGGTTTAGGAGGACCAAGTTCTTTGCTCACTCACCTCCAAAGCACTAGAAGATGGTAACATCTTCTCCTGTTTGCATTACCATGACAGTTTTTTAATCTCTGTTGAAAAAAAAAATGTATCCCCCATTATGCAGATGTTAGACTTGAACCTATGACAGGACCATAAAAGAAATTATATGCTTCTCTGTTTTTTAACAGAGCATTTAGGTCCATAACCGGTAATGGCACAAGCTGCAACCTTTAATTACTTGGTGGATTCAGTTGGTAGACACTAAATATGTGAACATGATGATCTAGGGTGATTGCCTAATGAGACAAGGTAAGAAGTTGTTTCCCCCATATGGTAACACCTGTCACAGCATAGAATGCAACGTATTAAGAAATGGTAACAACAATCGCAAAAGGTCCATGCCACTCCCATTACAACATCAAGGCCACCATACAATTTCTCTTTCAGACCATTATGTAGTGTCCGCTCTTGGAGTTCATTTCTGAGAATAAATTTAAATGTCTATTGAGGTATCCAGTTCATAGGAACAATTAGCAGAGCGTAAGTTATGGCCTCAAGAAGCAAACAATCAAAATGAATGGTTTGACCAAGTGTGTCAAGAAAGCAGAGAGTACATAAAAGGGCCAAAGGCATGGAGTAGAGAAGACAGAAACCATAACTAAATACACAATATACAGCGACTGTTGAATAGGTGTATAGGGCCAGTAGTACATTAGTCAATTCTTCTCTTCCATGCCAACATGTAAGCAATCACATAGAGCAGTTCATGAACCATGAAATTCTTAGTGATCAAATGGGAGGATCTCAATTCTTATTGGGAAGCAGAACCAATACCCTAGACCTACACCTCTATTATGATATTATGCAGAAATACACTCTCATACACCATTTTGTTCCTTATATTTACCATTCTTTGAATGAAAAATGAGTCCACTAGTTACACCTTTACAACCACATCATGAGATTTTCCAACTTGTAAATAGCAATGTCAGGGTTTGATCTCTGCACATGAATGAACACATGCATCACTGCCCATTAAAAAAAGAAGTTGAATACACTCTATAGAAAGTCAAAACGTGGATCCATGCATATGTAAATTACTGAATAGAAAAAAAAAAAACCCACAAAACCCACAAACACCATTTAGATGTTCGGTTGCCTGTACCTGTTTTCCCAAGATCACTACCAGAAACTTTCGTGTGCTTTTAGTTTTTCAAGTGTGTAGACTGATTTTTTGGGTGGGTGGGTGGGTGGGTGGGGGGGAGGGAACCAAAATATACATAGAACTTACCACGCATGAGGTTTCCTATCCACTGATGATGATTTATGGTCTTGAGTCCTTCCCTGCAAGTCAAGAAAAGAACAAAATTAAGGATGCAATATCTATGATAAACTGAATCTGCTAGAATATGTGCTGAACAAATGATACTATGAAGAGCATGATAGTTTGGAGAACTGACTATGTTGATCCTTTACACCCACCTCACGTTTCTCGATTTCTTCAAGAATAATTGAAAGTCCGTAGTCGCTCAGCTTCCCTATCCGATTCTCATCAAGCAAAACATTGTTGCTCTTTAATCGATTGTGGAAGAAACCAGGAATGACACCCATATGGAGGAAGTGCACAGCCTTTGCAACACCTATAAGAATTGCCAGTCTCTCTGACCATTTAAGAACCTTCTCAGGATTATACTCTGAAGAGATTAATTATAAGTTAGAGACTGACAATGTTAAGGGAAATTACTGAGTAGTGAAAATTCAGGATATGAATGGGGCTCTGAACCTATCCCTCCTCATTGCATTAGAAGCTGACAATTATTCAATTATCTACTAAGAAATTAACAATGTAGATCTGTTACTGGAGGCTATACATACCAGAAAGATGCAAATGCAAATTTCCATTTGGGATGTATTCATATACAAGAAAGACCCGGTTGACACTGGAATCATCTTGTGGACCATCAATACAGTGCCCTAAAAGACAAACCAAATTTGGATGGCGAAGCTTTGAAAGTAAATCCAACCGAAGTTTCAAATTTCGAATAGAACATCTCTTAAACAGTGCCAAACATCGTACAACAACATAGCTTCCATTCTCAAGTCTTCCCTTGTAAAGCTGCACATTTGAGAACATCTTGTCAACCGCATTTAATAATAATTATATAAGCTAGAAATGATAAATAAACTGCAGTTCAAGGAAACTCAATCCACTGTCTTGTTACCTAAGGCTGTATTTGGATGCACATAGATTCACTTACTAGCAGGGTAGTTTCACAATAAGTTAATAACCAAACCTCAGGTTTATCCAACATTCTGAGTGGGCACAGACCCCAAATTCATTGGGAGAAGGCATACATGATGATTGAAATACTGAACTAATGCTCAAATTACAGATGCAATTCCAAAAAAGGAAAAAAGGAAAAAAAAAGTTGGAAATGCAAAAGTTGAATGCAGGTCAGTCAATGCATTGCACATCCTATGGTAATGTTTGGTCATTTCCATTTTACATGACCTACTTCTGTGTTTGATTAAATGGTGCATCAGCCTCTAGACCAGCATTTCTTATTTGATAACATCATGTGAAATTAATATTGAAATAAATGAATTCAGCTAAATGGTTTGTTCGAGATGCAACATATTTCATAGGATGCACATACATTTAGTTAAAGTGGTAAAAATAAATTTAGTAGTAAATTTGAACAAACTATAATATCACAATAAATAAAACGATGGTTCATCCTTTTGATAGATGCAACTTCAAGTCCAATCTAGCTTTACACAAGACATTGGAGAAGAGACATATTCCAATCAAGCAGTCTGCAAGAGATTGCCTGTTCCCATGAGAATTGGTTCATAGACACAGGCACTGTAAATTAGTTTAGGGTATCATGCCCAAATTGAGAACCAAAGTGGAGACACATTGAGGACAAACAAATCGTTTGTTTCAATACGTAATTATAAGAAGGTAGGAAATGAGAGCAGAAGTTCAATTCAAAGAAGAAAAGAGACCTAGTCAGAAAAGTCATGCAACTAAGGTTCATAGAACACTCGATTCAGTAAATTTATAAAAGACTTAAAAAAAAAAAATTCAGAGGGGGTGAGTACCTTCGCAATTGAACCATCACCCATATATCTTGACTGGTCAAAATGATTTGTTGCGTCTTGTATCTCTTCCAAGGAAAACAAGCGATATGCTGGTGAATTTTGAGAACTGGTCTTCACCGTTTGAGAAATATATCCTGAAAAGTAATGGGCAACATCAACAAATGCATTCTAAACTTCATTACTTATATGTTAACAAAGAAATGATCTGGTTCTTAGATTTTGAAACTCAATCATTATGAACTAAATTGTAGCCTTCTTCCCATGCTGCAGATTTGCATGAGGTATGAAACGCAGCACATAAAAATTTGCAGATCATTCCACCTGAAATGGTAATCTATGGTAGAACATCATGGACATGGAGCAAACCCAAATATAATTATGCCACCATAAACTCTGGCATTCTGTGACAGTTGCACTGGACCTAGTACATATATTCCACACGAGATAGATATGTACGTTGAAGGCCCAAAAATACTTACAAAACTTGGGTGGTTTGAGATCCCTACTGCTTGATTTGTGTGGACAAAGAGGGAAAAGTTTGCCACATTTGAGCTTTGTTCTGAATGAGAATAAGAAGCAAACAGTCACAGAATCTTTCCATTCAGCCACCCAAATACTTCCATGGAAAATGTATTAGTCATCAAGATCATGCACATGACTGCCAAATGAATTCTAGTGCAGTAATTTGTATATGAAAATTTCTGTCATTTGAATGGATGTACATTCATGTTGGATCGAAAAACTGAAATCAAAACAAAGCAGAACCCAGAACTGAGATGCACGCAACCAAAGAAATAATATTGTAAACAGACAATGCAAAATAGCTGCATTACTTGAATTTGCGAGGATCTCAGAGGAGAATCCTGTTGGTGCGTTATCCGGCAGGTCCTTGGGCAACAAATGCTGCTCTGATATTCCTCGTGAACAATATCTCTTACAAAAAATAAGCAATGCAACTAAAAGCAGTAAACCGACAACAGCAATTCCTCCAATTACGCCAAACAATGCTCCAAACCCTTTGCCCGTGGAGTGTTTCCTTTCCACTACAATCTCAGTCGCTTTGCAAAATGATTCATTATGCTGATGCTGCGAATCTATGGACAAACAATTCCCATTGATTTTTACAACTCTCTGACCTGATCCCAAGCTCAAGCATGAAGGCAAACCCCCCATAAATCTGTTATCAGAAATATCAACAAACCCAAGCTCATTGCTGCAACGTAAACTTTTAGGAAGAGATCCGCTAAGCTGATTTGATGCCAAATTCAAGTAAATTAGATTTGGCAAAGAAAATAAGGATGTGGGAGGTGTTCCATGAAGATCATTGAACGACAGATCAAGATGTTGAAGCTGACCCAATTCACGAAATTGTTGAGGAATTTCACCAGTAAATGAGTTGTTACTGAGAAGTATAGTAGCCAGACTCGTGGGCATTATCGGCAACTCAGAATCTAACTCATTTTCTCGCAAATCAAGTATCCGAAGGTTACTTAAGCTACTCAGATCAGGAAATTTACCAGATATATGATTTTGAGACAAAGAAAGATATGTGAGCGTTGTAATTCTATTGATCGAAGGAGGGAATGCTCCGCTCAACTGATTGGTCTTCAAGCTCAAGGACGTTAGATTCGACAAAGAATCAAACCAATCAGGGACTGTGCCATTGAAGAAATTCCCATCAAAAGACAAAGTCTGGAGCTTTACCATAACCAAGATCTTGGGAGGAACTGAACCACAAAGGAAATTCCAGCTCAAGTCCAGAATCTCAAGCGAACGTAGTCGGTGGATTTTGTCAGGGAGAGGGCCCCACATTCCCAAAGAAACCAAGCGGACGACTCTCAAGCTAGTCAATCTCGTCAGAGTAGTGATGAAAGAATCCATGGAAAAATCCTGAGATAGAGTCTGACCAGGAATGGGATTGCCGTCAAATGTGGAGACCTTTACAGGCATGTCACCTACGATTATGAGCTCCGTAACAGAGTTTCCGAAGCATGTGACGTTCACCTGGGGCGATGGAGGAATGCCACAGAGATCTCTACTGTTATTCCAGTTATCCAGCGGTTTCGGGTATTCCAAATGCTTCCGAATCTGCCTTAGAACTTGCGTCTCGAAAGTCTGTAGTTGCTGGGAGGCAGAGATACAAAGAAATACGGAAATAAAGAAAACGAATGCACGAAAATGAGCCATTGGTGGAAGCTTGAGCAAGTGAGACAGAACTTTTCTTTTCTTCAAGAAGAGACTCGACTCATGAAAAAGAGCTACAGAATGTGAAGAGGCATACAATCATGAAAAACCTCCATGCGCAGAAAACATTGCAGAGGATGATCAGCTTCGCACCCCTTTCTTTGCAAGAATTCTTGGGTTTTCTTGAGCTTTCAGAGAAAAAAGAGTACGAAACAACAAAATAAAAGCTGATCCAAATTGGGTTTTACTCGAAAGTCTTTCCCAGCACAACGGACGAAAGCAATCAAGCTAAAACAGAAGCAATTCGAAGAACAGAATCTGATGCTGCAGGTAGCGGTGACTCCGCGAAGTTTGAATTTTTACAGCGAGTGGAGAAAAGAGCATCAACAGCCAAAAATATCTAGAAAGATCTTATTTTCATTCCCACTGAAAAAAAGAAGAGAAGAGAAAGAAAAAAGCTTCGAAGTTTGGGGGAAGCAGTGGCTGTAAAGTAGGAAGTTGGAAAGTATTGGAAAGTAGCAAATGAGGGTAGTTAGTGAAGGTCCTTTACAGCTACCACATGGCATTCTTCAATTCAACGACTGTCCTTGGCATTCCCTTCAATTCAATTCAAGGTGGATTGCAGCAGAAGTTTTAGTCTCTCTCTCTCTCTCTCTCTCTCTCTGCCCTGCCCTGCCCGGCCCTGCAGATGGAGCTGTGGTATAGAGAATCTCTTCTGGCCCTTTTTTTGAGTAAAATTACAGAAGTGGCATGATAGGTTATTTCCTCTCCCTCGGTCGCAGATGACAGAAATGCCGTGTGTCTGAGGCTGGTGCAACGGAAAAGTACTGCTATCCGCAGTCATCATCGGCAATGCACTCTGCGTCCGAACACCTAAAGGCTCATTTTGGATTGGGTGCGTAAGGGTTGTGCTGGAAATGCAAGAGCCATTACCTTTGGAATTGTGTTAGAAAAGTGGAGATGGGAAGATTGGAGTATTTAATGAAGAGTAAAAAAAAATCGAAAATAATTATAAGAAAAAATAAAAGTATTATGATAGATAAGATCGCATGTCAGTCTTCAACGGTGAGTAGCTAACGTAAGTGCTAACACATCCAAATGGACCCAAACAGTTCAACGATAAGACCACGCGTTAATTGGTGTTGGTGCCTAGTTAATAGTTTCCAACTGTAAAATGATAACATTTTGATGTGGGCCTATCAATTATAAATAGACATTTAAGAAAGAAACGTAACTAATTTTTCGTTAAAAAATCAATTGGACGCAGAGCGTAGACTTGTGGCGGCTGGGACGTCACACAGGTGGAGTGGAACATGTAGACCATCTACAGAGATAACTTTTTCAATTTTCCCAAATATTCATCTGCCCCACTTAACAAAATTGAAACCGTAACCCCCACGTGGTGGTGGTCGTTGTT
>JAYJMB010000001.1:302424-313202 GCA_036873735.1 Pouteria campechiana
AGTCGATTGTATCTAGTTCTCTCCTAAGAAGCCTCAATCTGTTAACATTCAAAGTATTTTTGAACATTTCGAAGAGCAATCCTGAGGCTAGGAAAACCATTGCTTTACTCAAACAAACAAGAAGATGGGTAAACGATTTTATCCTATGTTGTTGCAATTTCACTCATAACCCTCCAAAAACCCATTTTTGAATCCTGATTTACAACACTCCCCTCCCCTGCCTCCCTTTCAAAAAAAAAAAAAAAAAAAGATTTGAAGCCGAAATCTGCATTTTTTGTTGTTGGTAGCTCTTTTTTGAATTTTCTTGTAATAAAAGGCTGTTTACAGCGGTAGGGATTGTTTTCTACATGCTTTTGTTCCTTGTTTATGCATTTAACCAGGTTGAATGTTCAGCAGTCCACTCTCAAGTCTCAAAAATGGTAAAAACTAAAAAAAGCATTATAATATATTTTTTGTTATCTTCATGTGCAAATGACATGTTTTAACTTGTAGTTACTGAAAATCGAATGTGGATTTGATGCTTTTTTTAGATTTGTGGAAAAATCTTCTCAATTTGGGGATTTTTCCTAGATTTTTTAAATCAAATCATATCATGGGTCTTAATGATGTAAAAAACTACCATTATGATAGATCTACTAAAAAAATTTCCTATTTTGATTATTAATTCTTGATTATTATGGTTTTGATAAAATTAGGAGCCATTTGGGAGAATCCCAAATTTGATTTTTAAGTTTAAATTGGTGATTTAAAATAAATAAGAATGATATGTTAAATATATTTAAGCACGGAGCTCAAATTGCTTAGTTAATGAATAAGAATAATGTCTGAGGTATATTGAAGCATGGAGCTCAGACTGGGAGTTCCTATGAATCAGAACGATATATTTGGTAAATTTAAGCATAGATCTACATGAAAAGAGATGGTAGAATTGATATTTTTAATTTTGGTTTAGGTGGAATTAGGACTAATTTGAGGTTTTCTGTTAAATATCATGATTTGACTGAAATTTTATGATTTCAACATGATTGACATGGTGGCCAATATTATGGATTCTCTTTAGGTTTACATGCTCTTCTCTTGTTTATCATTGTATGCTTCATATGGATGTATTTCCATTATTTGTTGCATGCTGGCATTTGAAGTGATGTTTTTGATTCCAACTATATATTTATACATTTTAATTCAAATTGCTATGTTAAAATAAATAAGAATGATATTTTAGGAATATTTAAGTGTGGAGCTCACACTGGTGAGTTTAGATGAATAAGAATGATATATTTGGTAAATTTAAGCATAGATCTATATGAAAAGAGATGGTAGAATTGATATTTTTAATTTTGATTTAGGTGTAATTAGGACAAATTTGAGGTTTTCTATTAAATAGCATGATTTGGCTGAAATCGTATGATTTCAACAAGGATGTATTTACATTATTTGTAGCATGCTGGACTCTACAGTCATATTTTTGATTCCAACTATGTATTTATCTTTATTCTGAAGTTTTATTAAAATTTCTAAAAATTTTCTCTATTTTTTTATTCTTTTTTATTTCAGAGATAAAGCTCCACAAAAAACCAATATTATATCTCTGATAAATACTATAAGTCTGGGGCTAATGATATTTCCTCTTTATATTGCTAACACTGAATTTGCTATGCAACTATACTTTTTTTTTTTGGTATATCAACTAAACTGCTTCTATTAAATAGCACTAGTTTGATTGCATAATGAGAAAATCTTGTAGCAAGCCACCATTGTTTTTTTTTCCTTTCAATTCTATTTATGTTTTTAAACATCTCATTTTTCTTCATTCAAAATTATATTTTTGGAACATTTCCAAAATATTTCTCTGGCACATGTTTTTTCTCAGTATTTTCAATTTGCCACTTGTAGTACATACATTACATACAAACATATGCATTAAATATGAGAGAATATTCTATGAAGTTGACTTTGTGAAGGTCTAGCTTTGATGGTCCCATCCTAATATAGGTTAAACATCTACCTTGTTCATTAAATTTGTGTCATGTATTCGGCTTATAGCTCAAAAGTTTTATCAATCAATAGCTTATGTCAATTGAATCAAAGGAAATGCTAGAGAACATTGATCCATGAAATCTTTTATTTTTATTTATGAGGTCCATGAGATTTGGCTGATAAATTTAATACCTTGATGAAGTGTTTTAGTAAAATTTAAGTAATTCCAAGACTCAAATTACTCTTCAGACAGCTTTTGTACATATTTGAAATTTGAACTATAATTTATTATTGTTTCAAATGATGAGGCCTAGTTAAATCAGTTTTGATACCTTTAATGTTCAAAGGGCTATTTATCCTTCATAGTTGTGTCTATGATGTCAACTTTGTAAGATCTTTTTCCTATATATATGTGTGCATGCATGCTTGTCATTTATCAATATTACAAACATTGTATGCATACTTATCATTGTTGGTATTATAGACACTGTATTCATGATTTTTGCATCCTTCATATGATGGAATACGTATTCAGTCCCTCCACTTATTGTAGACAAAGTAATCTTAATATTCTCTGGTTACAACAGAGGTTTATTGTCTATTCTTCTCATATTTAGCAAAGGCATATTTGTATTTCCTGAAGTTCGAAGATCTCCTAGTAATTGCTAATTTTTTGGGTAATTTATTGGCACACAAGCCAGATTTGCAATTGATAATAATCTGCAAGTTTAAATTTTGCTAACCACCTTGAACATTTTTCTAACATTTACAAAAAAAGACTTAAATTGGCACGTGAAAGAAAAATGCCCTCGTCATGTTGTTTTCTCCAACCAAGTTGGCAAGGTCAGTTTTGCCTTTCAGTTAATCATTTGGCCTTTTCACAATGAAAGCTTTGCAGCTTCTGTAGTAACTAAAGATTTGTCAGATTCTTTGCAAGTTTTTTGCAAAAGCTAAAGAATCGTAGGATTCTTTGATGTTGGTTTTTTTAAACTTTCTATATGAATATGAAAATTCTCTCAGTTGTTCTTATTACCCTTTTACAGTAAATCTGCTGTGTGATTCATTGATTAATTTTCTCTGGTACAATATCCATTTTTCATCTCTCTCTCTCTCTCTCTAACTACAGGATGCTGTGGAATATGCTGAATGTGAAGCTGTTGTAAAAGACTATCCTCCATTTCGAGAGGCAATGAAAAGGAGGGGTATTGAAGATATGGATCTTGTGATGGTTGATGCCTGGTTGGAAAATTCTAATATTTTTCTGTGAAAAATGCTGGCTTTTTTTTCCCTTTATTTTTATGATAACCCTTTCAACCCCTTTTCTCCCGCAGGTGTGTTGGTTATCATGGAGAAACTGATGCTCCCAGTCGAAGACTTGCCAAACCACTTATCTTCTGTAGAACTGAAAGTGATTGCCCGATGGAAAATGGTTATGCACGCCCAGTTGAAGGCATCTATGTACTTGTCAATATGCAGACAATGGTGGTAGTTGAGTTTGAAGATCGAAAACTAGTCCCTTTACCTCCAGCTGATCCATTGAGGAACTATTCTGCTGGGGAATCACGAGGAGGTGTTGACCGTAGTGATGTGAAACCACTGCAGATAATTCAGCCTGAAGGCCCAAGTTTTCGTGTCAATGGCCACTTTGTTGAATGGCAAAAGGTAGTTTGATACAATTTCCCTGAAATATTGTCACTAGCTAATTAACTGCTGCTACTATGTTGCAATTTAAAAACATCCTATTAAGTTTTGCGTAATTTGATGCTTGTGACCAGTGGAATTTCCGAATTGGCTTCACTCCTAGGGAAGGCCTAGTTATGTACTCTGTTGCCTATATTGATGGCAGCCGGGGTCGAAGATCAGTTGCCCACAGGTTAAGCTTTGTTGAGATGGTGGTGCCGTATGGAGATCCAAATGAGCCGCATTATAGAAAAAATGCGTTTGATGCAGGAGAGGATGGCCTGGGTAAAAATGCTCATTCTTTGAAGAAGGTTGAATTCTGAACTTTTTGTCCTGCCATGGTATGTTTTATCATCTAATGATGATCCCAGGTCCCATGTCTTTCCTTTCTGAAATGACTTCAATGTTGCAGGGATGTGACTGCTTAGGCTATATCAAATATTTT
The DNA here is from genome assembly GCA_036873735.1 of Pouteria campechiana. Lineage (NCBI taxonomy): Eukaryota > Viridiplantae > Streptophyta > Magnoliopsida > Ericales > Sapotaceae > Pouteria > Pouteria campechiana. The sequence goes on from JAYJMB010000001.1 coordinate 306,527, forward strand.
GATGCTCATTTTACAAATTTCACCGGAGGGGTCGAGACAACTGAGAACTGTGTTTGCTTGCACGAAGAGGATCATGGAATCCTATGGAAACATCAAGACTGGAGGACAGGCTTGGCAGAAGTACGGCGGTCTAGAAGGCTAACTGTGTCATTTATATGTACTGTGGCTAATTATGAGTACGGGTTTTACTGGCATTTCTATCAGGCAAGTTTGCTGTCCCTTCTGAAATTTGTGCAGTAGTTGACTTTTATTGTTATTATTGATTCATATGAGATGCTTTTATTTTGATTGATTAAGCGTGTGCCTTTTGACACCATCTAATAAGGTTTGTTTAGCCTGTTGTGGGAACTGAATTTTCTTGCAACTTGTCAAATATGCGGATCATAGAACAAGTTTTTTAATTCATGGCATAAATGGCAAGTAGGTTTTTGCATTAAGGAGTCCTTTACATATTTTTCTTTTCTATAATAATATATGGATGCCATATGACAATGCATGAACTGATTGAATGAAATAAAGGAGATTGTTGCAGATCTTCTTTGATGGCAATGTGTGACTCTTAAGGAATTTCTAGGTTTCCTCTTTCCTCAGTTCTCTCTCTCTTTTTCTTACTTTGTTTAAGGAGTTAATTCTGTTCAAATCCTTTTTTATTCCCTCCAAACCCTAATTACCTAGTTTCTCTTTGAATCTTAGCACAAGAATTTTTCTCTTACTAAATTTATTCTTTTCTTACTGTGAGGGATTTTCTAGACATGCTAGTTTTAATACTTGGAGATATGCTTTTGAGGACTTAGTGACTTAGATGCATTGATGATTTAACAATTAATGTGTTCATTGTTATAAACTCTTAGGATGCATGATATTTATGATGTTCATGGCATAAGTTTGTTAATATTGATTACTTAAATTTTTTTTTTCTAATTAAATTCTAGTTTTTTATTCTACATATTTAGATTTAGGACATTAGAGTGTTTTAATTTATTTAGATCTAGGACGTTAGAGTGTTTTATTTTATTTTAGGGCTCATGGCACTTTTATTCTATATCAAATTTCGTATCAAAGTTGGTTTGTACTCATTGTGTTGGTATTGTGCATATTTTAGTTAACATCTCATACATTTTAGTTACTTTCAATTGCATCTACTTGCAATTTTAGTCTTGTTAATTTTTGTTCATATTGCGGGCACTATTTTCATAATTAATTGTTGTCTATTGTATTCTTGGAATTATAATTTGCGTATAGCTGTTTTTCTTATTTTCCAGTTAGTATTATTTGCATTCTAGACTCAATTTAGTTCATGCCCACCCATAGATCATAGAAATGTGGATTGAAATTGGTTGGATGAGTTAATGTAAATAATATAAGATGATATCAGTTACAAAGTGAATAAAGATAAAATAGATAGGGTTAATAATGGGAAAGGATATGTTTGGCGATTGAAAATATAGAATAATGATGGGGAACAAAGAGATGGAGTCGATAATGTTATGTCGCATTAAGTTGTAACAGTAATGGGGTGGAAAAGGGGAAGGGCCTTGTACGCCTTATCCAAACACATCCATAATGATTTTTTTAGCCACAAGAATGTTCGCCTGGGACCCATGGTAGCTTCTTTGAGCCACCACAATAATTTTGAGGATGAAGAATCCAATCATAATAACCATAAATGGGGTAGATAGTGTCACATTAGGCATGATGATTGTACAGAGTAATACCGAGCTTGACCATGGTGGAGACATCACAAAGAAAGCGTAGGTGGATGCACTTTCTTTTGATGGGGGACGTGGTTCTAAACCTTTTTGGATTGGCTAGTAGACATGGATCACTACTTTTAGTGCTATAACATGGTTTACCAAAGGTATGCTAGATTTGGTAACTGGTTAAGCTAGGTTGTGCTGGACTAATCTAAAGTGTTAGATGGATAGACGAGGTGAGCACACGTTATCCATTAGTTTGAGATGAAGAAAAGGCTTAAGAAAAATAATCTCCCTCCTTTTTGAATTGTCTTATGGACCAATTGCAAGCCCTTCTCCCAGGTCAATGACTGTTTCAGAATACAAGAGTAAGTTTGAGGAACTCATACTGCTTATTGATGTGAATGAGGATCCTAAGGTATTTTTTTTTTCTATGTTTTGATTGGATGTCAGGTATGAGTTGAGTCCACTTAATGTGGATTCTTTCGAATGAGTGTACCATTTTGTCCAAGAATATGAGCAACACTTAAAAAACCCAAATTTTGTACAAAGTATGGCCTTAAAATTGGGGAATCATCATCTAAAAGTGCTTTAGGGGAGTAATTGACAAGTTAAGCTTGTTTACTTTTGGGCTAGTGTGTCTGTACTCTGGAGGGACTAACCTACAAAGAGTTTAACGAAGAGAAATCAAGGCAAATTTTTTTTTTTTCACGGAAACCAAAAAGGTGGTGATTTGGGTCATTAAGCTTACCAGTACCCAACTTGATATCTTGTTGTTGATAAAAAAAATATAGGCAATGAATTTGATGAGGACTTAAAGGTAGTGGAATACATTCTTGAAGAGAATATGACTAATGAGGAGGAAATGAAGGATTCCTCAATTTTATTGTTGTTAAGGAGTAAAAGAGAATGCGACCGATGGGGATGAAACAGATGATTCCTTTTATCTGTTTTAGGAGGTAAACTTTCCCTTTCCATGAATCATGACAATAAGGAAGGAGTCCCACAAAATAAGGAGCATGCTTAAGATGGGGAGAGAGAGAGAGAGAGAGAGAGAGAGAGAGAGAGAGAGAGAGAGAGAGAGAGAGAGAGAGAGAGAGGTGGCAGTAAGATGTTTTATATCTCAAGGATGATGATAATTGAAGGGGAGGACCAATATGTTCCGCACTTTGATTTGGATAGTTGTAAAATTGAGTATAAAGGAGATGAGGTAGAAAAGGACTTGTAAATGATGTAATCATGTTAGCAATAAAGTGAATAAAGAAAAAATTAGATAAGATAAATAAATAGGTAAGATAGGGTTGATTATTGAAAATATAAGTAATAATAAGAAAAAATTAGATTTGTTAGATGTAGTTGGGGTTGTTAAATGTCGCATTACATTAAAGAATATTAAAAAGTGCATTTGCAGATGTATGACACATTTTTCTATAATTATAAATATACTATATTTTTAAAATATTAGCAAATATATTTATAAATCTATAAAAAAATCTATGAATACCAACTTTGTCAAGCACTGTTAGAATGCTTTGAAACTAACATTAATTTAATTTATTTTATTTTTTGTAATTCTTTAATTACTAAGCCATTTTCTGTACCCCCAAAATATCTTTCTATATTGCCAGGAATTTTCTTCTTCCTCCCACTTTTTTTTGTCTCTTCCTCTTTTCTAGTTGGTTGCCATTGTGGGGGGCTTTGAACAAGCAAGAAGGAAAAAAGATATTTGTTGGACGGTCTTGGCCTATTGAATGACATTCGAGGACCTTAGAAGTAGCTCTTGTGTTGCTCTTCCTCTTCATCATCTCAATCACTTAGAGTTCTAGTGAGTGTTTTGATGGGGTTTTGTTGTAGTGGGTTTTGCAAGTTCTTCTATCACATCGGTTTTTTTTTTTTTTTGGAGGGGAGCTCTTACATCTTACAACTTTATTGTGATTCTCCTTCTCACCCACATATGATTTTGTTTTCATCTTTTGAGCCTTTTAAATTTTGAGGTTTTGTTTATTTGAAGGGTAGTTTTCTTTCTCCTTGGACAGGAAAAAAAAGGCAAGGCTCAAAGGTAGCTCTTGAATAAAGATAAGATCTGTGGGAAAAGTGAAGAAAAAAAAGATTTTGAAGTTATGGGTCATCTTGAATGACATGATAACTGCGGAATCTTCAAATGAAGAATCAAAAGATTGGAAGAAAAAGAAGAAAGATGAAAGATGGGTTGTTTTTAGCACTTCATGTCAGAGATTTTGCATCCCACTCTTGCCTTCTATATCGGTCGTTGATACGAATATCTTTGGAAGATATCCATTTTAGAAAGGGATTTTATAAAACCACAAAAGCATTACAAAGTGTGCCCGTGAAAATGGGTAAATTTGCAGCGGATATTCAAGATCCTATCCAAGTTATCAAAGAGCCCCTTTCCTCCAACCCTGGTCAACCTCTTTCTTGACCCATGGACCTTTTGTGTCAAATTGCTCGATGAGCTCTTTAATGTGGATAAGATAGATTGCCCAATTCTTTTTGTTATTAGCCTTCGTTGACTTTATCATAAAGAAATACAACATCATCTTCACTCTGATGTTCTTTTTTAATATGATAGCGAGGCATCTGCTTAACTTCTTATCTAGAGAAGGAAGCAAATGGAGAGATTTTTAAGTGAGCTGTTGTCTATAGAAGAGAGACGACATATTCTAGGATATAAACTAGGTGCGACGTTCCAGTTTGATCAGGCTTCTTAGCAATTTGAGTAGGCAGCGGCTTCCTCTTGCATGTCAAGGTCATTTGAGCCTGTATTTACACCTTCATCTGTTCCCATAGTGTCAACATCTGCTTCATTAGTTGGGTAGGTGTTGAGATGGGTGTGAAATGCTTTTACCATCTCAGTAGTGGCATTTTCTAGAGTTTTTTGCTTTTATCCAAACATATCTTGAAAGTGGTTCCCATGGTGGCTAGGCTTGTGATAATCTTAGCCACCCATTGCTGTTGGGTTGTTAAGATCGCATTCCCATGTTGGCTAGGCTTAGGACAATCTTAGTCACTCATTGCTGTTGGATCATAAAGATTGGATTCCCATGGTGACCATAGGGATTTCATTCTCTAATTGAAACTACACACTATGGCTGTGATCTAACTTGCTTTGCTATAAAGTCTGATTGGGAATTGAATTATTCAATTTTATTTATTAATTTTTTAATGACAATTCATTTTCCTTTTGGGTTCAAACCAACTTTGACAAATGTGGATGGAAATTCTGACTTCATGGTAGAGTGAGCTGCATCAGGAGTCTACCTTTAATTTTTAGGACTTGTAGATGAGATTAGGCTAGATTTGCCATTGTGAGAATTGAGATGTGCTTATGAGATTGGGCTAGATTTGCCATTTTAAGATTCAAGAAGTGTTTTTTTCCCCTTCCATTGCTTTTTAGAGGTCAAAGGGCGAAAAGAGGGGTATCCTTGAGATTATGGAAAAAATAACACTTGTCTTAACGGAATTAGCGTGGTTGTAAATTTTTATAAAGCTTTAGGTATATTTACTAATATTTTAAAAATGTATGCACATCTATAATTATAGATAAAAGGTATTGGTAAATATGCAAATGTCTCGTAGGAAAAACAGAGTTGGAGAAAGGGGGAAGTAATTTTTTGTCTCCCTTCTACATGAATCCAAAAGGCCCCTTATGCTAAGTGTGGAGATAAAAATTGTGAGGTCATCATAGATAATGGGAGTTGTTTAAATGTTGTCTCTCCACCATTACTCGATTGGTTTGAAACTTGAACTGCATCTTACTACTATTAAAGTGGCTTGATTAAAGAAGTCCACTTTAGTTACTTAGAGGTGGTTGGTACTTTTGCAGTTATCTACATTAGGACTACTTTTGGTGTGATGTGGTTCCTATGGATCTTGGGTATACCATGGTTATTTGGCCTTGATGTGATTAATATTTGATGGTCTACTATGTTTGTATTTGTACATACTGGAAAAAAAAGATTGATCTAAATCCATTTTCACTGAAAGAGCCGAAGGCAGACATTAGGAGTTATGTGTCAAAGCTTGAGTCGAAAAGATCTAGACTTGAGTAAAAAAGATTTAGACATTTGCTATACTCTAGATAGTTTGTGAGAGAGTCATTAGACCAATGGTTTCTTGCAAGAGAGGTTGATGAATCATCCTAGGAAATTCTTTTTGAGTTTCTAATTTGTCCACGTACATTAAGTAGTTTAAGGATGTTGTGCCCGAGGAACTTTTAGATGAGCTTACTTTGATAGGAAACATCCAACATGCTGTTTATCTTGTTCTGACATCTCTCTCTAACTTTCCCTATTATCAAATCAATCTTGTTGAACATGTTCAGTTGAAGTGGCAAGTGGATGAATTGTTGTGAAAGGGCTTTCTTTGTGAGGGTATGAGTCCTTATGCTGCCATTCCTTTTTTAACACTTCAGAAAGATGAGAATTAGTGCACGTGTGCTGATTATCGAGCCATAAATAGAATCAAAGTATAGGTTCCCTATACCATATTTGGATGATATGCTTTATATTATAGATAGACTGATCAATTTTTCTTTTTTAAATTTACCTAAGAAGAGGATATCATCAAATTTGCATCTCACTTGGGATGAGTGGAAAGCTTCCATTAAGACGAAGGGTGATTGATAAAAGTGGCTTGTTTTGCCCTTTTGTTTGACCACTGCATTTTAGTATGTTAATTAGAGTTATGATCTAGGGGTTGATTTTATTCATTGGAAAATTTTTTGTTGTCTATTTTGATGATGTCTTGGTCGACACCAAGTCTAGGGGAGACCACATCGCTCATCCGAAACAAATTGTTGGGTGCTTGAGAAAGAAAATTATATGTGAATATGAAGAACCCCCCGTTTTTAAAGGATTTAGTCTCATATGAGGGAATTTTAGTATATCCTACAAAAGTAAGAGCCATAACCAAGTGGTTTGAATTTAAGAATATTCATGAAGTATGATGCTTTCACAGTCTTG
>JAYJMB010000001.1:313302-336043 GCA_036873735.1 Pouteria campechiana
CCATGTTCTATATGTGCTTCATCAAAGGATTTGATTCCATTATGGCCCCATTGCTGATAACATTTGAAAATATGAGTCATGCTTTCACAGTCTTGCCATGTTCTATATGTGCTTCATCAAAGGATTTGATTCCATTATGGCCCCATTGCTGATAACATTTGAAAATATGAGTTCAAATTGACTAAGTCTACTTTAAAAGTCTTTTTTGAAGTTAAGGTTAGGGAGATGGAGGCACCTGTACTATATCTTCTCAGTTCTCCAAAATTTGAGTTCATGTATGATGCTTCAGGGGTGGGAATAACTGGAGTCCTTAATCAAGAGGGCATCCTATTGCTTATTTCAGTAAAAGTCGAATGATGCCAGGCAACAGTACTCGTGACAAGGAATTTTATGTGGTTGTGTAAGCTTTATCCTGTTAGAGACATTATTTATTGCTTTAAGAGTTTTTCTTGTTTTCTGATCATCAAGTTTGAGGTGTGTTAATGCCAAAAGGGTTGAATCCTAGGCATGACAAGTGGGTTGAGTTTTTGTAAGAGTATTTATTTTTACTCAAAACATAAAGTTGGGGTAGATAATGGGCTTGATGATACTTACAGCATGAGGGTTACAATTGTACACTGTGTATGGAGATGGTTTGATCGGATTAAGGATGAGTAGCCAGTTTGTTCTTACCTTTGAGATATTTGTATTTGACTTTGTTGAGGACCACTAAGAAACCATGTAAATTTTTTTTATTCATAGTGATTATCTATCGAAGAGCACCCAACAGTCTCTCCCTAGTACATCCATTTGTGTGGGAGAGCCATGCAGGAGGGCTGCTGTATCCCTTGTGGAGGATAATTTTTATTGACGTAGTCTCTAGAGAGATGAAGCCAAAATCATTGGACAATGTTGCGTTTGTCAGACAGATAAACAAAGAAAATAGAATGCAGGGTTGTAAACCATACTTCCTGTCCCATATGCTCCTGGCAAGATGCTAGCATGGATTTTGTTTTGGTTTTTTCTAAGATTTTCTGCAATTATGATTCTAGTTTGGTGGTGGTGGATAGATTTTCTATTATGACTAATTTTTTTCCTTTCTTCAAAACATTTGATGCTAGGGAAGTTATAAAATTGTTCCATAAAGAAGTTTCTAGACTTCATGGACTCCTTAAAATCATTGTTTCCAAAAGAGATGTTAAGTTTATGAGCTACTTAAGCATGAATCTAGACAAAAACAATTATTATAATCAGGTTTTTTTAATTAATTTTAGTTTTGGTGTAGATATGACTAATTTGGTATTTTACTTAAATCAAGTGGTTTGGCCCAAATTAAGGGAAATGATTAAAATAAATCTTTCAATTTGTATTCCATAACAAACAATATTGTCAAGAGTAAATGAGGATAACCTTGGGATTTTTGTGTAATTAGGCATTATTAGAACAATTAATTAAAATTGATGAAATTTACTAATATAATCTGATTTGATAAATAGTTAGTGATGCAAGAGCAGTTTCTTTTTGTTCTGTGTCTGTTTTTTACATTTTGTTGCTTAGAAATATCAAGCACATGCTTCTAAATGTTTACTTGTATCTCACTCTTGCTTTTGAAATGTTGTTCAAAATGAAGGTTGCATATTGAAGCAGACATATCTATAATAAGATGCTATGGTATTAACCATGATCTCCTTTTACTTCAAGGGACCTGCTGTTTTCATGTTTTCTCTATGCAATATATGAAGGTTTTTCTCATTTATATTTCTTGTCTTCTCATTCATTGATATTATATATGATGGAAGTTCACATGTGCTCCCCACAGGATGGTAGAATTGAAGCTGAAGTTAAACTTACTGGGATTCTCAGCTTAGGTGCACTTCAACCTGGGGAGTCCCGAAAATATGGCACAACTATTGCTCCTGGTTTGTATGCACCTGTTCATCAACACTTCTTTGTTGCCCGTATGGACATGGCTGTTGATTGTAGACCAGGAGAAACGTTCAATCAGGTGCACTTCTGTGAAATCAAAACATATTTTTTGATTGTTTACAAAGTTTTGGAAATGAATTTGAATATTCGTATTTGTAGTTACATTTCTGGTCACATTATGGTACAGCAATTTCTTGTAGAAATCATATTGCCTTCATATCAATGAGATTTTGCATTGTGATTACAATTATGCTATTTCTTTCATCAAGGTATTAGGATTAATCCCACCTTCCCCTATTGGCTTATTATTAAATGCTTTGTTGTGAACATGGACAATTCATGATAGTAGCAAAGGATGCTATGCAGACTAGTCACTGTATGCAGACTAGCAACCATTGCATATAGGGGGATGTTTGGATAGAGGCATTTCAGCACATTATTTAGATGATGTAAATCCCGGGTGTAAATATGGCAGTAGTGAAGGAATTGGTGACATCACTTTCAAGAAAGTATTGGTCAGAATAGTCCCATGGTCTGGAGTTTATCTCTAAGGGTCTTTGTTTGGGAATGAGGAAAAGAGGTGGGCAAAAAGGAATATAGAAAAATCTGGGAAAAGAGAGGAAATGATGTGATAGGGTATAAAGCAAATAAAAATAAAATAGGTAGGCTTTTTGTATGAAAAGACGAGAAATAATGATTGAAAATATAAGTAATAATGAGGAAAGTAAGGTCTGTTAGATAGTTGAGATGTCAAATCATATCAAGAGATGAGAAAAAACTGGTGGATAAGGGTGGAAAACTTTTGCACCATCTTTTCATCATTATCAAATGGAACCTGAGATTTGAATTGTTGCGGAATTGAGAAGTATCTGTATCTTAATTATGTACCCTAATACTAATATTTGTGTATTCTCTATGGTTAGTTCAGCAGTCCTGCATTTGTTTGTAGCATGAATCCATTGTTTCATAAACTTTGAACTAATTGTGTACTTCCTATAAACCTTTATTATGTATTTCCTTTACAAAATGTAAACTTATACTATATTATTTTTCTTAATATAATTGTGGTGGATGCAAATGCCATGCTCATTTTTTAGGTGGTCGAGGTGAATGTCAAAGTTGAAGAGCCAGGGCAAAATAATATCCACAATAATGCTTTCTATGCTGAAGAGAAGCTACTTAGATCGGAACTGCAAGCTATGCGTGACTGTAACCCTACAACTGCTCGTCACTGGATTGTAAGGCGCATTTATCGCACTTATTGTTATTTTTGAGAAGATGTATTGCAGATTCTGTGACATTTACCTTTTCTGTTTAGAAGATGATGCAGTACCATTTGAGTCTTTTCAGTCATTCGTGACATAGAATGGGGCTGGTGCCATAAGATAGCTGTAAAGCTATGTTGTATATCCAATTAGAGAAGTCTTGAGTTGTTATGTCCTTCCTGCTGCTCCTGTACTATAATGTTTAGATACACAGCTTATGTGCTATTACATCCTTTTTAGAACCTATAGAGGGACATTGGTCATGCTTGTGAAGTATTACTGTGAAAATTTGTGTTTATTCCTCCATCCATATGCTAGTTAAAGCAAACTGGTCAAGTAAAAGCTGCAGTAGCAGTTATGCATGAAATGGTGGCTGCTGTTTCCTTACCTGGCGATAATGGTTCATTATTGAAAAGCAGCCTACATTACATTATTACTGCCCTCATGGCAAATGATACTATTTTGTTGCCAGAATTTTGTCAAGATGACTGCAAATCGTATGTTACAGGGCCTGACATGTTCAGAACATTTAGAGCATAAATGGAGGTCATCATGCTCACCTTTACTATTAATATGCTGCTTAATGGCACTATGCACAAGTAACCAGACGTTTGACTGTGTGACTTGTTACTAGTGTTGCACCTACCTGAGATTCTTAAACATTTAGTGTGGCAATTGTGGATGGAGAATTCCAAACATAGGTAACTAGATTGTAGTTTGCCCAGATAGAATTCAAAATTTTGTTTGGCCAATTTATCTAAATTTTTGCTTTATGTTTTGTATTAAAATGCCATTTCAACCTTGTTCATTAGTACATACTAAACAGGTATCAACAGTGAGCAAATAAAAGATACTAAGTAAGTTTATGAATTATAACCTCATTCTATAGGCTATAGCATGAAAGATTTCATGGAAGTTTTTGTAAGGAGGGTTTTCAAACAAAAGTTTCAAACATTAGGTATGAGATTAAGAATATTAGTAAAGATGGGTGTTTTGTGAAAATTGGAACTTAGAAAGATGACTATTTAGAAAATCAAGCTCTGTATTTTCTGACCAAACAGGCAGAATTACAAACTTTGATGCTGCTGTTGGAATCTAATGAATCCAACTGCATTTTGGTTTGTTTGAATCTGATTGCAATTTCAGGGCATCCCATTGAAACTAGTAACTCCTATTTTAACATATTCTAAATGGTATTGAACTAAATGAGCACATCCCACATAAGACAAAGTTCTGCCAGTGAGGATTTGAAAGTCTTGGACATATAGCTACACCAGTCTTCACAATTTCAAATATTGTGACGAAAGTATCACCAAAATATTCGTTTTAGGATGTGGGCCAGATGTTCTCGCTCCAGATATCAAGAATTTGAGTTGGTTAGGAGAAACATTTGAGATTAGGGAGATAATTTCAAAATTATCTCCTTAATCTTGATATATTCAGATTATCTTGTCGACAGTTTTGATAGCATGTGAGAAAAAGGGGAAACAAGAGAAAATGGAAGAGAAGAGTAATTTTTGGATTCCTGCAAAATCACTTTCGTTGTTTTTGAAACTACACGGAAGCTATCCAAAACCCATTTTCGATGCTTCTATTATTGTTTTCCCTCTCAAAAATACCATTTCCAGTTGCTGATTTGTAGATCAGGGAACCACGCAGAGGCTGTTTGGCTGTTAGGTGCTTGGATCACCCTCAAAATTGATTTTTTGGTTTTGAAATCACCTCCTGAAGGACTGAAACTGGTATTACAATTGGTTTCGAAGGACAAAATATCAAATCAAGTAGGAATCTTGAAGCCATTCACTCGACAATACTGTAGCAGACAAACGTTTTCTTTCTCAAATTTGTCAGCATTAATTTTTAGTGCTTTTCTGTGTGCTTTCACTATTGATTTCACTTCTGCAATAGTCGTCCAACCACTGATTGTGATAACATATTTGATGTTTTTTTAATATTTTTTATTTATGTTTTTTCCACTGTAACACTTTTCACATTAACAGCTCATTTCTTGTTTTTATTTATTTTTTGATTTTTTCATGCCTGAATGATGAAAATTTTTATAAAGATTTTCTGTTTTAAAAGTTTTAAAGACAAAATATTTATATTTTTTGAAAATATTTATAAAAAATAAAAAATATTATTTTTTTAGCAATGACATTTAGAATAGTTAGCTAGCAATTTTATTACTTTATAAAATTAATTTATATTTCTATAAAGTGTTAAAACTAATGGTAAAAGTTTATTTTATTGAGAATTATTTATGATATTATTAATTATATTTAACGAGAAGCGTTTTTTCTTTTAATTTATGAAAATAGTTTTTTAGTATGGAAAATTTTTTTCTTTAAGTATGAAAACAGCTGGTGAGTTCTTTTTGAAATTAGTTTATCAATTATAAAATTTATATTTCAAAAAATATATTTATTTACTTAGTTTGCCATATAAATACTTGTAAACTTCGTCATTAAGGAATGTGTATATATGATTTAAAATATGAAAACAGATAGTGAATCTTATACAGGTCTCTTTTTGGCAATGAGGTATGGTGCTACTATAATTTTAGAATCTTGGTTTTTAGTTGTTTACATTGTTTGCATATGTTTTACAACTTTATGCAACCTAAATATACCTTTAGTAATATTTTTCAGCAGAAATCTACTTTATCGGTGTATGTGACATTGGTATGTTTTGATTACTTTTCGTATATTGGCATTTTAAGTGATGTTTTTAATTCTAAATTGTATTTGCATTTATGATGATTCATTCTAAAGTTTCATTGCAAAATTCCTAATTTTTCTCTATTTTTTTAATTTTTTAACATTTTAGCAAAATAGTTTGGCAAAATTATCGATAATTTCTTCGAAATTAGCAAAAAATTCTTTTTCTAGGGTCAATGAAATGTCCTCTTTCAGTGACACTACGATCCCTGAGCTACACTACATTTATTGTCATCAACTTTGAAGATTTTTCAAATCCACTACATGTTGTCCTCAACTTTGAAGATCTTCCAAATCCACCAAAATACTGGTGAAAACTTCCCTTGTTAGATAGATGAATCCATGCATGTTTTGACATACTTTTGTTAACACCAATTTAACTGAAATGTTGATGATATAATCGTAAAATTGTGAAGATAATTCAAGGTTCATTAATCATCTATTCAAAATTTTATTTAGATTTTTTGAAGCTTATATTAAATAATATTTCATTCAAAATCAACTGAATTGTCAATCTAAACCTAACCCAAATTTGTTGGGGTTGATAAAGTTTGTAAAACATGGTTAGGGTGGGGTTGACCTGAATATGGTGCAACCAACTTGGGTTGGAGGTAGTTTATAGTCTATGAATGGTGTGTGCTGTGCTCCAAATCCTAGCGAAAGATCATCTGTTTGGGAATAATGGAGGAGATGAGGAAAAGGTGGAATATGAAAGTGGAGAAAAATAGAGGAAATAATGTGATGGGCAGGGTAATAATCTGAAATAGAGTGGATAAAGATCAAATAGAGTCTGTTTGGAAGGATAGATAGGAGGTAATGATTGTAAATGTATGTAATGATGATGAAAAAGAAGGGTTGTTGGGTAGGTAGGGGTAGGTAAATATCATATTAATTAAAAGGGAAGGGAGGAGGGAAAGAGATTTTCCTCCCATTTTCCTCCTTACCTGTGGGTGCATGTCACCTCACTGGGGAGATATGAAAGAGGGCCTTGTGCTAGTGACTCTGATGAGATGGTATGCATTAATTGGTTGCTGTATGGTTCAATACATAAGCTTTCATATACAATCTGCATTCCCTTTATATGGTGTATATACTTTTCAAGAGCTGTTGGTTTTTTACTACTTGTTTATGCTTACCAGGTTTATTATTTGCTAAAATGCAGGCTTTTACATGTTCAAATAAACTGGGGAAGGGCTATTGTCTATATTTTCTATCTTTATTGATCTAAAATAGGGGAATTTTTTGTATTCAGGTGCGGAACACAAGAGCCGTAAATAGAACGGGGCAACTAACTGGCTATAAGCTCATGCCTGGTTCCAATTGCTTGCCTCTAGCTGGTCCGGAAGCCTTTTTTCTGAGGAGAGCTGCCTTCCTGAAGCACAATCTCTGGGTCACAGCATATTCACGTGATGAGAAGTATCCTGGAGGAGAGTTTCCTAATCAAAATCCACGTGTTGATGAGGGACTTGCTACTTGGGTTAAGCAGAATCGATCTCTTGAGGAATCTGATATTGTTCTATGGTCAGTGCTTTTATTCTATTCTTTGTTGCATGTCATGAAATTTCTACTTGTTAGTTTCTTCCTTTTCTCCTCCTCATGCTCCTCTTGCATCATTTATCCTTTTCTTCCTTTCCTTGCATCATTTCTTTTTTCCTTCTCCTCTCCCTTGGTGTCCTGGTTGTTAATGTTGTTCGTGCTCTTAATTCTAGAAATTCCATATCATAATGCCTCTTTGCCATGGGTATTAGGTGTTTTCCATGGGAAGAAAACTATTTGATATCCTCGGAGAAGAATTCCTAATTTTACTAAAATGCTTGATTGTGCAGATTCACTCAGTGTATCTCAATATTCACCAAAGTCATACTACATGATTCCCTGCAGTATATGCTGTGTTTATGAAATCACTTTTGCTTACTCTTTTTGAATAAAAGTCATGAAATATATGATCCAATGACCATAAGACCATGGCAATATTGTGGCATGCAGTCTTTGTGAAGGAGCTGAGAACCTCTTGTCAAAGTCTTTGATAATTTGTAACAGAGATTTCTTATAAAGATGTTAGATGATATTTCTTCACTTGAGAAGTTTGCCTGGACTAGAAAAACAGGCTGACTATGATGCCCAACTTTGAGGTTCATAAGGTGCCGTGAGAGATAGCAGATGAAAGAGTCCCAAGTTCATATTCCTCTTGGCACTATTAAAGTGCTGCCATGACCTGGTGTTTTTGTTGTTGTCATAATCTGAAGGCTTTAAAAGAATCTGCTAGATCAACTAGAAATGTAGGCATTCATTGATGGTTTGGGATTGCTATTTGGTTTTCATCCGACAAAACACAATGAATGACAAGAGAACAAACATGATCGAAACATGTTAGACCCAGTGTTCGCAGTTTCGCTGAAAGGGAAAATTTTACTAATTTCGGAGAAATTACTATTAATTTCACCAAACTATTTTCCTAAAATACAAAAAAACTAAAAAATAAAAAAATTATGCATTTTAAAAATGAAACTTTAGAATAAATTACAATAAATATACATACACATTTAAACTTTAAAAAATATTTTAATATCAATATATAAAAAAGTGATGAAAATATATCAATATTACATACAATGGTAAAAAAAAATAATTTTACCTAAATCCAAGTTAGTGAAAAATTTAATAGTTGAAATGTGATTTTTTATTAGAATACTTAATATAAGTTTTATTCCAGTCATCAAAGTCCATATCCTTAAAATCATAGATTTTGGGGGAAATTTCTAAATTTGGTAGATTTTCATCTAAATCTTAAAAAGGTGTTAAGGTGTTAAATCAATAATAAATCTACATAAACAACTTAGAAATACTTTTCAAGCAATAGCTATTATCATTTGCATATGAAAAACCAAATACTACTACTACTACTACTATTACTACTACTACTATAAGAGGCGACAAAAATCTATTACGAATTGATTTAGGATAGTTTAAAAGCATGTTGGAGTGAAATGGAAGGGTTTGGTAACTCAATATTTGGGGTTCTTGCTACCACACAATGGATTTAGGATTTGTTTTTTGTTACTTCAATCTTTTATTTTTAAATTGCAAGAATTTATTTTAGGAATGTATCATGAATGATTTGCAGATGGTTTCACAGGTTGGAAAAAGGAAATGGAGAAAAGCATTAAAACTAGATTTTGAATTAAAAAAAGGATAAGTTGTTTATGTGGAAATTTTTTTCCAAAATAATATCGAAAATTTCTCCATCTCACCGAAATTTTCCCATCACAGTGAAATATTGTTGATATTTTCTCCAAGATGTTGATAATTTCTCGTAAACTAGGAGAATAACATTTTCTCTAGCGAGAACCTTTCCCCAACCAGTCAAAATGAAATTTTTGGCGAAATTTTTGTAGAAATTTTTGATATTGCGAACAATGGTTAAACAAAGGGAAAGAGCACACTGTAGGAATTTGCGGTTATTGTTGCGTAAACTAGTGTTACCAAAAATTTTAAACCTTGCCTTTCATGTTTTCTTTGATTCTGCAATTTGAATCAGGACTTATTTTTGTATTGGATTGCTATTTTTGGTGATCTCAAATTGTGCTGTTATATCCTTTTTCTTCTTACATTTTATGCAAATTCATGTTTACAAAGCAGGTATCTATACGTTGCTTTCTTTAGTTATAGCATAATGCTATATAGTGGCCTGTATGTCTCAATGGAAAACCAGGTGATAGAGTTTTTGTGTTGGTTTTATTAGACAAGATAATTATTTAGTCTGTTCCTATATCCATCCACCTCTAGTCAACCCTCTCTTTTCCATATTCAGCAATCATATTTGTCTTTATTTCATTATCTTGCCGATGTTACTTTCTTCAAATTGACATTATTTTTAATTCTGTTTTTCATTACCTTTTGTTCCCTCTTTAATTACCTCTATCCAAACAGGCCCTAAGCATTTAGTACTTAAAATAATGACTTTATCATTCATAATCTTAAATGTTAGTTCATATCCAAAAGTATAGCATAGATATCTTTATTATTATTGGAGTAGCTCTAAGCATGTAGTACTCAATAACTTTATCACTCATAATCATAAATTTTATTTCATATCTAAAAGTGTGTGTATGGGAGGAAGTTGGTGTGAAATATGGAACAAAGACTTGAATGTATTTGTCAAATTACACATTGAAGATGTTTAGTTTTGTGGCTAATTATCATGCATAAATAAAGCTCACTCCATTTGTAAAACTTGGAATACTTGCTTAACTGAGGTCCTAAAACATTCTTAACTAGATGTATAGGTAGGCTATAGTTTAAGAAACATCTGAAACATTAACTAAAAATTTACCATTTGCTCATGGAAAATCCTTGAATATATGGTTCTAACACTTTCCCATATAAAACATTCCTCTCACGCAGATAATGGGGCTCACAAAATTTTGGATTCTTTTGAAACTTATAGGGTGAAATAAGTTGGGGTTGTAAATAGGTTGGGCATTCGGAAATGCAAAACTGTTTTGCGTCCTGGAAAAGTAATTTGGATTTAGCTCAAAGTTGCAGTGTTCAGTGATCATAATGATCAAGAAATCACTTCTAAATGGTTAGAAATCCTGCAATTAATTATGCTTCTCTCAGTTTTGCCCACCCATAGCCTTGAAATCACGAGCTTGCCAATGGGAAAATCTATAAATAGGGTTTCAATTTCTGCGTTTTGGGGGATCCAAAAATTGAAGAGGAGGGAGGTTGTGCCACTTTTACAATTCGTTTCCTACTTAGTGAATACTAGAGGGTTGAGAAAGTGAAGATCAAGGTTATGAGAGAAGGAAATAGCCTCCCTAATCTCTAGGTCGAGGGGTACTAACCGGTTTTCCTTGGACTGAGGGAGGATCTTGGCCTCTTAGTATGAGATTGGGAAAGTTATTCCTGATCAAGGTTTCTCCTGGCAAGCCAAGTTTCAAGAATAGGTGGTCTGTGCTAAGATGGTTTCCTCTCCTGTTAGGTTACTGGGTGAAGTCTGATTGGCCATATTCTATTTTCTTATTTTCTTGCTTAGGTACATGCACGTTTGTTCCCATATGCATGCTATGTGTTTGTTGAAATGCCTGAAAAATGAGCTACCATTGGAATGTAGGTGCCTAAATCACCTCAATCAGATACTCTGTCAAATACTCTGTCAAACACTTTTCTTGAGACTGATTAAGGGTATGGTGGATGCTTAAAACCTTCCCACCACATAATTAAGCTCTTAGTTAGAATCTCTTTGTAGACCAGTTAATTAGACTTTACCTATTCCAGCTTTTTAGCCAGTGGTGACTCCAAAACTTACATTCTCACAGTCTAGCGACTCTATTGGGGATTGTTTGACTTAAGAACAAGATGTTTGATCCAGAATCTCAGGTTGCATAGTTAATTCTTGTGTAGTTTGGGCATTTTCTTTGTACTTTTAGTGATTTCGTTTTTTATTAACCATTGAATTTTGTGACTGTCTGGGACATTGCAATTCTGGAAGAGAATTTCTAGTAGTTTGGGGTTGTTGCTGATGGTTTCTATTTAGGGAGTTCGAGATCTAACTATTTTGGTTTAGGGGAGTTTTGTGCTTGGCAGTATTGGTGTTTGATTGTGGCGGTTTTTGTTGGGGGAGTTTGAGACCTAATTATTTTGGTTTGGGGAAGTTTTGTGGTTGGCATACTGGTGTTTGGATTGTGGTAAATCATGGAGGCAGTTCTTGGCATGACAAACATTGATGTTATTTGGTTATTCAGGAGTTTGGGAACCATCAACTTAGGATTTTTTTCGATTGATTTCATTCTGATTCACCATCCAGTTCGGACTACTGGGATTGCATTTGATCAAATCTATGCAAATTGCAACCATAGTTCAATTTCACCATCTTAGTTGAATTTCCATGCCGAATTTGCTTATAAGGATGGATTTCAGGAGCCTTGTCTTTGTAATTAACAACAACGGGCAGTTGATTACGAACTAGTGGAACTTTCATTTTGAGTGATGCATTATTGCTACTGATTCTTTAATTCAAAAGTCTTTTAGTCAAATCTTGTTGCAACGAACTGGTTGTCTTGTTTCTTATTCACATCTAAAATTGGAATCAAAAGGTTTCCACCTATTTTTCAGCAAATTCTTGTCATTTGATCTGCTGTAGTTTGGGGCTTTCCTCCACCAAGCAAATCGTGGTGGGAAACGATTACAATGATCCCAATTCCAGCTTTATAGTCGTTTTTTCTTCCTTGATTCCTCATTTCTGATTGTGACGAGGAGATTATGAACATTGTTTGATTATGGGGTTTTGAGTTTTAAAATCGAAAGCACTACACTAGAAGTTTGAACCTGTCATTAGTGTTTATCAACTACTGTTATCATTAGTTTTGGCTTGCTTGCATATATATGCTTGTTTAGGCATACAGGTGGGTTAATGTTTGATTGGTTTGTTAAAGCTCTGAAAGTGCACAAAGACAATGAAGCTTGGAGTGGAGAAACCTTAATGGGAGAGAGCATTCCCCTTTTGTTGATACTAGTATTTTTTCCATTTTTTATTTTCTTCCTTTTGTTAGCTTGAAATTGTAGCTTGTAAACCTATAGAATAATGAAACTGCATTTGCATTTTTCTTTCTTTGGATCCACCTAAGGTCTCGGGAGCTTTTAGGAACCTGTATGTGAGTAAATAATATTGCCACGTCATTGATAGTAGGCATGGATTCTTTAAGAGCACCTTCCACAACACGCACTTAAGATCAAGATTAGTTTTTTGAAGCTTGGGAGGTATATAGTTGGGAGAACCATTAAAGGAGGAGAAGCCTAGATCGCTAGAAGTTGTTTGTTGTGCATAGATCATTTAAAATTGATTGTGGATTGTTTGAGGAATAATTTGAATTTGAGGGTAAATTATCTTGAAAGCACTGGAGAACCTAAAAGGCATCCAAGGAAAGTTCATCATCCAATCTGAAGACCAATCCAAACTAGGTCTAAGATGGCAAATCAGCACCCTGAAGCTTTAAGGGGCACCAATAATGAGGCCTCAAGAGTAATATCAACTGAGGAACAGGTCACTGCACTTAAAGAGGAAATGTGTGGCATGTGAGACAGTGTGCAAAGACTCACTAAACTAATAATGATACAACTTGGGCAAACTGCTCAACAGGAAGCACAAACCAGTCTCCCTAACCTGTTGGCCACAGTAGTAATGGAATACAAATAACATTTTTAGATCCACTAAGCACAACAAAACTATTATGACCATTATGATGAAGTAGATCATAAAGAAGCATGTGTTAATGATGATTTACATGTTGCTGTTACAAGGTTAGAGGAGACTGTTTGACAAACACAAGGACCCACAAGTTCATTAAATTTGAAAGAGTTTTAGGTATTCCCGACGTCCCCAGATTTTTAGAAGTCATTGTTGTGAAAGTACTCAGAAGAAGGTTTCTGTGAAGAGCACTTCTAAAGTTACTGCACTGCCATGAGCAAATATAGTCGTGATGATGGACTTATGATTTGCTACTTTTCGGAAAGTTTGGATGGACTGGCTCTTACTTAGTTCCACTCCCTAGTATGTATATGTATGCAACAAAAACCAAATGAAGCCTTTACAGCTTATGCAACAAAGGTAAGAGCTGTAGTTGCTCAATTAATTGAACCGATGCCCAAGCAAGAACAATAAATGTAGTGGCCCAAAATTGCACTTCAAAGTTGGCAGGATGCCTGATGATTCATTGTCAACCTGATTTCACTATGCTTATCAATATGTGGGCCTGAATTGAAAACTAGATCAAAACTTAGAGAGGGGAAACTCTGTTGCTTTCACTACCCATCCCTTCGCAAATTTCTGATTTGAGTTGAAGAAATTAAAGACGGAGGGAGGAAGAAATGAAGATAGTCTTTCCAATTTCTAGGCTAGCAGGTACTACCCGGTTCCTAGGGAATTTTCAGTCTTGGCCTCCTGGTACGAAGTAGGGAGGATTATCTCCAATCAACTTACCCCTCTATATTTAGAGAAGAAGTACATTCATGAGAGAGCAAATCAGCTCATAAAGAATTTGACGAATTCGGTTCTTATTTGAGATTGGCCATATCCGCTCCCCTTATTTCATATCTCTACATGACACTAGCATCATTATAATTGCTTGTTCTAGGGTGTTAGCATTAGTTTCGATTTTGTATGCATCATGTTTGTCAAAATGGCTAAACCAACAATCTGCCATTGAAACATAGATGATAAGTTTACCTCAGTCAGGTTTTCTATCAAACACCTTGTTCAGAGACCTCTTTAGGGTGTGATGGGTACTTAACACCTTCCCATTAAATAAGCCCCTGCCTAGCTCCGATTAGTGTACTAGTTAATTGGACTTATGTATTCCAACTATTCATTCGGTGGTTGACTCCAAAAACCCACATCCCATAGGATCCTTTAAGGGATATCATTATTTGTATTTGCTTGTGCATTTCTTCAAATGGTAGGGACCAGTGTTCTTATTATCGATAAATACCTATTTATCGGTGGCTCGGAAGAAAGATATTATCATTTTTATCGGAAGATAATATCGTTTTTTCAGGGATCTTTATTGGAAAAATAGAAAAAATTAGAAAAATATGGAAAATTTGAGAGATTTTCAATGAAAATTTGTAATAAATTATGATAAATATAAACACATAATTTGAGCAAAAAATTAGATTAAAAAAGCCACCATTGCATGAATAATAAAAGTACACATAAGAAATGCATGTAGGGCGGCACAAGGGGAGTAAATCTTAGAAAGAAAAAATATTATATTAAGCATTATATCTCTCATACTAAGTAAAAAAAATATGATAAATGCTTTGAAAATTAAAAAGTCTTCACAACATATACATCCAACAATATATAAAAACGACAATAAACATTCAAAAACCAATCAATTAACATATTTACAAATTTTAGGAAAAAAATTTTATTTTCCACATTTTTGGCATAAATAAATATTCTAAAATTCTAACTTTTTTTTTTATCACATGCCGTATTAATTTTCTGGTTATATTTTAACATTGAAATACTAATCAGGGCCTACATTAATATAGCCATGAATTAACACAACGTCACAACCCATATAAATTAAATAATTATTTATTTAATAAATAATCGTAATTAATTTTAAAATATAAAAAATTAAAAAATATGTTTTCATAGAATCTATACACATTCATGCTTGAAATAGCTAATTATATTGCATTTTTCGTGACCCATAAAGTGATTTTTGAAAGAAATAATGTTTCAGGGTTTTTCCCCCCAAATAGTAATTTTAAAATAATAATAATAATAAGTTTTTTTTACTTGAAATTAGTGTTTTTCAACAAATCTAATGTTTAATTTCTGTTTTTGTATTTAAACAATGGCTAATTTGCGATAAATCAAACGATTTAGGAATTTTTCCCAAATCACATGTTTATCCTCAATCTGCCCAAATATGATGGATTTAGTTGTTTAAATATGTTTAGATCAACACTATAATGCATAACACGTTGCAATCATGTGATTTCAAACAATTTAAAATGAAAAACAACGAAAAAATCGCATTTTCATACTGTGATAGTGTCCGCATGTCCGAGAGCAAAAATGGGATTTTGATCTTCAAAACGGATTTTTTCTCCAACTAAATCACAAATGGATTTTTTGTTTTTGATTATAGAACATAGCAAAAGGGGATTGGGGAAGAAAAACAGGGTTTGAAGGGGGTTTTAGTGCCTCATAGTTGCCGAATACGACCCCTCCCTCTGCCCCGACCGATAATTATTGATAAAATATCACGATAAATTGAGATTTTGTCAATAATATCATGATATTATCGATAAGTTCAACGATAATGACGGTAAAATGCAGATATTATTGTTTTTCAGGTTTTTTTTTTATCAATGGGTGGCTAAAACGATATTATCGACGATAATATTGTCATCGATAATATTAAAAATGAGAACATTGGTAGGGACCATTTGATTCTCGAACTAGGATATGGTTTAACTTAGCTGACAGTAGCATTAGGATTGATTTGATTGTTGAACTAGGATATGGTTTAACTTAGCCGACAGTAGCATGAGGATGATTTGTGTATTGTGTTTTACCTGTATGTTGTGGTGGGCCTAAAAAGAAATGTTTTCATTAAAGTATTTGGTTAAAAAAGTTTTAGTGAATTTTCCCGTATATAAATCTACTTACACGATACTATAGGCTACCCGAGAGTTGTTATATTATGATGCTTTTTGGGCTCACTGTGCTATGTTCTTTCAAATCTGTCTCAATTAGTAGACTTAATCTAACTTTGTTTAGCCATGATTAAAATGACTAGCTTAGTTGAAGACCCCTGTAGGCTATATAACAATGTTCATCTCACCTATATGTTTCTCCTATTTAGAGAAAAGTGAACTTCTACAAGCACTTCTGTTTATACAATGCACTGTTTATGGGATGCATTTACAACTTAACAGGATTGGTGTATTTTCAAGTTGATATTATCTTTCATTTGCAGGTATGTCTTCGGGGTGACGCATATTCCTCGTTTGGAAGACTGGCCTGTCATGCCCGTGGAGCGCATTGGCTTTATGCTTATGGTACTTTTTTGCATCAGTTTCATTTGATTTCTTCTTGTATTCATTTTGTTTGATACATAAATTAATTTGAGCAGCATACTGGCTGTAGCGGACGTCTTAAGCACATCATGGTGGGGCCCACAGGTTAGTGACAGCTACTGCTGCAAGCCTTCCCATGTGGTCATCCTGGTGGACCCCTAACCTGTTTTGGATTGAGTCTTATATTTATGAGTGTGCAAGTATGTGTGCACTCATTTGTGGTTGGGTGCATGCATACTTCTTGTTCTGCATTGCAAGCAGATGCCTGCATACCTATGCCCAACTGTATTGCTAAATTAGGACAATTTTGCTCCTTGATTGGGTAAGCCACATGCATCTTGCTTGGTACTCAGGTTCATCATGGGGAAACTATCCTTAGACCTAGCATCCATGATATCAAAGATATTGCCAACATGTATTGTTGCAGCCTAGTGATGTGATAAAGCCCAGTATTCACTCCCTGATATTCTAGAAAATATCTGTGTGATGTTGATGCTGTCACAAATACTTTCAATGTGTATTTTTAGCATGCATTATATGAAAAGACAACTGGATTGGAAACAACAGTTACAGTGCAGTTGACATTGCCCATCTTTCTCTTCGAAAAGACAATTTGGTGCTGTAGTGATTTCAAAACAAGGCATAAAAAGACTCTTTGTTTTGGCTATTTTTGAGGAGGGATTTGGATTCTGTAGATTTATAATCACTGACTAGTATAATTAATCAAATTCTGGATTTTGTGACCAGCTAAGAATGGGGAAAGGATTGCAATTGAAATCGAAGTTTGTTTTATATTTGTTTGCAATACAATACCTTCATTTCTAATATATCTGTAAGCTTTTGTCATTTACATTTTCTTTTTGTTTCAAACATTATACTTTTGGCCAATTGTTTCAAATTTAGTGACATTCTATTTTAGTGGCAATTATCTTCAAAAATACTGCCATCTTGGTTAACAAGATTAATTATCCTTGATTTTACTTGCATTTTCAACACTATTCCTATGCTTTTTTTTAGGTTCAATTAAGTTGTAACCTTTAGATTTTAAAGCTTCGTCCATACTTTGTTATGCCATCCCATTTTCTGAAATTTGTCTTTTTGTATTTGCAATATATGTTGCAAACATGACCATAGATGCCAGATTCTTTGTCATGAAGCATAACATGTGCATTCTAGTGTGTCAAACACCAAAACATAGGACAAGTTCAAACTGATGGAATTACCTAAGGTCTTTTGTGGGCCAAGTTTGGATGTTAGTGGGTGTTGATAAGTGAAATTTTGGGTTATTCCGCTTTCCTAGGCTGTTGGAGGTACTTCTGTTGATGCTTTTCTATTGGGAAGTGGAAAATCAAGGATTAATGTTTGTAATAGGCATTTCTTTTGTAGAGATTTTCTACTTCAGTGTCTCTAGATTATTATTAATTTTCTTTTATTGTTTATTTGCTTGAGTTTCAAAAGTAGCATCTATTAGGGGTGTTACTGAATAATTGTTATTACTAGTGTGTTAGTGCATAGGGCAAGTTGTGAACTTAATTGTCTCCATTGGTTGATGCGCACATTGAGTTTTTGATAGGCCACTCATGGGTTGTCTTCCATTGGGACATTATTTGAGCGCAATATGAAAGAAAGTTGAATATTTTCTGTATCAACTAGCTAGATATTTGCCTTGAGAGAAATCTGATATTGTCATCATCAATCTAGACCTGCATCTTACAAAATTTCGGTTGTGGTTGTGCAGCCACATGGTTTCTTTAACTGCTCCCCTGCAGTGGATGTTCCACCCAATGCTTGTGATTCGGACATTAAGGACAATGGAATATCAAAGCCAATGCAGAATGGGCTGATTGCAAAGCTCTGAGTTAGTCATCGTGTTATCTTTGCCATTTCTTCCTTACTGTTGTCAACCCTGTCAAACTTTGATACATTTACAAATAAGTAGCCATATTTGTACATTGAACAGCGTTTGTGCTAAAAGTGGCTGTCTTTATTATCATTCCTGCCTCTTTTATTTTCTTGCATGTCAAATGTACTTGTTTTATGAAAAACGAGTCGGATTTAGCAGCTTGACCAGTTTGGTTGTGCTAGTAGAGTTGTATTTTAGCTGCGTGGTTCCCAGAGATGTGCCGACTGCTGCCAGTTTGTTGGACACTGTGCAACTCGGTTTGGTTTAAACTTTAAACTGAAACCGAGCCAAACAACTTGTTGGGTTGATAGTCTTTGGGTTCTGGGTAATGTAATTTGAGTCTAACTTGAATCAAAATTTAAATATGATTTGGTTTGGGTTGTGGGCAACCCAAACTAAATAACCCAAAATCCGAACTGAGTTCCCTAATTCAAATAATTTAAAATTTAAAATTAAATACACTAATATAATTAACTTAAAATTTTATATAACTCAAATTGGCTAAATGATTTAATTATTTTTAGGTCACTTGTAACATAAATAATAATACAATATTATATTTTGTAACGCCCACCCAAGTGCACCACTCATGTAGCATGTAGCATAGGGTTGTTTTTGTGGGTCCCATGATTCTCAAAGTAGAGAGAGAGAGAGGTTGCTGTTGTTTGTATGCATTGAAAGAGCAATATTTTGTAGTTAGTGGGTTAGATTTTGTTATGTTATGATTGATTTTCATATGATCTGAGCCATGGAAATTCATGTTATGTATGTATTATTACTAGCATAAGAATTTTAGAATTTATTGATGTGAAATTATTGCTTTGATAAAATTTTGTTGTCCATTGAAAATTAAATTTTCATAAATTATGTATTTTTGAAATTATTTAGATTAAGAGTATATAATGGATCTTACAAGATGTAGAATGAATTCCATAGTTTGGATTCTAGAAATAAAATAGAGAAACGAAAAAAAATCAAATCTATTGACTTTCAACCAAGGGTAACCTCCTTAGCTCAGCACTCGATTGAGACAAGCCTGGATGTGCTAGGCCTAGCCAAGATCCCAAGCAAGGCAAGAAGATGGGCCAAGACCTAGTAGCAGCGATGATGAAGTGTAATGGCGGTGATTGGTGGATGTCTAGCAGGCCACTCCCACGAATAGGCCCAACACGTCCAGTGACCCAACCCATGAGTGTCGACAGGCCCAGGCGAGTTGCCTAGGCACTGGTTTAGCGAGAATAACTAGTGGCGACAGTTGGTCGCAGGTGCATTGAGAACATATTAATGACCAGATATTGATGTGATGTTTTTGGACCCCATGATTTCTGTTTTAGATTATCGGATAGTCAATTTTGGGTTTTCAAACATTCTGGATTCATTAGATTGCCCAAATCATGGGATTTGAGTGAACAGTAATGAAGAGATGAGATTTACCTCCCTAAATCTGATGTTGTAGTCGACTAAAGCGGTTGGAATATGATCTAAGATGTTGTGCCAATTAGATGTTCATATATATTAGGACATATAGTTAAATAATCAAGAAAATTGTGTTGTAATACATGATGCAGATAATTTTTTTGACACGTGCTACGTATATCTAATTTGTTTACTGAGTTTTATTACTTGTTGATTATTTATTATTTTTCAGAGAATATCACTCGTGGAGGGCATTAGTTGATATTATTAGGGTAGATGATGCTAATTGTCATCACAGAGAATATTAAATACATTTTAATTTATTGATGTCTTAGACTTTTATGAGACTTGTAATGGTGACCTTGGTAGATATTACTCCATGTTTGAAATTTTAAATGTTTTTTTATTTGTGAAATTTTAATGGTTGCTTCATGATTATATGTCATCTCAAGTGTGATGGATATTGGGAGAT
This sequence comes from Pouteria campechiana, assembly GCA_036873735.1. Lineage (NCBI taxonomy): Eukaryota > Viridiplantae > Streptophyta > Magnoliopsida > Ericales > Sapotaceae > Pouteria > Pouteria campechiana. Next base: position 333,580 of record JAYJMB010000001.1, read on the forward strand.
TCACTCTTAGATGTGGAAATGATATTTAATTATGGTAATTTTTTGTCTTGAGTAATGATATATCTCATAATAACTTTAAATACATGAAAATAATAATAAAATTGATCATACTTTTTTCATTGAATTATATTTTAGATTGAACTATATAATATAATTTTTAATTTAAAATAATTCTTAAATTGCAGTCTTAACTATTAATTATGATTATATTTAAAATTATTATTTTGAATGATTATTTATGATATCGTGTAGAAAACATTTTTTAAGATTACTAACATTTTTATAATTAATTATGCATAAAATAAATATATTCAATAGAATAATACATGATTAAAGTTAAACTTCAAATATAAAATTGTTGATTTGAATTGCCTACTCAAATTGTCAATCCTTTTTCAACTTGAATTTAACTTGAATTTTATAAATTTGGTTTGATTTCATAAATTAGTTTATGGTTTGGGTAAAGGTTTTCCAATTTAAGCTAGGATAAAGTTTTAACTTAACTTGATCCAAACCAGTGCAAGTTACACCCCTAGTTTGAACCATATTTTTTTCAAGTCAAAGAGCTACTTTTAGCTTTTGAAATGCTCAATAAATATCACACTTCATATCTAAAGAAATAATGAATTGGTTCGTTATTATATGACTTATATGGTCAAGTTTTATTTGGGTGTACCTTTTTGATTATGTGAAATTTGAGTTGATTATTAATCTTGTCATTATCCTTTTAGGTAGGAATTTAAACATGATCTTAATCGAAGATTTAAATATTTATGTAGGCCACAAAATTTAATTATGTAAGAGAATATCAGCCCATTAAAATTATTTCATTCTTAAATGGATTGACATACTTTTAATCAAACATTCAAATCTTCTAAAATATTCATCACATCTAAAAAAAGGATTTTTTGCAAATATATACATAATGTTTCATTTATATTGCAAGTATGTCTCCTTTGTTTGAAAACTGACAAATAAATGTATATTATTTAATATATATTGCAAGTATGCCCATGCTTTTCGAGCATCATCTTAACTCATTAAAATTTTTTCAACATAACCAAAATTTTCTTTCTTCTTTTTCCCTACCACACTAACTTAAAAACCCTTATCTTAATGCAAATCTCGATGACTACAAGTTACCATGTCTAGTCATTTTTGTCCTAGTGTTGGATTAATAATAAGGATTGTTCACTTGTTTGGCGAGTACCTGCAAACCGAATTGGAGCCAACTCAATTTTTTTTTAGTTCCACCTTTCTAACCTATAGGGTAGGTTTGATTCAAGGTATTGGGTACTCAAATTGAATTGACTTGCTTGAATTATTTTAAAAACATACTAAAAACTTTGCAAGCTAACACAACTTGAATTACTTTCGTGGTTGTATGTATATTTTATACCTTTATATGGTACATGTATCTATGCTTTAGAGCTTAAAGATTACTTAACGGATTCCATTATATTCATTGGTAGGTTGTAGATACAGCATTAAAACTTGCTTTATTTCACGCATCCACGTTAGTATTAGCTAGGACCATAAGGAAAATACATGGTTGATATTGAAGAATTGTGTATTTGAATCTCTATTAAAAGGATATAAGATAATTATTTTAAAGTGCTAATACATAACAACGGATTTTAAAAGTGTAGTAATCTATTTACGTAATCAAATATTTTTAATTACTCTCTTCCTCTTTGCAGCTCACGCGTTGGACACCCACCACCATCCGCTTGCTACATATACCCTCTCCTTCCATCGTTGAAGACATTACCAAACCCCTATGCCAATGCCAATCATCTATTCTGCAAGTAAGATCCCTAAGCTACTCATGTGGGGAAGAAGCTTAAAATGCAGCCTAGGTCCTTGTTGCTACCTCGTTCACATCATTCCTTGAGGCGGTCCTAAGATTTCTAGGTGCCATCATTAGGGTGAAGAATGAGCTATGCATAGGGGTTTAATCGGCTAACACAGTTAGAGCCAAGGGAGGTGATGATAGGGCGACCATTGATGCTGTTATGATGGGTGAGCTGGAAAGGTTATGGATGGTGATTGACTATCCCTTCATTCCTCGATGGGGTAGTAGTGGTGCTACCAAGAGTGGCAACGTGCTTTATGTTTTTCAATCACTCGAGGAAGTAATCCGGTACGACACTAGGTGTTCCAGAGTCATTTGGATCAACCAAGTGGACGATGTTGATCATTGGTTAGACGAACAATTGGCAACATCATGACAAGGCAATGATGGCTACATTTGTTTGAAGGGGTGACATACCATAGCTAGTGGGTTGGATGGACAGAAGACGAGTAGATGGGGAAGGTGATAGGTTTGGGAGGGTATTTTAGGAATTTTAAAAAAAATAATGAGTTGGGACTTGGGGGATTTCCAAATCCATCCTCATATTTTTCCATTTATCCCAAATCCATTCCTACACCCCCCATCTGGCCCCCGGAGCCAGAAAGTTGA
>JAYJMB010000001.1:336143-353323 GCA_036873735.1 Pouteria campechiana
GTAACGAAGGGAAATTGTCTTCAGAGAATGCCTTGAAATCAGAAAGACCTATTCATGACACTATACATTATGAGGTGACTAAAACACTTCCTTAATAAAAGATATTGAGTTTTATTTTTACACTGCTTAAACACAAATGAAATGAAAAATCCTTTGAAAAAGGAAAAAAAAATGAAAACCTGCCTGCTGCAGAGATCGGTTATGCATGGAATCAGTTGTTTGAATTAAGATGCTACCCAATTATTTTGTGCAACTTTTTGCAACTAAGAAAATCATCAATTAATGATAGCAGATAAAATTAAAGGAAGATGAGTGTAACTCATTATGAAAGGTTATCCCTTGTTCCACTGTCCATAAGAAAAAATGCAATGCCCCCACAAGACCTTAATTATCTTGCATGTCATGTGACTGAAGTGTCCATTCCCAGATCACAAACAGAAAAAGCCAACAAATAGCTTTCTGATAACACTCTCCATAAGAAGTGCTTCATAATCAAACATTCTTTTGTTAAATATCTTTCACATGGACTGCCAGAACTGCTGATTTCCCTTGACAATTATCTTTTTGCTTTGAACAAGAGCTCCTATTGTTCCATGTGTGACCTGCAGCATCTTAAAGCCAGAAACCTCCATCAGGTTCCTGATGCAAACTCTCAATGCAAGAACAAATGGTTTCATTTTAGCTGTTTCCACATCATATATACATAACTCTTCTACTTCTTTTTATCATTGTTGGGAAAGACTCAACTGTCAGTTTGAAGTGAAGGGGGACAAAAACCTCTTATTTACTAACTTGATAATGATTAAACCAATAACAGTATTTCTATTTTCTATAAAGTCGACAATTCAGAAGTGGTAACTCCCTTCTTACAAGCAATTCCAAGCATGTGACTCAACCCCAATGTAAATGACCTTTCAAAGCACCAATGATCTTCCATTATCAACAATGATATTTCTATGATGTTTACTAGTCCTTATAGATGATTTGCCATGAAGCAATTCTCGATAGCTCCCAATCTCACCAAAAATTTCCAATTGCCTGACAATCCATATTTCAAAAAGTAGACATGCAACTTGCTTCCAAAATTGATCTATTTGGGAATTGGGAAAAGAGGTGGGGAAAAATATGAAAAAGGGGAGGAAAAGAGAGGAAATGACATGATGTAATAGGAGGTAATGATTAGAAATGAAGTAAATAAAGATAAAATAGATAAACATTTATGTGAAATGATGAAAATAATAATCAGAAATAGAAGTAATAATGAGGAAAAGTAGGGTTGTTGAGTAGCAAAGATATCAAAACACATTAGAACAAGTGGAAGAAGGGAGTGGACAACTTTTCCACCTCTTTTCCCCATTCCTAAATGGAACCTCATTAGATGTTAGGAACATAGGCCCATAGAAGTTAACATGGCAAAACAAGGTTCACTAGACTTGGATATTCCATGCCTACTCTCCACTTTCCACTGGGATGCATACTTTCTCCAACAAACTCATAAGAATATTTTTTCCCCTTGGTCATTTCATTCAATAGATATCTTTAAAGCTTTTTAACAATCAAAATAACTCACTGGATGTAGAAATTTATAAGTGCACAATCGCATTATTAAAGGTTACTAGAGTGCCAAGGATTAGCATCTCCTACAAAATGCTTGTTGTTATTTTGATTTTATTGATATGGTTTGTGCAACCAAGTGCCCAGAGAGTATTGATGACTACACAGGCATCTTTGCAACATTTGCTAATTAGTAGAATTAAAGTACATATTAGTTTAGAGATTCCTTTTGAGTTGTTTTCCATGTGAGTTGTAAAGATTGCTGCAACACTAAAAGCAAAAGACAAAACTCACCTGCAGCTCTGAACGAATACTATCAAGAACTTCCTCTGTCATTCTGTCAAAGAAAAGAACTCCCAATAAATGGTCAAATTCATGCTGGAAGACTCGTGCAGAAAGGCCTGAGAAATTGACTGTAAATCTTGCACCAGTTATATCCTGAGCATCAACCTTTACTGAATCTGGTCTCTGAAAGGATAACAGATGGTAAGGCCCAAGGCCATTCTCAGAAATTGAGAAAAGCAACTAGAACACATTTCATTAGACTGATCACTGTAGTAATGTTGTTCTAACTTAAAACCATAAATGTTGCCAATAGGAAAATAAAAGACTGCAGTTGGCCATGTTGTGTTATCTTTTCTCCAAAATGCATGCAAGAGATGCAATATGTAATATCAGGCAGGCAGTAAGACAGGTCCACGTGCAGAAAGGAAGAAAGGATGAAGGAGATGTAAATTTTAGGGAAAAGAAGGGAGGGAGGACCTCAGGTCTCCAATTTGGCCAGCACTGGCCAGATAGGACCTGCCATTGATGGACCATGCAATATAAATCTCTTGTCATCTTTCGAATTCAAACCACCATCTTCAGTTGCATCTAGACTGACTGTTTTCTCTCTTTAAATTTTCAGTTGCATGCTCGAGATAAAAGACTAAGGCCAAGTATGGCATTTATGAAAAGTTTTTGAAACTAGGTTTTCACTAAACCAAACCAGACAAAATTGGTTTCATATGACTGGTTTTGTTTGGTTGATGTGCTGTGCTTAATTATTTCGAGTTTGGGCTCCCCCCTCCACAAATGGTGATTCCTGACAAATCATCACCAGATATGACCACATGTCAGCACATTGCATAAACTAAAACCAGAGTATATCATGCAAGTCTGATGCTAGTCTACATCATGCAAGAGGGTAAAAAGGTCTACTGACTACCTCCACATCTGCATGTATCCCTGGAAAGGATAAGCAGCCTTCATTGAAAAGCACTGTCTTTTTTGAATACCTGTGGACCTTAGGATTTATGAGGACAAGTTCTTCTCCTACACCACGCTCCCCAGCAGGATTGAAGACCAACAGTCTCACATTAAGTCCAACTTGGGGTGCTGAGAGCCCAATGCCATCAGTTCTGTGCAAAAGGAAGCCAACAATTATTGTTCACAATCCTGTGGATGTCAAGGTTGCTTAATAGGTGTGAGTCATGTGTGGTAACAATCAACATCTAGTGCTCTTCAAAGCTCAGTAGCTTTGTCTATGGTGTTTTTGGTTGTCCTGAGTGCCTTCAAATTCATCTTATTTCACCACAAACCAGCCTACTGGATGCGAATTTTCATCTCTTTCATAGAATCGAGGAACCAAAAAAATTCTCATGCAACTACCCTTTTGCAGCTACCTCATGAATTTACAAGTGGCACGTTTATTTTGTTATTATAGTTGTTGTTCAGGTGGGCAGATACACAGTCAGACCATACCCGAAAACAGCAAAATCATCATATCAGAAACAATGGATGTTAGAGGCATCCGTATAGAAATAAAACTGCTGACGACTTTGAATTGTAGTTTACAATCCAGCACCCTGCCAGCCTAACCTGCTAGCCACAACTCCTGTTTGCTGTAAGTTCCCTGACATGGGGTTTCTGTAAAATTCATGACAAAGGCCACAAATAGCATTTCTACCTATGAAACAAGCTTCGCATCAGTTTCTTTCTGATTGCAAGAATCGCAGCTTACTTGTACATTACGTCGAACATTTCTTTAACCAACTTCTTCAAATTCTCGTCAAATGTCGTGATGCGCTTGTTTCTTGCCCTGAGTATAGGATCCGGATACTCTACAATTCTTAGTGGCGCCTCAAAATGCAGATCAGAAGCTACAAAAGTCGCGGCAAAGTTACTAAAAAAGTCACAACCGTGCAAATTTTTACTGGGAAGAGTGAAAAAGGTGGACAGGGTAATTTCACTTACGAGAAGCGACTTCGTCAACCCTGTAAGGGCTTCGCTTGGCCAGCGCCAGGGTTAGAGGTTCGGAGCTCGTTGTCGAGGAGAAGAGGTGGCGGTGGGAAGGGAAACGGAACCTGCCGCGCGCCTCAGAAGCGAGCCTGGCTTGTCGAGAGAGGAGGGGAAAGATTGCGTGGGAGAGGGGCGAGGTTTGCAGCCACGCAGTTGCGCTGCTGGCCATTTCGCGGCTAGAGGAAGGCGCGAAGGATGCCAGAGGCAAGGCAACGGAGAAAAACGCCCGCATGTAGGATCGGGGCTTGCCCTTGGCGTCCGCCTATGGTCGTCCTTGCCACGGAACGCGTGCGCCGTGCACGTGCGGTAATAGTACGGTCCAACTCGGCCCTCTGAAGTCTGGATCAATACTTCTACGTCTAGTTTGAGCCAAAGCCTGCCCAGTCGTGAGAAGGCCTGGATGGCAACGAATGAGTTCGACGTGGATCCCAGGCTAACAGGTGCGGATACACTACATACACGTACACTGCAACTATTCTAAGCATGGTTGAATAAAAACCTGCACGAAACATGCTGCATCGTCCCAGGTTTCGGTCAATCATATCCTCTCCAGGTTTAATTCGGCAAGCATAGTATTTTTTTTTAATGCTGTTTTTTTTAAATCTATTTATTTTGTTTTTAATTTGAAAACAATACCTTGACATTATTTCATTTATTTTCATCACTTTATGCTTCCTTTTACATGTTGTTTTAAATCAAGTCAAACAAAAGCTTAGGGAATTCTGCCAAAAGTTGAAGTGTTTAGTTTGGGGACAGGGGTTATATTTATAAAATCTTTTATTGTTTATTTAATTTAACTAAAATCTAAAAAATATATTAACTTGTAATTTAAGTGGATCACAAAATTTATTTCCTTTGAAGATACACATGTTAATCCTTACTTTCTCTTAGTGGCCTGCTTAAGCATTCAACTGGGATAAATGCTAGCTTGGCGCGTGCCGCGAGCGAACAAGCCCATGCCCGGATTCCCAAACGCGCACAATACGAACCAGAGTCGTATTTGAGTGAGGGGATTTATGGATCTTCAGTATCGTGCGCGCTGAAACACGGAATTACAATTTTCATTTTCAACATAAAAATCAACCGTCATTTCTATCAACTAAGATAAAACTTATGCAACGGACAGTTGTGCCTAAAAGTTTCATGTCACGTGCTGTCGACTCGGCAACCGGATTTCCCGCGTGGCAATTCATTGTTGGGATTAAAGTACGTGAATGCATTTGGTGGAGGATAATCAGCAGAGCCGACCTCCCATTTATTGTACGGTGGATTCGCAACTTTGCAGTTGCTCCATCCTCCAATAGATCTTGATACGATGCCGGCGATACTGCATCGTAAAAAATGGATGGATGCGATTAGAGTATTAGACTCTCGGAAGCCTCCGATTAAGAATCCACATAAAGTAATAAATGCATGAATTTCAACTGTCAAGAGAAAGGCTAGACAGCCGAAGATAAAAAACGCAATCCATTCGAAATCGCAATCTGTAGCATGCGCCACTGCCAAGCACTTCGACGTTCTTCCAATCTCTCCCTCCTTTCGTCTCCCTCATGGCAGAGAAAGACCTCCAAATCACAACAAGGAGAATCGCGTCCATTTCCAACCACATTCTCCCTCCCCCCTCTGCTTCTTCTTCGTCTCCCCTACTCCAAAGATGCGGCACTTCCATGGACGACCGCTACCATCGGATACACGGGGAAGTGCTGACGCACCAGCCGTCATGGCGAATTGTTGCTTCCGATGATTCGGGGAAAGAGTTTACGGATATCATCTACGAGAAAGCTGTCGGAGAAGGAATTGCAAAAGTATGCTGTTTGGTTCAATTCTCTCCCTCTCCCTCTCTCTTTTTTTTCTGAAATTTAGTTGAAAATGCGGCTCAGGAGAAAGAAATCAATCCCAAGCGTGATGCTAAACTCTGTTTCTACATTCAGTTTTTGAAGTCGTTTTCGAAAATTTCACTATAGAGACGGCAGTGTAGTTGGAAGTTCAGCGGAGCTGCATGCAAAGGCATATGCCGAACTTTTTGAGTTTGAAGTTCGGTGGTGCTGCCGGTGGAAATGCTACCTACATTGGTGTGAAATTATTCTGAAATTGCCACGGGAGAGCAGACTGACTAGGTAGATGATCTGTGGTGCTATTTTCAAATTGTCACAAGCTTCACTGGAGAAGCTACTAGCATGCTGGGACTCTGAGTCGAGTGTTCTTCTAATAAAAAACGCTGCGTTAGCAGGTGCTGTAGTTCTTATGGGCTTTAAAGACCTATATAAGAATAGAAAGTAGGAAATCTAATTATTTCTATTGTGGTTTGCAGATCTTTCTCTGTGATTTTCTGTCCGTCCATTGTTTGTAACTTGTAGCCTTGCCTTTCATTTGGAGGTCATTCATTGCTAGTGCTTGTTAGATGGATGTCTGTTACTCCTTGATGCTGACCACTGTTCTAATGGGTAGACTTGGAGATCTCACAGCTTGTTACTCTTTATCTTTTTTGTAGATTACCATCAACCGACCAGAGAGAAGGAATGCTTTTCGACCACGGACAATTAAAGAGCTTATGCATGCATTCAATGACGTCAGGGACGATTGCTCCATAGGAGTTATCATCCTTACAGGGCAGGTAGTTTACACGTTACACCATTGTTTTTGTTTTGATTCTCAGTGGGAATTGACTGGCATTCTTTTTCTGCAGAAGCATTGTTCTGCCTGTGCCAATTTATTAATGATGGGCAACAATATGGTAAATCAAGGAAATGTATATGACAACCCCCCACTCCCCCAAGAAAGGCCCCATGAGACATCTTCATTAGTTATAGTTAGGAAGAGCTATAGCCGACTTAAGATAATTGCGAACTCATTAGCCTGCTCTGATATACTGTCACAAGAGAGATTCTACGTGCTTCTCTAATGCCGTATTCTGATTCCACTTAGGATCCATTTAGAGAGTTATAAAGGTGAGTGTAAAACAGATGGGTTTGAGAAGGTGAAGCAAGTAATATAAGATAATGTCAGTCAAAAACTGTATGAAGACAAAATAGATAGGGTAAACAATTGGGAAATGTAGAGTTAATAACTGAAAATATATACAATAATGAATACAAATTATGGTTGTTAGAGGCAGTTGAGGCAGTGAATGTTATATGAATGATACGCTAAAAGGGAGTGGAAAAAGAGAGAAGAAACTTTCCTCCCATTTTTACATGCATCCAAACTTACCCTTGTAGTAGATTGGCTCCATGTGCCTTGTATCAGCTGAAGATTTTGTAGCTTACATGCCATAGTTCTCGGAGTTATGAAAATCCCTGAATTAGATTTCTGGATCTTACGATTGGAATTCAAGTTTTATGTAGTTAAAATGGGACATTGCTATTTACCTGGTTTCATGAAATTTTTTAGTTTATTGTTGTTTTATTTTTTTTTCTATTATTTTGGCAAGGAAGGCGGAAGGCTTCCCTTTCGACTAATCAAATTTGTGATTTCGAATCATGGCCTTCTAAGAAAGGTTATAATGACCCATTGCACAATCAGGAACATTTAACTTGTGGATCTGCTGGTCTATCAGGGAGCATCCCCTTCTTGGACCATGGATTTGCTCTGTGTGGTCCAGAAATGCTCACTGAACAAAGAGCTCAGTGATTTAACTGAAAAAGTCAGCCATGGATGAATCAGACAGTTACTTTTGGCTTATGCAATTCCAATCATATCAGATTCCATCCTTAAAGGTCTGCTTTTGCAATCCTGATTATATCAGGGTCCATCCTTAAAGGTTCAGCCAACAAATGGCTCTTGTCTTTTGCTGTGAGCCTCAAGCAGTCTGCTGTTTTGCTAACAACTGCAAAACGTGTGCTTTTCAGGCTATGCATGTTTTACTTGGCTCATTTTCTTTTCTAACCAAATTTGATGACAATGTACTCTATTTTTATTATTTCTACACTCATTTAACACATTTGAGATTCTTTTCATAGGGCACCAAGGCATTTTGTAGTGGTGGTGATCAGGCAATGAGAGGCAAAAATGGCTATGCTGATTTGCATGATGTTGGCCGTCTTAATGTTTTAGATCTGCAGGTAAAATTCTTCATTCATTGCAACCAATTTACTACCGATATATCTTCAATCTTATTGCAATCTTTAGTTCATGTGAACTGTATGCTAATTTCCTTGCAATCTTTAGTTCATGTGAACTGTATGCTAACTTCCTTTGCAATCTTTAGTTCATGCAAACTGTATGCTAACTTCCTTGCTCTGTGGCTCTCTCTCTCTCTCTCTCTCTCTCTCTCTCTCTTTCTCTCTCTCTCTCTCTCTCTCTCTCTCTCTCGCTCTCTATCCATGTTAGAATAGATTTCTACATGTTTACAAAACACCATCTTTTGATGATTCAATTCCTTATTTAAAGACATTATCTGCTGAAATGCATTCTCATGGTGTATCAGAATTATTCTTTATGATCCTCTTATTATCTATATTTTACTTCATACAGGTACAGATCCGCCGGCTTCCCAAGCCAGTAATAGCAATGGTATAATCCTGTTCCCATTTTGCATGCCTATCTTTGAGTATAATTTCCCGACTGAGTAATTTGTCCACAATCTTCACATCAGGTTGCGGGTTATGCTGTTGGTGGTGGACATGTACTGCATATGGTTTGTGATTTAACAATTGCAGCCGATAATGCTATTTTTGGGCAGACTGGTCCAAAGGTGCTAAGTTTTATCCATAACCACCTCTTCAGAGTCATTACATTGTTATTGATTCAGGATTTACTTATGTCAGAAGATAGCATCCTCTGTGTTCGTTATGTTAAATCCATCAGCATATTTCCAACATTGTTCTTCGTGCTCTGGCTGTGATGCAAATGATGAAAGTCTACATGGGCATCTATTTGCATATTAATCTGAAATAGACATGTTTCTTCAGTGCATCCAAATAAATCTGCTGAATGTTGTTCTCTAGTTTAACTAGCTGGCTAGCATTGCTGAGGCATGTAGAGCAGTCAGGTTAACCAATGATACTCTTGACTTATATGGACAGTCACCATCATGAATTAAGGAGAATAATCCTAATTAACTGTAGAAGTGGACTTATGCTAAGTGTCTTATCTTATTTTTCAAGCATAATTTTCTGGGAATTTTTTGCTCAGTGAAATCTCAAGGCACATGGTCGAATTCCCTGAACCATGTAGTTTAGCTTCTAAACTGATTTATTTTGGGTGTCCTATACAAATTGCTTTAAAATATGTTATTGAATTGGCTTGCATTGAGGCTTTTATTGCTACACAAGGCCTTGATTTCAAAGATCTCTGATGCATCTTTCTAGCATTTTTTCCCTTTTCCATAATTTCTTGCTGAGTGTAAAAACCTTTTGTAAATTGCAACCTTTCTCACTACCTAGTCCTATTCCTCCTTTCAGGCCCTTTCTTATCGCTGTTCTTATCCTTATGGTGTCTGGTATTGTTGGCATGTGATCTGATAATCTCAGTTGGTGCTTTGTTACTTAATCTCAACTTCTTAGTTTGCTTTGAATGGACTTGTCTTATTATCCTATTCTTCATGTGTTGACTCATAATTGTCCAGCATTGCTCAATATGGTCTAGGCAGTGGAACAACTTGTAGAAAATGCTCCTCAGGTTTCATGGGCATGCATTTATCATGCTAATTCTGCACAGAAACATCCTTCAATGCTAGCCATGTTTTTCGAGAGCAAATATAAAGAAATAAAATTTCTTCGAGGAGCATGCTGACTGTCTATTTTAACTGAAGCCCCAGATCTGACTATTCTGACTGTTCCCTCTGTAATTACTTTGATTGTAAACAACTTTAGATTTGAGCATCTGCTACAAATCTCAAACTTCTAGCCCTGACTTGCCATCAGGAAGTCTTAGTGTGGTTGTCATGACACTTCTGTGCACTGCTTATTACAGGTGGGAAGTTTTGATGCTGGTTATGGAAGTTCTATAATGTCTCGCTTGGTGAGTTGTTAAAATTGTTTGGGATTGATTTCTTTTAAGATTAATCTATATCTCGTTCTTTTGCATAATCAATTTTGCGTTTTTTGGTTGTGCCATTTGGCTGTTTTAGTGAAGGTTCATCAACAATTTTGTCATTTCCTTGTTGCCTGTAGTGTAACCTGTAGAGTAATTAATGGAAAACAAGTACTGACAGCTAAAAATGAGATTGGAAGAACAATTTACTTGAAAATAGTCTGAGTGACATTATGATAGTATAATGCAAATGCCAATTAGATGGTACCCATCATGTAGATGTGTTGATCAGGTCTATTCTTCAGCTAGACTGTAGTTTCAAAATTCAATCCGATGGATGGTTAACAGAATTGGTGAAGTTGAATGGCATCAATTTATTTTCTGGAATTGTTGACCATTTAGTCCTCTGGCCTGATTCATAGCTTAGAGCATCGGAATTGTGGGTCCACTTCACAGATGGCATAGATTTCATACCTGTGTTACATTCCACTTGTTACGGTGCATGGATCACCTGCCTTTATAACACAAGGCTGACTGGCAGGATTATCCAACTTCTTGTCTCTCTTCCAATCTTCATGCCAAACTTGTCTTCCTTTGACATGATTGTCTTCTTTTATCTCTGAAATGCTTTCCCTGGCTACTTAGGTTGGACCAAAAAAAGCACGTGAAATGTGGTATCTGTCGCGCTTCTACAGTGCTTCTGAAGCAGAAAAAATGGGACTTGTGAACATCGTGGTGCCTGTAAGTTTATGATAAAGGCAGCCATTTTTTGTTGTGATTGATATATGTATTTGCAAAAACAACATTAATTTTGCCAGCCTTCCTCATGTCCTTGTGCATAAGCAAAAACTGCAAAATTATTTAGTCCGACCAATGCACATGTGCACAAACTGTCTTCCTTCAACAATCAGACCTTGTTTGCTAATGAAGAAAAGGGGAGGAAATCCTTTTTTACCCCTTTTCCACCCTCTTTTAATTGATGCAATGTTTACCTATCCCACCTATGCCAAAAATTTTAATTTTCTAATAATTTACTTTGTTTTTCAATCCAAAAAACTTATATATTTTATCTATATTTACTTTATTACCAAACATTTATACTTATTCCATCACATTTCTTCCAGCATTTTCCTCCATATTAAGATTCTACCTTTTCCTCTTATTTTCTTTATTCCCAAACAGACTCATTGTTCTTAATAAACTATTTCTTCTGGCAACTGATGTCGTTTTCTTAATCTTATCTTGAGTCACTGCAGAAATAAACTATTTCAACTGGTGTTGTTTTCTTAACCTTATCTTGAGTCACTGCAGAAAAAAAAAGTAGAAAAAAAAAGTAAAAAAAAAACATCTGTATGCATTCATTTTTCTCCAAACCACAATAACGTGCAGTGATCCTTATCCCTGTCTACTCAGGTAAATGGGTAATATGTTTGAGGCTTTGGACCCAAAAACCATTCCAGAGTTGGTGCATTTTCACCCCCAGAACATTGATATTACTTCTGGTTTGACCTGAAGTCATGGAAATAATAGAGGAATGGAAGGCATCTCACCAAAAAATAGAATAATATTCTATGTGCATGTATTTTTCTCCAAAGTCCAAACCACGATAAAGTGCAGTGATCCTTGTTCACTTGTGAACATAGCCAATTGGCAATGTGTTTCAGTCCTAGGGGTCCAGAAACCATTCCAAAACAAATGCATTTTGCCCCTGGAACAACATTCACGTTACTTCTAGTTGGACCCAAAATTTTGAGAGAACAGAAGGATATAAGGTTGATGTAGGACAGCTATGAGAAACCTGAATTTAAATACATGATGCATTTAGAATTGCTTGAATGAAAATGATGATCAACCAAATTGATAAAATTGCATCCAGGTGCACAAATGCATTCAATAAATCACTAACGTAAAAATTTCTGCATTAAAAATATCCAATAATTACAGGAAATGGAACAATCATGATGAAAATCACATCCAAACATCAAGAAACCCTTAAATCTCAGAAGGTGTAGGATATAGAGCTGTAAGGTGCCATAGTAAGGTTGGTTAAGGGAACTTTGTCATAGGTTAATGAAAGAAGAGTTGTCGGCTAGGTTATAAAGGGATATATGGCGGGTGCCAACGAGACTTGGATTCTAAGGCTTGAGATAAAGGAAATGGGGGTTGTTTGGGGAATTTAAGTTGAGAAGGATAGACACAGGACATAGGTTGGGATTTAAGATGATTTAAGGATGATTAATAGAGTTTATAAGGGGGATTTAGATGAATGATATAGTTATAAAAGTGGATTTGGCTATAGATTAGGGTTTAGGTGAAATAACTGAGCTACCAACTCTGCTACAAATAAGGAAATGGCTACAACCACAATGAAGGACAACTCTATAGCATCTGTTAATATCGGTGATTGAGGAGCCACAATCAAGGACAATATCAAGAAACAAAATTGCGCAGCAAGAAGCTCTGTTGTATTCCTTTTTTGTCTATTGTTCTGTTGTATTCCTATTTCGTTTGTTGCTCTGCTCTATTCCTATTTTGTCATTTTACAATAGCTATAAATTGTGTATGCTGCATAATAACAAACAAATGAGAAGAATTTCCTTCAACTTTTGTGCTAGAATCTTCTTGGTATCAGAGCTTTAAACAAGGGCATATAGACCTTTTCATAGAATGGCAGTGAGTAGCAATCAAAACGAGACCAGTCTCACTACCACAACTAGAATCTCATATCCATTCCCGACAGGAGTGAATGTGGCCAATTTCATCACACTCAAGCTCATCGACAACAACTTCTTGCTATGGGAAACACAAGTAATGTTGCTAATAAAAAGCCAGGACTTGCTTGATTTCCTCACCGGAAATGTTGCGGCTCTAAGACAATTTATTGAAGGCATGGGAGGTGCACTTGTTTCCAACCCAAATTATAATGCCTAGGTATGAACAGATCATCTAATAAAGTCATGGATTGTCGGGACTTTATCAGAAGATGTGCTGGGTTCTACAGTAGGTCTCAAAACCGCTTTTGAGGTATAGAAAGCCTTAACCGAACATTTCTCTCAAAGTTCAATAGCTCGTGAATTCGATCTATTGACCCAACTACAACACAAATAAAGGACACAAATCTCTGCCTACATACTTAAGGGATTTTAAGTCTATTTGTAATCAACTTAATGCAATTGGGAAACTTGTTTCAGATGCCACTAAGGTATTTTGTTTACTTGAAGGACTTGATGATAGCTATGAAGCCTTCAAGACCACTATATTGCACCCTCCACTGCCTTCTTATGCTAAAATTGTACCCCAGCTACAAAGTCATGAGCTTAGGACAAAAAAAGAAGTACCTGTCACACTGAATCAGTCTATGGCCTATTATACTCACCGTGGTTCAGGGGGAGGTGGACGACATAGCTCCCAAAATCGAGGAGGTGGTCGAACAAGCTTCACCTCACGTGGATGAGGCTTCCAGCCTTCTAGCCAGCGCAGCCAACACAATAAATCTAGGCAATATTTTGCAAGTGACTCATAGCGAACCGAAAACACTAATGATGAAAGTCCATTATGCCAAATATGTAAGAAGAGAGACCATGAGGCTCTTAAATGCTGGCATCGCTTCGATAACAGCTATCAAGCTAAAGACATTCCACAGGGCCTTGCTGCACTTCATATAACAGATGCTCAAGATGATGAGTGGCACCCTGATACTGGTGCTACAACACATATCACGGCAGATAAAGGTAACATTTCAGATTTAAAGCCTTATGATAGTAGTGATAAAGTAATGGTAGGAAATGGTGAAACCATGAATATTTCACATACTAGTACTGTGCATATTGTATCATCTAAAAGACAACCTTTTTTAAAAGATGTGCTTGTAGTACTTGGCTTTAAGAAGCAACTTCTATCTATGTCTAAGCTTGTTAATGATTTCCTTTGTTATTTTGTCTTTAACCATTCTGGGTTCTTGATTAAAGATTCCAAAACACACCAGATGCTACTATCAGGCACGATTAACAATGGTCTCTACAGCTTACTCCCCAGCAATCCATTAGCCTTTTCCATTCGAAAGTCATCAACAGAAGACGTGTAGTATAGAAAATTAGGACACTCACATAAACGGATTCTGAAGTTTCATCAACAACAACAGCTTATAATAGTTACTGGCACTACAAGTTCTCTCTGCACTAGTTGTCAAATGAGTAAAAGTACAAAACTGCCATTTATATCTCAAGTAAGCCAAGCAAATTTTCCTTTAGCTAAAGTGCATTGTGATTTGTGGGGTGCGACACCTATTTCTTCTATACAAGGATTTCGCTACTATGTTATATTTAGTGATAACTATTCCCATTAATTTTGGTTTTATCCACTCAAACATAAATCTGATTTCTTTGAAGTTTTCAAAGTATTTCACCATTTTGTTGAAAAACATTTAGGATGCCCATTGAAAACTTTTCAATCTGATGGTGGAGGAGAATTTGGTAGTGCTACCTTTTCTACTTATCTACAACAACATGGTATTCATCATCAATCCTCATGCCCTGGTACGCCTGAACAAAATGGCATGGCAGAAAGGAAACATCGTCATATTGTCACACTTGGATTGGCATCCCTGTTAGCATCCTCAATGCCATTATGCTACTGGGTGGATGTTTTCTCCACCATCAATTTCATCATCAATGAACTTCCCACTACAGTGTTAAGCATGCAATTGCCACAGTTAGTATTGTTCAATAAGCCTATTGACTATAGTATGTTATGAGTATTTGGTTGCTATTGTTATTTACACTTGCAGAATTACACAACCAACAAGTTTGAACCTTGATCTTTGCCATGTGTCTTCTTGGGCTATAGCAGCAAGCACAAGGGGTATCGATGCTTATATCCCCATACAGGCCGTGTTTACATATCAAGACATGTCATTTTTTGATGAAATATTGTTTCCTTTTTCTAGTGATACAACTCTTCGCTGCTCACAGGACCCATCTATTATTCCTTCTTGGCTTAAAACTGCCAACACTTACACAGCCACTGAGCCCAAGCCCTTGCATGACTTCCCTACAACATCAATTGTTGTTGCGTATGCCCCAAATGCTATAGCAAATAGCTTGGTTAACATTGAACCCACTCCACACAATAACACATCAGTGGGTCTCATTCTCACTAGCCCAATTGATTCCTCCGGTGATCTTGGTACTAAGGACCATACATCCGCAGCAACCAGTAATGACAATCAGACCTATACAACCAATGATTTAGAAGATGAAGCCACTGACAGTGAGGCTGTGGATTCTCATCTCCACTTTTCACTTACAGTGTCTGCATCTACCCATCCAATGGTGACAAGATCAAAGATTAGGATCGTTAAACCTAATCCGAAATATGCAAATTTAGTGTTCTCTTCTATTCCAGAAGTTCCAAAAACTGTGAAATCTGCACTAAAGCACGACGAGTGGTGCAAGGCAATGCATGAGGAGCTCCAAGCTCTTGCGGACAACAATACCTGGGTTTTGGTTCCACGCACCTCCCATCAAAATGTCGTCGAGTGCAAGTGGGTTTTTAGAACAAAATTACATGCAGATGGCAACTTGGAGCGTCTCAAGGCACGTCTAGTGGCAAAAGGTTTTCACCAAGAAGAGGAAATTGATTACATGGAAACTCAAACCTGGAAGTCTACGCATTGTTCTTGCCACTGCTGTTGTTCGCGGATGGCCTATTCACCAATTAGATGTCAAGAATGCCTTCCTCCATGGTGACTTGGATGTTCCTGTCTTTATAAAGCAACCTCCAGGTTTCTGTGATTTAAATCTTCCAACCCATGCTTGCTTATTGAAATAATTTTTTGTATGGTCTTAAGCAAGCACCAAGAGCCTAGTTTAATAAGTTTAGTCAATTTCTCTTATCCTATAGATTTTTCTATAGCACTGCAGATCCTTCACTATTTGTCTTACAGCAAAAAGGCCACACAATCTTATTGCTTCTATATGTTGACGACATCATTCTTACTGGTGATTCCCTTGAGTATCTTACTATAATCATTACTGACCTTGTCCGGTCCTTTTCCATGAAGGATTTAGGTCCTTTACATTACTTCTTGGGTATCAAAGTCACTCTCACGGCTACAGGCAATTATCTCTGTCAGAAGAAATATGCCGATCATCTCTTAAAACGAGCTCTCATGCACCACTGCAAACTGATAAGTACTCCACTTGCAGTAAAATCACCCTCTGTTCCTCAAGGAAATGCCCCATATACTGATCCTGTTTTTTTCGTAGCCTAGTTGGGGGCCTCCTATACCTTACCCTAACCAGGCTTAATCTCTCTTTTGCGGTCAGCTCAGTTTGCCAAAAAATGTCTTCCCCAACAATGAAGGACTTCCGTGTTTTAAAGCGCATTCTTTCAATATGTTCATAGAACTCTCACCCATGGTCTTCGTTTTCTTGCATGTAGTTCTCACCCATGGTCTTCGTTTTCTTGCATGTAGTTCAGTTCAACTACATGCCTTTGCTAATGCCGATTGGGCTGGATGTAAAGTAACTCGACAGTCCACTACTGGCTACTGTATATTTCTTGACTCTAACTGCATTTCTTGGAGTGCTAAGAAGCAATCTACGGTTGCCAGATCATCTTGTGAAGCTGAATATAGAGCCTTAGCCTCCACAGCTGCTGAGCTATCCTGGGTATCATTTATTCTGCGTGACATTGGAGTGGTGTAAGACAAACTATCCACCCTATTTTCAGACAATGTTTCTGTTCTCTACTTATCTACCAATCCTGTTTTTCATGCACGCACAAAGCATGTGAAATTTGATTATTACTTTGTACGTGAAAAGGTCTCCTTTGGCTCCTTTGGTTGTATCATCACCAAATTTGTTCCTTCTGCAGACAATCTTGCTGAAATCTCCACTAAGTCCTTATCCAAATCTTCGTTCAATCTATTATGTTTTAAATTGAGACTATGATTGCTTCTTCCGGTGTCCCATTTGCGGGGGAGTAAAGGAGCTACCAACTCTGCACAAATAAGGAAATAACTACAACCACAATCAAGGATAACTCTAAAGCATCTATCAATCCCGATGATTAAGGAGCCACAATTAAGGATAATATTAAGAAACAAAATTGTGCAGCAAGAGGCTCTGCTATATTCCTATTTTGTCTATTACTCTGTTGTATTCCTATTTCATCTGTTGCTCTGCTGTATTTCTATTTTGTCATTGTACAATAACTATAAATTGTGTATGCTGCATAATAACAAACAAGCAAATGAGAAGAATTTCCTTCAACTTTTGTGCTAGAATTTTCACGATTTCTATTTTGTCATTGTACAATAACTATAAATTGTGTATGCTGCATAATAACAAACAAGCAAATGAGAAGAATTT
>JAYJMB010000001.1:369202-424186 GCA_036873735.1 Pouteria campechiana
TGCAGGTGTCATCAATCGGTCGGACAGCTGCTCGGCTACAGCTAGATGGCTCCTTTTGATTTTCCATGGCCCAACAGACACCCATATGAGTAGTTTGCTCATGAAAGACCTTAGGTGGAAGTCCCTTAGTAAGTGGATCTGCAATTATAGAGTTTGTACCAATATGCTCTATAGACATTTCACCACTCTGAACTCCTTTTTTTAAGAATTTGACTAATTGTTATAAAATAACTTTAATGGTCTTTCAATACCTTCCACAATTCGCAGCCTAGTGACAAAATTTTGCAGTCATATTCTATTTTTGGATGCCTTAAAATATTACATCCAACATGATCCAGATCAGAATATCTAATGATCTCTAATTAGTTTGATTTCCTGTATGTAAGCATGTAATTCTGTGTTCTCTGCAAATACCGTATAATTTGTTTGGCTGCTCTTTAGTGATCCATTTTAGGATTACTTAAATATCTGCTTATCATTCCAATAATATATGTTATATTCAGATATTTACAAACCTAAGCATATAGTAAACTCTCGATAGTTAATGCATAAGTAATCTTTTGTATTTCTTTTAACTTCAAAGTCACTTTTGGGATATGATTTAAGACTAAACTTGTCTCCCTTAGCAACAGGGTGGTCACTTGATTTATAAAATCAAAAAAAATATACTTACTCCCACTGAACTTGCGATATACATAATCATCAACCAAATTCATCTCAGAATCAAATGAGATGATCATCTAATGAAACTTGAAATACCAATATTGAGATGCGTGCTTGAGTACATAGATGGATTTCTTGAGTTTGCAAACCATATAAAGATGGATTTGTTGAGTTTACAAACCATATAAATCATTTCATTAATGTCGTCATTTAGAAACGTTGTCTTTATATCCATCTTAATATAACTCAAGATTAAAATATGCAACAAGTGTCATGATAGTTCTAAAATAGTTCTTGAGGTTGTTAATTTTGTACTTCAGGAATAATTACTTTATTTGGTATGGAGATTTATTCAACATTGTCTTCAAAGGCAAAATCTTTAATCTTATTTCTCCCCCCAAACTTAATATCCGCAAAGAAAGTTGTAGTTTTTGTCTCAAAAATAAATAAATAAATAATGGATTTATCTGTGAGATCACAAATTGAATTGTTATTGGTTAATTTGCATTTTGCATGTAAGGTTTTATTGAATGAGACAATCGTATTAAGTAAATATAGGTTATTATATAAAGATAAAAAAATAGGTACAAAACAATATTTGAATTCAAAGAAAGACTAAATTAGTTATTTCCAAATAAATAATAATAATCAAATTTGTCCAATGCAAAAAAATAGAAACTAAATTTCATCTAAATGATGGTACAACATAAGTGTCTTTCAAGTTTAAATAAAATCTAGTCTTCAATAATAGCCTAAAATTTCATATAGCCTCGACTTTCACCAATTTGCCATCACCCAATAGATGAATCTTTCAGCATCAATTGGCTTTCTGTAGCTCAGGTAATCCTGCATAGACACACTTGTGTGAGTAGTAGCACCAAAATCTATTCATCAAGTATGTCTTAATACTGAATCTAAATTAACCTCAAAATAGACCGAATTAAAGATTGTACCTTTCTTTGTAAGCCAAGCATGATATTTAGTATAGTCCCTCTTTATGTGTCCAGGTTTCCAACAAAAGAAATAGCTAGATTCCTCACTTTCTTTCGTTGTTCCTTTTGAGTTGGACCACCTGTAGCTTCCTAAATTTTCTTTCTTCTCTTGCCTTAATTGTACTTGCCAAGTGAGCACTTTTAGTCATCTCTTGCTTCAACCTTTCTTCCTCTTGCACACAATGAGAAATGAGCTCACTAAGAGATCATTTGTCCTTTTAGCAGTTATAACTGATCTTAAATTGACTGAATTGTGCAGGAAGTGAAATTAGAACCAAATGGACAAGCAAATCTTCACATAGCTCTAGCTTTAGTGTCTTTAATTTTGAAGCAAGATGAGATATCTCCATGATGTACTCCCTTAGATTTCATTTTCCCTTATACCTCATTGAAATCAAGCTTGCTAAAAGCATGCTTATTTTAGCCTTATTATTTTTAGCAAAACACTTTTCAATTTTCTCAAGAAATCTCTTGGCAGTAGTAATCTTTTTGAACACAGCACCCCTAAAGGCTTTTGAAATTCCTCGCTTTATGATCATGAGACTTATGCGATTTGAACGATCCTACTTTTTAGGGTCCCATTTATCCTCAGTGGAACTCTTGTTTGTAAGGTCAACAGGTTGTTCAATCATCAGCGCAAGGTCTAGATCCATACAGTCAAGAATAATCATAACGTTCTCTTTTCAATCCTTGAAATTGGTCCCATTTAGCATGGGAATTGAATTGATAGTAGCAGATATATTAGAAGCAGATGCGCTAGCTCAATAAAGAAACAAAACAAACAAAGTAACATGCTTACATAAGAATGTATATCAAATCATCAATAAATTCAAATAATGGTGGGCTCCATCACAAGATACCTAGCACAATATTAATATTGAGTCTTTGAATAGAAATATTAACTTATAAGTGGTAACCTTGGTGTAGTGATCAAATATTGACAATAAATCTTATCAAACAATAAATCTTTAGACATACTTATTACTTATATGGAAAACCTTATAATTGTTACATATTTATCACCGCATGTGTACACATAAGTTGGCCAAATATTAACCTTCCTTTGGGCCAGTCAATATCCGCATGAATTACTTAAACACAACCATCTTAATATTCAAAATAAATTAATCAATACAATAGAGGTTACTTTGGCAACATGTTGTATCAATAAATTCATTCAAAATATCAGACATCTAAAAATAATAATAATATGACTAAAATTTGAATTTAATTGATCCTTAATTGTCCAAAAAAATTACCTTAAAATTAACCTTATAAAGAATAAATCCATAAATCTTAAAAACACATGATAATACCAAATCAAAAAAATCTCATAACTGGTTTAGTGAACCAAATTAAGCATTTAAGGATAAAATCTAGACCCTTTAAATCTATCTATACAAAAATTAAAGATACAGTCATAATTTGGAAAATCTATTCCATTCATTGAATCCTAAATACTGAAAAACATAGAAATTGACTATAAGATCATCAAAACCCGACATCTATGGACCCCAAAATTTTGATTTTAATGCTGGTCGTCCGTTTAAAATCAGCCTTTTAGGGCAACAGCCCTCTTCTTCCCCGACTAAACAGCACCAATGGCTGCCCCAAAACCTAACCCTGAAACCCACCAGTGCTACAGCCTGACCCCAACGCACCACCGTCTGCTGCCTCACCGTCGTCGTCTGCCATCGTCGATCCCTGCCCCCACCGTCGTCACCTTGCGGCCACCGGCCCCTTGCCGCCAGCGCCGTCCACCGCTGCCCGCTGCTGTTCGACTGGGTTGGACGCTCTGGCTAAGACCGGACGACCTTATTCGGACGGTATGATCTAATTTGGGGAGCCTACATATCTGGATTTTGGATTTTCATAATTCAAGAAGCTGCAATTGTCTGGTTGGGCAGCGATGTCAGTGGTCTGGTCGGGATGATGGGTCTGAATGCTGAATCCAAAAAAATTTCAACCCATCTGGCGATGGCAGCCATGGACGGTCTACAAGAGATTATTCTAGTTTAATTAGACAGCAACTTGACGGATTCGTGCGGTTCCTGATTTGGGTGGCATGACGGTTTCGAGTTTTAATATTTGAAATTGGGATTTAGGGATTTAAACTCTTATTCTGACGCCTAAACCCATTATCCTAATAGCAACGAACGAATCTAATTTCCCCAAAAAAGGCTGATTCAGGCAGCAAACGGTTTCTGATTTGGGGCAGACCGAAAATCGGACATTGTTGGGTTTGGGGTTTTCTGAATCCATCAGATTTTGGATTTTCTAAAATTAGAAACTATAATTCGTGGCACCATAAATCGCCCGATGATTGGAATCTCAAATTTTGGGAAAATTTTTCTCAATGATTTAACACATGTAAAATACTGGATTGAAAGGGCTCATAACCACAATCATATATAAATTAAAGAAAACCAAACTTAATCAAAAGAAAACTTGATTACCAATGGTTTAACATAGAGATGGCTCTTATACCACTTGTTAGAACTTTAGATGTAAAAAAATAAAAAATAAAAATAAAAAAATACCCAAGATCCTTTATGTCAAAAAGATTAAGAAAGCGGAAACATACCGGAATTTATCCGGAGAGAGAGGATTTAGGTTATGGATCTTCTAAATCTATACGTATTCCATTAGAGAAGTGTTTCTCTAGTATCCCTCCGAAGATGGAATGTCAAAAGAAAAATGAGAAGATAAGTATGAGTTGGGGACCATAACACTATACATATATATATATAACAACTATATAATAACATAATTGTATAATAGTGCTTTCCATATTTTCAATTCAGGCCATCATAAAATTAAAAATATGAGATGTATTCTCTACATATAATTAACCCATACTATATTTAATGCTCATAATCCAATATCTTTAATATTAATTAGATCACTTTAATTTGGTTCGATCTTATGATAGCCTATTTAAACACATTTAATTACATATATTTGCCCACATAATTAATTATTTTTCAACATTAACATGATCCTATTTTTGTTAAACACCTTTTTAGTGCAATACTAGAAAACAGTACTTTCGAGTGCACTAGGTAAGTCATGGTGTGCATATGCATGCTTTGATGGGGTCAGCTATTGAAGATTTCCTCATGTGACTGTATACATAATTTAGCAATTTTTGTATGGTAAATGCAATTAGTTGGAATAGAAAATGCTTTTGAGTAGAATAGCAAACCCAACTAGCCCACATGGATATGATTGCAACTTAAGAAATAAATTCAGCCTTAAGTATTTTTCTTCTCTCTCTCTCTCTCTCTCTCTCTCTCTCTCTCTCTCTCTCTCTCTCTCTCTCTCTCTCTCTCTCTCTGCCATCATTTGATTGATTATTTTCTATGTATTCTCCTTTTATCTAATGCTTTCCATTGCTCTACAAACTACAAGTTTTGAATATTTGGAAAAATCTTTCCCAAACATCATATCATCATGGATTGTCACTGAAATAGAGGAAATTTTGTAGCTTAAGTAATAATTCAATTTCAGTGTTAGTAATCTTGTGAATGATTCCTAGTCCAAAAACCTCATAACAAGTGACTCCCATAACATCATTTATGGCTTGCTACAAATGAAAATTATACAACCTGGAGTTGTATCCAAAGTCACAATACTGGGCCACTAGAGGGGTTTAACAGGTTTTATATACATTAAGCTACATCTAGCCCAAAGAGTAGCTTCATGGAGCATTTGTGCTTTGGACTTATTGTACCATTTTAATGAGACTCAAGCTAGCCATTCATATTAGCTCCATCTATTTAATTAAAATATTCGGCGTCATTTTTATTGCAGATCATACGAAATTTATTTTAATTGAATCACACAAATACTAAAATTAATGTTATTAAACCTTTTAGAATCTTTCATCTACAAAAGAACATTTTATAAGGTATGAATGTTTAAATAGATGCTTAATCATGGGTTCCACACATACTAAAAGAATTTCATGGTTCTATAATTACTCTCAGATGATTCCGATTCTATGACTTGAATTAACTAAGTGTTTTTTTGAAATGGTAGTTAAATTATTAACTGAATAGTATTATAGCAATGCTAAAAATGATGATAAGATTAAATCTCTTAAGAAAGTAATTCATAATAGCCCTACTGCGATTTCAATTGAACGGCCATTTGGGCGAATCAGGACAAACCCTTTTTTGGAAGGCCCTGATATCCACAGGTGCACACCTGGCAGTCATGAAGCATGCTACATAGATGGTCCGTCCCACCTTCCGTGTCCTCTCCACTTCCAAGGAAGCGTGCACAACATTCAAGAAAACTCTAGACAGCCAACTGGCATATGAACCCGGACAAACTCAAGTGGGCCCCACATGGGGTAGGTTATTCTAAAATATATTTCAATTACTATATTTAATATTACATATTTAATAAAGATATTAAAAATCATTTAAATTGAAATCAGGTGTGAGTCACACTCTTTTAAAAGGTATAAAAATGTTTGTAAAATTTAAAATTTACTTGTAGCTATTTATTTAAATATTAAAATATTATAAAACCTTATACAATTAATAATCAATATTATAAATAGGATGGACATTTTAAGAGGTTTAGATGTTTAATTAAAAGTACGTGGATTCCTTTCAAGTTGGGGTGTAAATTGTGGTGGGTTCAACATGAACTCAAATTTTAGGTAGGTTAGTAAGCCATTATTCAACCCAAACACACACCTATTTAGGGTTAGGGATAGGTAAGGGGGTTAGGCAACCAGCTCCAACCTGAACCCACATTTCTCATTAAAAATAAAAATATATCTCAATAATAGTGGTAACCTAAGTATAATTTTTACCATAATTGTCATATTTTATAACCCCATGTACTTCTATTTTATTTATTTTGTAATTAGTTTTACTATAAAAATTATAATTTATTTAAACCATTCATACTCTTTTTTATTTTAATAAATGATTCAAATCAATTTAAGTTGACATCATCAATTTGACTCTTATTATGTCTTACACATATAGATAATTAATATATTCTTATGATTCATTATTAATTCCTCGCATATCACAAACTTATGATAAAGTAATAAATGAAATGAACAACCTAGAATCAAAATATTGGAATCACATTAATTTGAGTTGAGTGGTCTAACCAAATTTACTAAATTAAAATGTACAAACTAAACAAAATATAAGTATCGAGATCAGTGAAACACTTTTATAGAAAGCGACAGATAGTCAAGTCGTGTAGGATTGATCCTTTCATCCAACTCAGCCCACATGAAAAGAATTGATTGACATTTGGTTTGTTATAATTTTTCAACTCCAACTTGAACCTGAAGTAAACTCGCACATGTAAGGTTAGGGTTACGGTTGGGAGAAAGTTATAAAAGTAAAAGTTAAGATTAGGGCTAAAAAAAAGATTGTAAAAGTGAGGGTTAAAGTTGAGCAAGCTAAAACCCGCACCGAACCTGTCGGACTTACATCCTTACTTTAAATAATTAAACAATTTCAATGGATTGAAATTTATTTTTAAAATAATTTTAATTTTATGATCAACATAAACTTTTGATTTAAATGATCTTTAAGGCCTTAACTAAATAAATAATGATAAGATGAATAATTGGATTAGATTTTATAAAATCATCAACATGAACCCTTAATTAAAAAATTATATAAGCTTACATTGGTAGAACATACTATATTGAAGTATTTCCATACATATATATTCTAACTGACCGACGTGGTGGTCCAGCAGTTGGACGGTAACCCTTGGTGCATTTCATGTTTAATTTGCTTTGCATGCTGATGAGGTGGTGAGAAACTTACGGGGAAAACGACGTGTCTCATCTCTCTCCATCTTTCGCTGTCCAAGCGCCCGTCAGCAGCAGCCTAATAAGCCTGAGCCTTCCTTTCCTTTCCTTTCCTTGCCCTCTGCTTCTTATCTCTTCCCTCTCTCTCTCTCTCCAGACCTTTCCTCTTCTTTCAAGCGAATGTTGATTCCATTCCATTCCATTTCTAGCGTTTGGCAGCGGATTCGCCACGATTGCGATATTTTCGGAATATGCTTCGCCTTTTACGCTGCGGTCGGGCCTCGATGCGGCCGACGCGACTCCGCACGTGTGCATGCCGCACGTGTGGGTTGTTGTATTTAATGAGTGGGGCGCATTTTACCTAAATTCGGCTCCTTCTGGACCGCCTAACTTTTGGTTTATGTCATTTAATAAGTTTCTTAGGGTTGGTGGATGGTATATTTTATTGTGCTAATAGATGGTTCAGGATACCATTTTACACTAATACAATATGAAATGTTTTTTTTTTCCATGTGGACCCACGAGTACAGCTCTTTGTTTCTTGAGAAATTGGAAGAACATTCCACCTCCATTTATTACATAAAATGTTTATGGACTTTGATGAATTTTTTGTTTTCTATGGAAAACTATATATTTTTTGTTGGCAATTATGTTTGATCTTTTTTACTTATTTTATATCATTTCACCGGAATCATTGCCTTATCCCTTGGCACCATTTTTCCAAAAGATGTTTGTTTCTTTATTTTCTATCATTTCATTGGCATCATCTTCTCTTTTTCTAAAAGGTGAAAGTTCCATTTTCTTCAGACTGCTGAGCAAGCTCAAGCGAATGTTCTCCAATCCATTCTTTTAGACGGCACTTATTTCATTTTTAGTTAAACATCCAAAATAGAACTTGTTCGCCATCTCATTTGAAGCATGAGATCCCAAAATCGAATTTGGGGCATTTTTTTCTTTTATTAATGAATTTGCTATTTTTTCTACGATAATTGTACGCACATATTAGGTTACCTTCTTCCATCCTTATACATTATAATATTTTCATAATATCCAAACCAACTATCCTACATGGTAGTCAATATATTAAAATTATTTCAAGTAAAAATACATTCCAATCACAAAATTTCAAATATATATATATATATATTAAGATCTATATATCTTTATTTTCAATTACGGAATTTTGTATAAAACAAAATTATTTATAATAACTCTTATGATGGTTGGCTTGATATTCATCAAAATACCATAGGTACTTGCGAAAAACAAACAGGATTATCTGTGTACCCCATATACACTTGACTGGGTGCTACTTATGAGGATCATGTAAAACACAGAAATTTCGAGACACTCCAAAAATTTGGATGCGACAAAAACAGCTACTGGATATGCACTTTACCCTAAGGAATTTTCTTTTCTTTTCTTTTTTAATTTTTTTCAACCTTTGCAGCAATGGGATGTAACCAAATTTCGTATATTGCGGGCAGTTTTGATTTTAGACGTAAGTCTAGAATTATTGGGGTTTCAAAAATGTGGTAACTACTAAGCTATTCTTACACGCTAACACAAACTCTCCAGCCACCCATATGTTCATGACCCTCAAATACATTACACACCGTCATGCTAATTTAATGTATTTTTAGGACTGAAATAGTCCGGTTTAGAAGTTCAATAAATAAGTGCCTATTTGTGTATTCCGCGAGAGATTGAGTGTAGATTTGGGCCAGTACATCACATCATATTAGGTTTAAATGTCTTGCATTTAGCAAACTATATATATATATATTAAGAAACTCTAACACATATATGAATTATCCAGCTGGCATCCCATCATATCATATCCCGGTCACACTGGAGCACTTTTTTGTTGGCTGCTACAGAGTCTCTTGAGAATATAGAATTGTGAGTGCGTGTTCTCGTGGAATACTTCCTTGCCAATGAATCTCTTTTGCGGACCAACCGTGTACGCGTTCCATCTATCCACCCCTTAGAACCCAAGCTCTTCCTACCGTCTTCTAACTTGAGCATGGGAGGAGTATCTCTCGGGTCTTCTTCTGAGGTTGGGTTGTACAAACCACTACAGAAATCTGAACTTGGATTAGTAAATGATGCTTGGAAGATCTCTTTATTTATTGCCCCTGTATCAAGCTCTGCAGCTTTCGAGTCCAACCTACCTTCAAAAAGATGAAAAAGGATTCAGCCTACCTTTAAAATGCTTTCGGACTCATACGACCCTATGATAATACAAGCCGACCGCATCTTTCTCATTGCTGGTCAATTTTAGCAGGTGGGGCCCACAATGTACTCGAGACAACTTGCATCGGGACCCAGATGCAAAGGTAAATCAGCCCCAGAACATCGTTTGATTGAGCACCGTGACCTTCAGTATTTTGGCTTTATTGCTAATAAAGTTATGTTTGGATGTATTAAGTAAAACTTAAGGGGGCTAAAACTTTTTCCTTTTCTTTTAATATGATATTTTTATTCCAATATTGATTTTAATAATTCTATTTTTTTTATTAGAAATAAGTTTAAGTATCATTTATTTTATCATATGTAAGTAGATATATTTTATCTATGTTTACTTTATGGCTAAAGTAGCTCCTTTTTTTACTTATGTAAATGAGTAAAGTAAATGATAACGACATGTAAATGATGTAAAGTAAAATAGAAAATTAACATTAATCATAAAGTGAATAATAATAAAATAGACAAATTTAAAAGAAGAAAAGAATTCCAGAAAATGAAAATAATTATTAAAATATAGTTAGCTAAGAGAAAAAAGGAATATTGAAAATAAATAGAGATACATAAACATCACATTGGAGAAAAGTGATATTGAGAATAAGTGGAGGTAAGTAAAAGCTAAGAACAGCCTATCCTCCCATTACTTTTGTGAATAAACATCTCCTAAATTTATTAAGAAAATGGTTTAGATCTAGTCTGTGCATGCACGTTGAGGAATATATATAATCTTGCAAATCTTACGGCAATGGCCGGGATCATATGATTTGCAATTTGACCCTATTTCGGCCACCTTTCTTGTGCCCAAGTTCATTGATGAGCATTATAATAAATATCCATAAAAACTGAGGAGCTGGGGCTAGATCAATTGGTTGATTTTTAAACCATTGCGACAACGCTTGCATAATAGCCCATGATGTACAGGGGATTTAATGAACAAATTAACTAGTGGAGAATTCTCATTTCCTTATGCTCCTCAGCTTCAGTTAATTAATTGAAACTTTTAATGGTTTGTCTCATTCTATTGCGGGAATTTAGTCAAAAAAGAAGGCAGCGGATATTCCGCTGTAGAGGTGGCGCATTGCATGTGTGGTCCAAATGGCCGACCAGCTATCCAAGTCTTGGAATAATATCCTGGCTGGATGTGGATTACAAGATAAATAGATACTAAAATTTAAAAATATTTATATGTGTTCTCTAACACACAGATATAATACAGATATCCAATTATCTAGCTGACATCACATCATGTCAAAAAATCAACTCTAATTGAATATCTTTTTCAACTATTACGCTGTTTTATGAGATTAGGACTCAGGATGTGCATCCTTCTAGAATATTTCTCTAAATAATAATCTTTATCCCACTTGCATATAAGCTACATATGCGTCTCAGCTACGCACTCATGCTCAACTGTAAATAGGCCCGAGTATGTACCTTGAAAATACAAGCTCTTGCTACTATCTCATCATTT
The DNA here is from genome assembly GCA_036873735.1 of Pouteria campechiana. Classification (NCBI taxonomy): domain Eukaryota; kingdom Viridiplantae; phylum Streptophyta; class Magnoliopsida; order Ericales; family Sapotaceae; genus Pouteria; species Pouteria campechiana. The sequence continues at coordinate 380,373 of JAYJMB010000001.1, forward strand.
CTAAAAAAGTCTAGTTTACTGACTTGAGCATCTTAGTGTTCACACCGAGAACACTCCAAAGTGCTCTGTGATCTTTTGTTCTAATCTTTCATGCTTCAAGACAGAATTTTCTGAAGAGTACATCAACATTTTGTTTGTGGACAACTCAAATAATATGTAACTAGTTTTATTGAATTTATTTTATAAAATGTCTCCATTTGAGTCATGATGTCCCGATTAAATATTTCCCATGAAATTCTTTGCATCCTTATGCATCAAAATCAAGCAACACAACAATGGCTTACCATGGGCCAATTGAATATTAAAATATTTCCCACAGGTTGGACGAATCTCCCCATGTGGGCCCCATGAGGTAACATGTGCTGTTGATTCCAAGATGCCAAACATGAAATTCGGTTTCCTGCCTATGCATTGTACCAAAGATATTATTCCATGTGGGCCAACAATTGATGCACCCAATGTTTGAAATTTTGAACATTTCAACCGGATGGTGCAGCCTATTTCTGTTTTGGATTTACGAAAATAGAAATAAGAATAATATAAAATAAGATACAAATTGAAATAAAATATATATTTATATATTTATAGAAAACTTAACGAGAAAAAAAAAGATGTTTTCCTTTTATTTTTTTTTCCATGGAAATAAATAAGCCCTTGAATTGAAAAAGATAGGAAAGAAGATTTAAAAATTTTCCCAAATTTATTTGTTTTTATGATTATCACGTTATGAACACAATGTGATTTTGGGTCTATTCAAAGTGGGGACACCTTTAGTTTGTTACAGTTAAACCAGGATCACATCTTCCCCTGAGTGCCACCTTTCCATAGTGCAAATGTGACGTAATTCTTCAAAGAGTGGGGCCCACCATTTTATTTTATTGGTACGCTTTCGTGGCTATCAGCATTGCGAAGGGCAAGATTGTTACCTAACTTCAGATTCAATCCAAGCCATCCAAAATTTCTGCTTTTCGCCTCTCTAATTTGCACATATCCCCATCCCTCCCTCCCACCTCCCCCAAAAGTTTGTTGATATTGCATTTTTGCACCATTAGTTTTTGATATTTGCATTCGGACATTTAAGGTTTGCAACGTATTTTAAAAATATCTTTGCTCTCAAAAATGACAACCGCGAAATCAGTTTTACTGAAAATTTCTACAAAACCTCCCTGTTTGAGTCCATTTTCATGATTTCATGAAATCCAATTCCACAATAATATTCAACAATTTTTATTTGCTTAGAATGATAAAATCATTCAAATTCAAGGCTTTGTGAAACAATAAAAATTATGTATAAAATATAAAGATTGTTTAGATCATACTTACTTAAGTATTGGAATACCATAAAATCTTATTGAAGTATTGAGATAAAAAAATATTTTAAAATTCACAGATATTTGATTACAAGCTTGTAGATACCTCAAGTAATTGAACAATTTTAAGAGATAAATATTCAACTGATTTCAATTTCGAGCTTTATATAAGTCATTAATTAAAATAATTTTTATGTTCCTAGCTAAATAGATAATGAAAAATTAATATCCAACTTAAATTTCAGATATGTAAATGCAGATTTCAAAACTAAAAGGGCAAATAAGCAATATCGACAAACTTCACGGACGCACATGCAAGCTGCCTTCCCTTCCATGTGGATTGCTTTATCACTAACAAACTTTAGCTGTCCATTTTTCAGGCGCGTGAGCAACTGCCTGTTAAGTCACTGTTACAATTCCAAAACAATTGATGGATGTTGGACCAAAAGAGATTGTTCCACAATTCACAATAAAGGTGTGCACCAGTCCACCATTTGTGCCCCATCCATTCCTTGCCAATCGAGTGGCACACATGCCACGCATGTTGGTTGCGTGTGCAGCCAGCAATTGTGTGGACATCACTAGGTGGGCCCCACCTTAATTTGGTGACTGGAATAAACGCATTTCTCAGTGAAATCTGCCTTCAAATCCAATGCATATTCACTGCCCACGAAGTCGGCAGCTTTGGGCAAATCCATCCCTGCTTGGCCTAAAATAAAGAAAGAGACAAAACACACGTAAAATTCGAAAGGCAAGAGATACTATGCCCATTGGACAACCCTAATACTACTCCCCACATGGGACAGATGGCAACCTGTGGGGAAGCCCCACCTTGGCTCTGTTGTGGCCCAAAAATCAGGCCAGCCCCCTAGTGATTTTGCACCCCTGCATGGGTAGAAAATGGTTGTCCATGTCACCCATTTTTGGGATTTAAATCAAGATCTACCTGAATATCCAGAGTGTAATAAAGAAGGTAATGACATAGTAAAATAGTTTTCTTAATATAAAAGTACAAAGTAATAATTGAAAATATAAATAATAAAAAAATAAAGTTACTAAAATAATTAAATATCAAATCAATCTCAAAAATATTTAATACCCCTTCTTATTCTACCCAAACAGACCCAGACATCATGAGGTCCATAAAATGAAAAGTTCGATAGGCATTGAGGGGCAATAAAACCAAGAATTGGGGTTGCCATTTTCGCATTCAATGCTTGACGTACTGCCATGGAACAAAATTGTCAACAGTTCACAGTGAAGGGATAAACCACCCATTCTCCTTAAGGCCTCTCTCTCTCTCTCTCTCTCTCTCTCTCTTATATATATAATTAATTAATATAAGAATAGGTATGCGACTGATTGCCCCTCATTACTTTTTAATTTATTCTTTCAAATACACATGTCAATGTTTGGGCCACATGTTCTTACGTACTCAGCTTTAAGACGCAGATGGAAAGCATGGAGATGACACCACAATCTTTACTTGAAGATGCGATGAAACGGATCACAAAAATGCATCTAATTAGTGGGGGATTGCGCGATGTTCCATTTACCTAAAAACGGCACCAGTCACTTCCTTCCACTGTCATGCTTCCGATTTACCTAAGAACGGCACTCTCACGCTCGCTTCCATCAGCTTTCATGCTTGCGTGGGTGAAACCTTCCTTCTCCTGTTTACTGCTACTTTTGGCTTGCTACGGAACTCAAAGATGGTGGTGATGGTTGTACGGCGGAAAGCCGAACCATTCGTTTTTAGTTAGAAATTTTATAATGTCGATTATAAAGTAAATAAATAGAAAAAATAAAATAAATATTTTTTTAATAGCGGTCATGATTGCTCGGGACCACTTCCATCTAAAATAGCGGGCAGGATTTTTGACCTTCTAGAATTGGATCCATGCAGCCACGTGTACATGATCCGACAGCCGGGTCAATGACAGTGACACCCACAGCGGTCAGATAACCCATTAAATCTGGAAATTTCTAGCACGCCCATTGCGTAATTCATTAAATGTACAAATAATTTAACACGCAGCCACGCACAATCATCAGTCAAAAAAAGAAAAAAGAAAAAAATTCACCTTCCAATAAGGAAAAATCAACGGTCTAGACCACCACCCCGAAAAACCGTCATCTGGAGGTTTCTTTAAGCGGCTTAATCCAACTCTCAGTGAGCCTACGATCCTTACCGTCCGTTGATCTGATCAACGGCCAAATGATCTACAGCCGTCCATTTTGGTGGACAGAAACAATTGCGCTTCCTGCGGGACATTATTTATTGCCGTGGCCCATCTCATCTGTGACGTGGCCTGGATTTCAGGCCAGGAGATCTCAACAGCGCAGCACCCCAACACCCGGACTGCTAGCTGGCGCTTCAGCTGACCGTTCGTTTCAATGCATAGCCGGCAGCTCAGCTCATTCCCACGTATACCCCCCAGCCAATTCACACGTGCTAGCCCACCCTGGAATAATACTCACGCAGTTTTCTGGCTGCCGACGCCAGTGGTTCATACGCATGCAGTAAATAATTACAAACAGGGAACAAATAAAATAAAATCTGGACCGTAAAATACTTTTATTTCTTATTTTTATCCCATAAATTAATTTTCGAAATAAATTCGATACTTTTCAATTTCATATATCAACACGGCCGTTGGACCTTGGTAAAATATGAAACCAATCATTATATTTTAAAATTTTTTAAATAGAAAAAATTTCTTTGTAATATATCTATCTCTCTATCTAAAATTGAGCATGTATTTTACAATGCGTCCGAACAAAAGTCTTTAAACATGAGGGAGCTCGTATAGCAAGCGTGTTGTCCCTCAGGTGTAACAAATGAGACCGCTTCCAGTTTCACTGGAAACGCGTCGGTACTCTGGGAAGCGGATCGTCTCAAACTCTAACGAGGGTGAAAAGTGGGCTACACACTGTATATTTGAATCATCACATCCGTTAAAAATCTTTAAAATGAAATATAATCTGTTCATAGTAAAAATATCAAAATAAGACAATCGCGTGGGAAGCGGTAAGAAAAAATAATATAAATTGAAATATTAACATTAAAATCATAATGCAGCTTATTTTTGCATATTAGAAAATAGTATTATTCATTTATATAATTAATAAAAATATATTTAATTAATTATTTATTTATATAACATTTTATATGTCACTTATATTTCATTTTAAAAATTTTGGACGGATTTGATGATTCAAAGATACAGTGTGGCCTACTTTTCACCCCGGATGCAGAGTCACTCCGTAACCGGGGCTACGGACGATCCGCTTCCGGTACTCTGGGAGAGTGCCACAACCATGCACAGGCGCACCGAAATTACCTACGAACTGTACACGTGGCATATCATTAGCTCAAAAGTCGAAACCAAACTGGGTAAATTGCTACAGTGGCGTTGAGGCATCATGAGCTATAAAAGCAGCACAACTAACATTCATTTCACAACTAACAATGTAAAATACGAGGAGCCATGTATTAATACAAATGCGGGCTAGAAATTGTGAGGTTGGACGCGGATTTTAGTGTCTTTTGGAAGTTTTTGTAACGTGGGTAGCTTCCCTGTCGGCCGTTTCAGTGACGCGTACAAACATATGCGTTGCCTGCGTATGAGGTGGGAGTGGGCGGCCGAGTAAGAATGTAACTTCCCTCCCCTATATTCCATTGATCCATTCACGTAACAGTCAGCGTGCGTGGGGTGAAGCAGATTCTCTGGTCTGGTTTTCAGAGCAGTCTCCCACACATCTCGTGTGCAGCACTCTCTCTCGCAAAAGACAGCCGTTGAGAGAATTTTCAATCTCATCCCAAGCACGCCCAAAGATTTAAAAACTGAAAATTCCAACTACTCCAACCGCACTTCTCTTCATTTTTCTAATCTAACTTGCGTCCTCCATCTCTTCCAAACTTTGCTTCTCTCTCTGTCTTGTTGTGATAGTTGAACTGCCATTCGGACTTGTTGGGGTGTATTTCTCCTCTGGGAAGAATCCATTTGTGTCTTGTGTTTGTTTTTAGGCGGTTGCTGTGGCTGTTTCTGTAGAAAGAGACTCCTTTTTCTCCTCTTCTGGGTTGTTTTTCCTTCTTGGAATGGGGAATGGGGATGGGCGTTTTTGAATCTTTGGGGATGATGTATGTAATGGGTATCAGATAAAATGAGCAAGTGGGCGCTGTAGAGTGAGGACTGTGGAATGCTGTGCTTGCCTATCTGGAGTTTGGTGATTTTGGGCATCTGAGTCGCTGCTGTTTCATCCAAAAGCTTGCCGGAAGAATGAGTGTTCCGGGATTTTGAGGCGGCTGCAGATGGATCTGGAAGACGGAGCCTACCGGAATCGTGCCAAGGTAAGATGGGTGCTTGCTGAAATGCGCCGGCGGGGTGCTGCTGACTGCAGAGCACGCAGCTGGCTGCATTTTTGGGTTGCATTTCGGTGATATAGCGATTGCCGCATGGATGGGTGTCTCGACAGTGACTGGTTAGTTCTAAGATGCGCTGGTTGGTGCTGATGGATATTGGATTTAGTATCCTTATCTCTACACTTTTGAATCCGCTTTTTGCTGTCTTCCAATTTCTTTCCCCTTGAAGCTTTGCCAGATATGATTCCTCGATGTTTGATTTCGAGCATGGAATTTGGTGGGTGGTAGTTGTGGAATTAACGCAGATGGGTCATTGCTAAAATGCACCTGTGGGTGCTGTTGAATGAAGAACAGGCCCGTTGGCCTTCCCTGTGTAATCATTTTCCTCGAGCTTTGGAATTTGGACGATGGTGTTGATGGAAATCCTGTTCATGGTTTTTGCTAAAATGCGCGGGTGGGAAGCTGTAGAGCGTAGAGCCCACCACTCCCTTGTATTCGTTCCTTATTGCATGTTACTGTTGTCGCTAGCATTAGATGACTTTCTAGGACTAGCCAACCATGCGCTAGTCTCTGTTTTGTTGTCTGATTGTAAATTGCCATGGTTATTGTGAGACAGGAATTTGCTAAAATGCGCCAGGTAGATGTTGTAGGCTTAGTATTCATGATGTCCTTCTGACTTCCGATTATGGACTACTCCTGTTAATTATGAGATGGGCCTATGCTAAGATGAGCAGCTCGTGTTCTACGAAGTGAATTAACAATTCTAGATGGTTTTTTGTGGCTCTTTGCTGCTGTTTTTATTGGGGGATGGTTTGTTACTATTCTGCACACCAGTGAGTTCTCTCACATAGGATTCCTCTGCCTGCCTCCCTGTTTTAAGACGGATCTTTGCTAAAATGCACTTTGTAGCAGCCGTGAAATGTAGAGCCTTTGCTGAGTTGCAGTCCTGAATTCTGGAGTTGCTGCTGCTGCTCTTGCCGTTGAAAGTTTTTTCTTTTTACTAAGGTGATTCAGGTGCTTCATCATTCTTGATTCCTTATTTTTGTTGCTGTTATTGCAGAAAGAATCATGGAAGACAGTTTTGACATTGGCCTATCAGAGCTTGGGCGTTGTCTATGGTGATTTGAGTACTTCACCTCTATATGTTTACAAGAGTGCCTTTGCTGAAGACATTCAGCACTCAGAGACTAATGAAGAGATCTATGGCGTGCTTTCCTTTGTCTTCTGGACACTGACGCTTGTGCCACTGCTCAAATATGTATTCATTGTGCTCAGGGCAGATGATAATGGGGAGGGAGGGACATTTGCACTGTACTCATTGCTGTGCCGACATGCTAGGGTGGGCTTCTTGCCAAATACCCAGGTGGCAGATGAGGAGCTATCGGCTTATAAGAAGGATAGTGCGAGTATCCTCCGGCCAGATACTGGCCTTGGGGCGCGAGTGAGAGCATCATTGGAGAAGCACCGGGTGTTGCAGAGGCTGTTGCTAATTCTTGCATTGATTGGAACTTGTATGGTTATTGGTGATGGTGTCCTCACACCAGCAATTTCTGGTAAATATACTAATGTTGATTTTGAATATGAGTGTGGAAAAGGGGCTATGATTTTTTTAGAATTTCCAGACACTTGAATTACTTGTTTTGGTGATTTGTGCAGTTTTCTCAGCAGTTTCGGGCCTTGAGCTTTCAATGTCAAAGGAGCATCACAAATGTACCATCCTTAACCTCCATCATTTTCTTTATACATTGAATATCTATAAATAAATTATTGAGACAATAGTTATACTATTCTTCATTTAAAACATTATTAACTGTTTGTTTACATGGAGGGATTCTGTTGTGTCTACTAATGACATAAGAGGTCTTCCGGCCTTTGCATGTTGAATATTTGCTACTTTTTGGTGATTAAAAACGTAGGAGACAGAGGTTAATACTGCCTTGGTGATCTGAGGGACCTTCCTCAATGACTTTGGAAGAGGCTCACTACCTACATCTAACAGAACTACAGTTTTATTGAAGCCAACTTGATAGCTACAATAGAATCCAGTGCACTTGATGTCCGTTTGTTGTAATAAACCTTTTAACCTGAGGGATGTTATCCTGTTTCTTAATCGGTTGACCATGCCTGCCAATTATGATGTTGAATTCCTTGGTTGCCCAGTGGATGATTGTGAGCCATATTGCTGATCATAAAACCAATTTCCAAATCAACTTAAAACTAGAAATTAAAATTTGCATTTTGAAATGATGTTATTGTTTATTATGAGAAGAAATTTTATTCAGTACAAGCATGCTGGCAGGAATAAATATGTTGAACCATAAAGGTAACAACTAGAGATGCCAGTTTAGTTCTTGTCTTTGGCAGCTACATAATCCAAAGGATTTTTTGATGGGAGCTGAGCTGTGAGTAAAAAACCATAGTTCATGGAGTGTGGTGATCTGTTGGAATTAAATCATTAAAAATTTTCATGTGTTATATTTTATTGAATTTCAACCTAGGCATGCATGGCATCACATTTAGTGAATGTTGGTTTTAACTTTTGAGTTCTGGGCTTGTGTAATCCATCTCCAAGTTAGGCCTGAAGTTGTCAAGTATGCATATTCTAACAATTCAAAAACTGTGAAGACTGCCTTGAATGTTATATGTGTCACCTCTTAAACGGGACAGCTTGTTTGCTTTTGCAACATTCCTGAAGGTTCTTCACTCATATATGGTAGTTCTCTGATTAAATCAATCATATGGGATTTCTACTTAAAGTCTATAACAGATTTTGTAAATGCCAACCTTAAAATACTTCAAATGATGGACTTAAAAACAGTAAACATTCTTTAACTCATTGTGCAATGTTAGTATGTGTATAGATCATGTAGACATCCATGTTGAGTGCTCGCTTTTCCCTTAGAGGATGTTACTGTAGACTATGTACGAGTGACTTATTTTTCAGTTGCAAGACCATCCTTTCCATACAACATACTAGAAAAATGTATCTTCTGTCATTTTTATATCATTCTAATTCAAGTTCACAAAATCTGCAGATGTTGAGGTGCCTGCTGCTTGTATTATACTTGTTTGCTTGTTTGCCCTCCAGCACTATGGTACCCATAGGGTAGGGTTTATGTTTGCACCAATTGTCACTACATGGCTTTTATGCATCAGCACAATTGGTATCTACAATATTTTCCACTGGAATCCACATGTGTATCAAGCACTCTCTCCGTATTATATGTACAAGTTTCTGAAGAAGACCCAAAGGGGTGGTTGGATGTCTTTGGGTGGGATCCTCCTGTGCATAACAGGTACTTCTAATGCCGACATGTTAGTTTCTCTGTACCTTCAACTAAAGCCCTTATTCTAATGCTCCCATTTTCATTTGCAGGCTCAGAAGCTATGTTTGCAGATCTGGGACACTTCTCTCAGCTATCAATCAAAGTATGTGCTACTGCTTCATAATTTATGCATTATTAATAATTCTCTCCTGTAGAGACTGAAAACATGGTATTAGACTAGGAATGTTACAGTTTTCTCTTCTAATCAGCCACTAGAATAATGGCCCGTGATTCCAAACCTCAAATAGAAAAGGGGCTTTGCAATTCTGATTTGACTTTTGGTGAACTGTATGATGCAATATAGTTGGGTGATAAATAGTGGAAGAATAATGTTAAAGGAAAAGGCCCTAATTTAACATACATTGGAAATTTGCAATCATGTTGACAGTTTCAAGAATATTTTATATTTGTCATCAATGTTACCAATGGAAAGAGCTATCATTTTCCTGCCTACATCATTGTTGGTAATCCCTGGAAAACTATTTCTCATTTGCAGATTGCATTCACTTCTGTGGTTTACCCATCATTGATCCTTGCATATATGGGTCAAGCTGCGTACCTATCCAGACATCATATGCTTGAAAGCGACTACAGAATTGGGTTCTATGTGTCTGTCCCAGGTAACTTTTCATATTTTTCTGTGTTCAAAAAATTAAAAAATAAAAATTTGCAAGAAATTCATTGACTTCATTGCAAATGGAAGCTTGATCATGGCATGTGCCGATGTCCATGTGATGGACTTCTGGAAAAACAAGGAGCATCTATCTGGTTTACCATCATGTAGAGACTTGCACAATTCATGCCATCTTAGGAGCTAATTTGAGGTGTCACGTTTTGATAGTAAGGAAAAGGTTGCATCAGCTTGACAGTAAAGGATCTGGAAAATGTTTTATAATCATGATTTTTTTCTTATGGCCTGAATTCATGATAGACACTTATTTTCTTTGCCCCACTTGCAATAGATGAGTGCCACCCTCATAGTGTAGATGTTTAAAGACTGCCTAGCCTTGTCTTCCATTTCCAATGAGGGTCACAAACTTCTTGCAAAACTTTTGTAAACATAATATTTTACTACCATCATAGCGTACTGTCTTCTGAAAAATGGCTCCTTTGCTCTTTTTTTTTTTCCCCGTCAGAGCAAATTCGATGGCCTGTTTTAGTTATAGCCATACTCGAAGCAGTCGTAGGAAGCCAAGCGATAATCACAGGAACTTTCTCAATCATCAAACAGTGCTCTGCGTTGGGCTGTTTTCCAAGGGTCAAGATAGTCCACACATCATCTAAAATGCATGGTCAGATTTACATCCCAGAGATCAACTGGATTCTGATGATACTGTGTTTGGCTGTCACTGTTGGTTTTCGAGATACAAAACGCATGGGTAATGCATCAGGTATGACCATATAACTTAAAACTCTTGATTCTATCTCTGGTCTTGAGAATACTAGGACAAGCATGAAAAGATATGGAGATCCCAAATGTGCCAATGTGAGATGTGATACCTGTGCCACCTGTAAGGAGAGGCACGAAATGGCTATCCTCACTTGGATAGCCTAAAAGGCATAGAAAGAATTTGCATGTCTGCTATTATGAAAAATTTTGTACCTTTTGCTGGTGGCTATTAATATTATCTTTTTAGGAAGTTATCCCCATGATAATTCATAAAATCCCATGAATTGTGTTCATCTCTTGTAACAGGTCTGGCAGTTATAACTGTGATGCTGGTCACCACTTGCCTGATGTCCCTGGTCATTGTTCTCTGCTGGCATCAGAGTATCATATTGGCCATTTGTTTCATCTTCTTCTTTGGCTCCATTGAGGCTCTCTATTTCTCTGCATCCCTGATCAAGTTCCTTGAAGGCGCGTGGGTCCCTATTGCTCTCGCATTAATCTTCATGCTCATTATGTATATTTGGCACTATGGTACTCTCGAGAAGTATCAGTTCGATGTCCAGAACAAGGTCTCTATCAACTGGCTCCTCAGCCTGGGTCCCAGCCTTGGCTTTGTCCGTGTGAGAGGCATTGGTCTAATTCACACTGAACTCGTGTCAGGAATCCCTGCTATCTTCTCTCATTTTGTGACCAACCTTCCAGCTTTCCACCAGGTCCTTGTCTTCCTCTGCATAAAGTCTGTCCCTGTGCCCTACGTCCAGCCTGGGGAACGTTTCCTTGTTGGCCGCATCGGTCCAAAGGAGTATAGAATCTACAGGTGCATTGTCCGCTATGGTTACCATGATGTCCACAAAGACGATTTAGAATTTGAAAAAGACCTAGTTTGCAGCATTGCTGAGTTTATACGGTCAGAAGGATTAGAACGAAACGCACCAGATGATGCAGAAAGGGATGATGAAAGGATGGCTGTTGTGGGGACATCGACCCATGTTGACGGAATCCATTTATGTGAGGAAAATGATGATCCAGCTGAACAGCCAGGCACATCAGAACTAAGGGAGATACAGTCTCCTGTAGTAGCAAGGAAGCGGGTGACGTTTGTGCTTCCAGGGAGCCCAGAGGTGGACACAAGCGTGAGGGAGGAGCTGCAGGACTTGATGGAAGCAAGGGAAGCAGGGATGGCATTCATACTTGGGCATTCCTATGTGAGGGCGAAGAGCGGTTCAAGCTTCATAAAGAAGCTGGCAATCAACTACGGGTATGATTTTTTGAGGAGGAATTGCAGGGGACCAACATACGCATTAAGCATCCCACATGCATCGACCTTGGAGGTTGGTATGATATGTCATGTTTAGTTTCAACTTGTTACATATAGAATGCATATGTAAATTATGATAAAGTATAGCTTACACTACCACGTAGGAGAGCAGCACAGAAATGTAAACAACTGGGCTCAGTTTTCCCTTTTATGAAATGGGTTTTTGATTCAAAACAGGCTTGCGCGTGTCTAGTGTGGCAACTCAGGCACCCTCACTTTTTGAGTGTGCCCATCCCGTTGCTGATCTTAAGACAGATAAGTCTCATGGTTGTAGTGAAAAGTAGGATTGATTATCATTTTCACTTTATAGCTGACCTCTTGAAGAGTCAGTCTAGGAGCCCAATTTCCAGGTGCTTTGGTTTTGGGTAGTGCCATGCTAACAGATGTTGTTGGCTGCTTGGGTGAGGTTGGTTGTATAATAAATGGCAGCACTGCTTAGCAGTCTGTGCAACAAATGATCAAAACGTCAGCAAAACGGCTCTTTTTCTGTGGATTGCGTAAATGGTGGGCTCTGTTCAGGCAGCTGCCTTAGTTTACAGCGTGCACAGTGTCTGTTTTGGGTGAGGTCGTTTGCCAAAATGGCAGCACGAAAAAAAATGATGTGAATAGCTGCAAAAGTGGTTTGCATTGATGGTGGGCCTATGTCTGGCGGGATACCTGGACAACGTACAGCATGCACACTGTCTGTTTGTGTTAAGGGTTTACTCAGTATTCTAGCATATTCGGATCTTGAGACTCTTTTAAGTTTCTACTCTTAACTGTAGGATATCTTTTCCTCCTTTAGAAGAACATGCACTTCAGAGAGCTGTTTCCTAAGTACCCTGTTTTAGAGAGTTTGCATTCTCTTAGATAGCCTTTTCCAGAGTGGAATTTTAGGACATATAGTCTACTCTAATACCAAATATTAAAAGCCTAATGAATAATGATTTAGTCCTGTCGGTACTCAATGCTACCCTTTAATTTTTAGGCTTATTAGGATTATTTGATTGGATCTAAGTCATTCTTTATATTTGATACTTTATTTAGCTAATATATGAAAAATCATTTAAATTCAAAACTAGTGTGGACAAAACAATTCAAAAAGATGTTATTCAATTGTAAAAACTTGGAATTCATTTAATGTTATGAATATATATATATATATATATATATATATATATATGATGACTAGTTTAGATTATTTAGACAAATTATTATGATAAGACCAATAGAGATTTGGGTGTTGGATCATTATCTAATGTCTAATCAATATTCAGAAAAGACTTAAGCCCTGAGAATATGAATTGGCGCACCGTTTTTGGGTTATAAAAATTAAAGGCCAATGATTCAGAGTCTAGTTCCATTGGGATCAAACCATTCCAAATCCGCAGTGCTTTAGCAGAAAAAACACCCAATCAAACAAAAAGAAGGGCCAAACCAGTGCCTTGGATGAATCCAACCTGGAAGATTTCAAATCATAAGCCTTCCATTGATCCCATATGCAGCGATCAGAAAATCTTCGCGAAGCATAATTTTAAAATTTTAAATTACATGATATTAGATATGTCAAGAAGAATCAGAGAATTGAATAAAATGCACATACCTTGTAAGAAAAAAAAAAAAAAAGAAGGAACTTAGGCTTCGGAGTCTCTGAGCCTGAAATGATGGAGAACTTCGGTCTGACTCTCCATGGACAACCCGTGCCACGTCTGATTGCGGTTTAGCACATGTGAAAGTTTTAATTGCACTGAGAAAATCCACAAAATATGAAAATATCATATATTAAGTAATTTATAGAAATACTAAAATATAATAAATTTTATACAATTATTCATTTGTATAAAAATTTTAAAAAAATTATGCACATGTTTAATTACATACTTAAGGGTAACACCGGTAGAGAGATCATCTTAATATTTGTATATTCATTCTTAAATGATTTATTTTGATATGATGATATTCAGATCCCTAGTGAAAGCTGACAGTGTTAAAAATGATAATTGGATTGGATTTTGTTTATGGACTGATGTGGACCAAAATGAATAGGCCATACTGAGATTCCAAGGTAGGCTACCTCATTAAATCTTTTCAATTTTTTTTTTTTTTTTACGGTGGTACCAACTTGATATTGACCGTTTGAACCCCACATTAGTGTGATGTTTGATGCATCAAGCGCATGGAATGTCTTCTTCTCGTTGGAATAGCTGTGAAAGGCAAATGTGGGAAGGAAGGTTAGCTCGTGCATGGAGAATGACCTGAATAATACTTGCATTGAGGAAATGACAAGCGAAGCAGCATTTTTCCCCATTGAAAGTTGGACCACCCAATATTTTCCTTGGGACAAACGTCTTTTGGCACCCATTAGATTGATGATTTTGGGGACTTTGTCGGTGTAAAGTAGCCCACAATTTTCAGATGTAGACGGTGGGCGGATGCGCTGCAACGTGATAGGATCATAGGAGGACGACTCACCACAGCACAATCATATTCTTCTGTCCTAAGCAACAGCCATGTGCTAGTTGCCGACAAATGGCACACAACGAAACTCGGCATTTCAATCTGGCCCATAGCGTATATTGACACCCTGTGCAGCACTTTCAACAGTGGCTTATACCATGCATTGTTATCCGGCAATGGGTGGTGCTGTTGTGTTGATCATCGAGAATCAAATTAATTAAGAAACTTAGAAGAGCTAGAATGGCATTAGAGATTTTTCTGATGTACTGATTCAGACATGCCCAAGTCAGCAGAAAATAAGAGATAATAGATTTATAAATTAAAAGGAGAGGTAAGAAGTTATTATAAATCCTCTTATAAACTTGTTTCTTTTTCATCTAATATTATTATTTGGATCCTACACTTTTAATTCTGGATAAATAAGTAATCATGTATACGTCTCATAAAGATTATGTATTTATTTGTTGGAAAATTGCAATAAAATTTTCTTTGAAGAAAATAGAGTTAAGTTAGACTTACCATGTGGGGGTGCTTCGGGTGGTCCTAACATTTATACAAGTGAGCTTACATGTGACAATCACGAAAGTGTAATGTTTGTTTTAGAACGGACAATACTTCAACAGTGTGGTTGATGGATGGTTTAGGTCAACGATAGATAGGTTAGATTTACTGATGGCAAGCATGCTATGTATGTTGCTTAGCTATTGAATTTAACCGTCCTTTTTTCGGTTCTAAAATGAGGCTTTTAAATTCAATTTTAAAATGATGCTTCCCATCCTTTAATCTTATTTCCTATTTACGTACTGTTTCGATGCTACTTTTCTCATATTCAACCCATATTTCCTATTATCCTCAACCTTATATAATATGTCTTTATTCATTAGTACTGAAACTTTCCAGGTAGTGTACCATTTTCCACCTTTCTAAAAGTTTTCAAATGTCCCCATGTGACATTTTGTCTCTCTTCATGCATTTCTTTTTTTAAATTATATATATATATATATATAACCTTATATGTCAATAGAGACTTTCATATTATTGAAGTGAAAAATCATATGAAAATTAGAAAAAAAAATAAAAAATATGAAAAAGCTTATTAGACTCACAGAGGACATAACACAATACCCACAAGAAAAGCATAATAAATTCATGTAGTGCTACTTAGGTAGAAAGCAAGTTAGAATAATGATGGCCCCATTAACAACTGAATGCTTAGTGCCGAATCCAATACAATATTCTTCGCCGCGGCATGCCAAGTGAGAGAAACAGCTTTCCCTTATCCTGAAACATTGAAAAGCCCAAAACCAACGGCGACCGGCCATTACCATTGCATGCGCGACAATGCTGAAACAATATTTAATTAAATTAGCATTCTTGCTGTGACACATTGAAAAGCCTGGAAACGACTTAATTACAATGGCCCCGTATTTTACTACTTATGGCTTGAATTTAGGCCGAAATCCGGATAAGGTTTGAGATGATTTACTTCTAGAAAAAGAAAGCACAAAACCCATGCATTGCTCCATCCCATCTGCTCCCTACTAAAATAGCAAAGCATATGCTTTCTTGTTTTAATTTACATTTTAGTCAACGTGACAAAGATTCATGCAAGCATAAAGTAAATGGAGTGGGCACACTGCATTCTTTCTGTTCTCATTTACTTAAAATAAATACTTCAAATAAAAACCATGTATAGTGCTAGATGGTGATTTTTGGGTCCCTGCAAAAACGAAGAGCACTGTTGATCTTTTAGGCTTATGGCTTGTTTGATTAAAATTAGCTGCTACAATAAATAATTTTTATTTGATGGAACTTATAAAAATGGCTTATAAGTCTTTTTTTTCACATAAGCGATAATCACCTCTTGGGATGCTTTTTTGCTTATTAAAAATTTGGTTTTCTAAAATACCCTTATGATTATTAAATAATTTTTAAAATATATCCTGCTTCAAGCAAAATACTCTTAAAGTTAAAATTTAAACATTAGCTTTTTATATTTATTTGTGAAATGGATATTTGCAAAAAATATTTATTTTAATTATCATATATATACTTTTATTTTATTATCTATATATTTTATCTCGTGGATATTATTTGAAAGATATTTATGCCTAGTAACAGTGTTATCAAAACACGACCTGTCTAGCTTCCCATTCATAGTCCAACTCGTTCAACCCCCCCAGTTCAACTGGCTGAACTGGTTTTTTATTTTTTTGAAGAAATAAGCACAATTTTGAATAATCTAAACAATAGATATTTTAATCTAAATATATAGATATAGATATCTTTTGTATAATATTTTACTACTTTAATTTATTCTTTTATTATATTTATAATAATTTGTTCTTTTATTATATTAATAATGTTGAAAATTTTAAAATTTTTACTACTGGACCATACCCGGCTAGACCGGACCAGTCAACCACCCGGTTATGATAACACTGCCTAATACAAGTGGATTTACCTCATGCATATAGCCTTTCCCCATCAGCTGTTCGCTGCTCCAAATCCCAAACTTTCAATTTCGGCTGTTTCTTAGTCTGATGTGGATGCTTGCTGTAAATTTTTTTTTTTTTTTTTTTTGTTTATTCTCTTTCCATGAACCAGATGTTGAGGAGATTTGGAGCCTGGATTGCTTCACAAGGAGATCTTTGTCGCTTGAATCACGGGCCAATAGACAATTGTCTAGAATAACTGAAAATGGGGCCCCATTTGTCCAAAATGCAAGCAAAGGGCCCCATTAAGGGTGCAACTTAGGTAGGGTACTCGCTAATCAAACCAGAACCTATCTTATTTTTTACAGGTTAGGTTCTACTTTTCTGAACTAAATAGTAGGGTGGATTCCACTTTCTTGACTCGCATTTGCTTTTAGTATAGGTTCGGTCCAAGGCATTGAGTACCTAAACCAAACCAACTCACATAAATTATTATAAAAAGAAAAAATTGTCCGGATAGCATATAACTATTATTTACAAATCTCATATTGCAAATATGGGACAAGTGACTCTCAATTAATAATACTATTATAAATGATAGGCTACAAGGACCACACTATCTTTTCAATGGAGCATGTACCAAAATTTGTATAGGCATTAAAACATCTTAACTTCTTTACAATTGCAAAATAATTCATACAAGGCTTGCTAAAGGGTGGAACACATCAAGTAGCAGTTCTTGTGAGAATCCCCTAGTCAAAAATATTAAATCAGGTCGCATGCAAGTTGAATATGACTTGGTCATAACAAATTGCCTAACTAGATTTTACCCTCATACAAGTGTAGCCAATATGTATAATGAAGAAAGCTGATACATGCCAGTACATGGCCAAACAGAGACCAATCAGATGAAGCCCATGGGCCACGATACATTATTCTAATAAAATTATCTAATTCTAATAGCTTATGCAGAAAGCATTCAGGAGACTCAAACCTATCATTATAAGTTCCCAAAACCGAATTTGTTTCCTAATCAAATCGACCCGACCTTAAAAGAAATTTTGACCTTGAACCAAACCAACTTAATAAAAAAGTAGAGTAAAATTTTTAGAAATAGTATTAGGGTAGGTTCAACCAAGAACTGAATCGAATCGGTCCGGCTCGAGTTGCACCCTTAGATATCATGTACTTTGCGATTGTGATTTTAAAGCCTCATCCATGCTGAGTTTTGAATAAATGCATGGCAAAACATTGAGTGGCACACAAGCCAATAATCCCTAAATATTAATCAAAATCAAGGTGTTAGACCAGCTAATTTTCCACTCGTAAGAGAATGGTTTCTGATCATCTTGACAATGATAATGTCAAAAAAAAACCCACTTGCAAAATGTTTGCAAACAGGCATGATACATCAAAACAATGGGTAGGGCTTTCCCATGCATGGAGATGGCATGGAACTCCATTAAGCAGGAGTCTTTGGAAGAAAGAATAGAAGGGCATGAAATTGGTAGTGCATAGGCCTTATAATTGTTAAATCATGGCCAAAGGTTGGTGGGGGTGTGGCTCCCACCTTATCCTAATGGAAAAAGAAGAAGCAAGGGATAGGGATGTGATAGCCCCACATCTCATTAACTTCGTATCTTTGATTAGATAGTTTAAAGATTTGGAGAGAGCTAATAAATTATTAATTAATTAGAAAACTACCCCAGCGTGCTGCACACCTCATGCACCTAAAAAGCAGCGGATTTGAATTAATTTTGTTGACCTTTTAAAGCATGCAATGAATCAATAGAAAGAATGCCAGTGCAGCACCAGAATTTAGGTCAATCTGTGAATGAGCCTAACAAGAACCATTATTTGGACCAACAAATTAAGTGGCCCACCTATCAGGTTGACTAAAGATGTAGAATACTGGGTTGGATTTATGAAAAATTTCTGCATTTAACATTGTGGGAATATTATTAAAATTTCTCCCGCAGTCACATGACATGTTGAATAACTACTTATCAGTCAAATTAATAGGATTATTCTCACGTGAAAACTCCTTCATCGATTTTGATCAAAATATTTGTTTGGGATCCAGAAAGATATATTTGTAAAATTTAATTAATTTATCATTCCATGCACAACTAACCTAGCTAAGATTCAAAAAAATATCATCATTTATGCTTGTAAAGAGAAAAATTATCCACCAATTTTTTCTATTTGTAACTTATTAAGACTTCAATTGAGATTTTTTTTCTCAATATTTGCTATAAAAAATGATGTCAAATACAACAAATAAATTGGAGTTTAGGAATGAATCCTCCTAGACTTCAAACCAAGCATTTCCCCCACTAAAATAGTGTAGTACATTTGCATGTAATTAGAGTAAATCAAATTTAGATTTATTTGAGTCTTCACTCAAATTGTCTCAAAGAATCCTGCCTAAAAATCATGTAAGATAGAAAAAAAGGTTAGAAGGCATTGAGGATGGTCTTGGCATGAATACTGTTATGCTCAAGTTAGTAATAGAACTATAAAAGAAGTAAATGTATAATTGAGAGCTTGCATTTATAGGATGTGCATATATGTGTTTTTATAGTAGAGCCTTGGTCGGTATGCAAAAGAAACAGTGTCATATATCAGGACAATTATGATTATATGAAGTTTTTTTTATTATAGAAGTATTCTTGGTGATTATGCATCCTCTAGTTTTATTAAAAAATTCTTATTGAGCAGTACTACCTCTAAGCAGAACCATAAGAAATCCTATCACAGTTCGAATAGGTCTCTTATTCGAGTTAGGGTCTGAGGTGACAAGTTTTGCCAGGTTATCTGGATGTTATAGTTCTCTAACAACATTTATAAATTATTAAAAAAATGCAAGAGAAAATGGCACTACCACCTATGTTTAAGATAACGGGGATGTTGCTAACTTGTAACTACACGACTTAAAAGAAGCCATTTCGAGATCCCAAAATCTAGCTAGCAAGAAAGCATGAAATATGGATTGTGAATATAAAGCGCATAACGTGCAGTTCAGCCATCATCTTTAAGGATCCCGTTCAATAAATGCAACTTTGAATTGCCATACAAACAAGCAGATCTTTTTAATGATGTTAACCCCAAGAAGCCCTAGATTCATAAAAGCAGGTTCTTTTCAATGATTCTGAACCATGAAGTCTAAAACCCGTAAATAGTGGATAGGTTTAACGATGGCCCACATTGAAATGGTTACTCTTATCCAATCCTTGTCATTTTCAACATTTTTTCCACACATGCTGCCAACCCCACATCAGAATTTAGGGGGAAAAAAAAACATGGATAATGTAGGAAACCGTGAGCATTTCCCTCAAGCATCTCATTTCAATATATAAACTTAGTTTTGGGAATTTGATCATCTAATTGATTTATTAGACTTTAAAAGTCTCAAAAAAAGCCCCAACATAAGGTGGACAGCAGAAACCTAATTAGATTAAATCAAGCTACCGAAAGTTGCCCACGAGAAAAGGAAAGCTGGGAATGAAAACATGTCCCAACAACGTGCTCCTGTTTCTTCGTACATGCGTGTCCAACAACCTTCCCCAAAATGGGCAATTGTTAGGTAATGAAAATCCCAACCCATTAACAACTGTCAATTTGGGTGGGTTTTTTAAGGTCCTCATTGCATGGATGGCAAAAGAATTAAAATTTCGACAAAAATGCCATTGCTAACCTTCTTTATCGTCTGAAAAATGCTTCTGATATTAGACAAAAGATAGCCTTACGTTCACGCCAATTGAATATGCTAAACTTCTGCCAATGATCACATATTGTTTATCATTTTCAAACGTCTAACCTTTAGGTGACTGAATGAGTGGCTTGACAAATTCCAATTTTTGTGACTTTTGGATGAAGAAATGATCAAGAGATGGGTTACAAATTTGATGGTCCCAATTCATTACTGATATCCCTATTTAAGGAATAATATGACACTGCAGTATCTCTCATCATAAAATCTAGACCAATAGCAGATTTTCTACTCAGTGGATAGAACCCAAAAATGCCATCAATGTGATCCACCGAATCCTAGCTAAAAAAGACCGCTATAAAGCCAAATGGTATAAAAACTCTTTTTCCATTGTTACTTGCTATTATCATCACGCCTGTATTTACATTTAAAAATTTTATTTATTTTATCTTTATTTCCCATCACACATCAAATTAGGGAAAGGGAGAGAGGATCTATGTTGATGGTTGGGTTGGGATGATCCATATTTGCTGATGTTTTTGGAGAGAGAGAGAGAATGAGAGAGAGAGAGAGACATGAGACTCTTAGCCAGCTCATCCCTGTCGTGCACGTTCAAGTGTTCACGCCATGTGCAGGAGCTGTGGCGTTCGATTTCAACATTTGGGACCCACTGGGTTGACATCTTTTTTGGATGGACTGGGGCCCTACGATCTCCCTGATTTTAACATCTTAGCTACCAATATATATTAGCTAGATTGATGTAGACCATTCCTGCGCTTTGCATCCGTAGGCCACGGATTGAAAGCTTACGTAAGTCGAGATTTTAAGAGCCTGGGATGGGATGGTGGTGGTGGTGGTACCTGTCCTCGTCGACCCTCCATCGCTCCATCCATGCAATGCAAGGGTTTACAATATACCCTTTACCCACACTCATGGGCTCCACAGGTCAGGTGATCCAATATATGAGGATTTAGTACTTCCAAACTAGAAAATGACATGCCAGAACGACATTCGAAGCACTCTAATAACAGGACAGGCAGAAGATCCCTCCACTCTGTTGTCTGTGGACCATCTCGTACATTCAAAAGGTGCATCTATCTATGATAAGCCGGTGGTCGACCAAACACAGTCGATCTTAATGGTTTGAATATCGATATTACCAAGGGAATTTGCTGCAATTTCTTTGAAGGCCAGATCATGCCCGTTTTGGTGCATGATTTTAGAAGATAAGCATTTAAGACTAGGACTATACAATCTCACTAAGACTATCTACAATGTTCAATTTTACTCTCTCTGTCTCTTTTTTTTTCATGACCATATCCATCTTTTTCATCATTAATAATATCTAAAATTGGCAGGAACGGAGATGCAATTGGACATGGTGAGAGATGTTCCATCGGTTGCATGAATTATCTACTCCATCCAAAAGACACATTCATCAGATGATCTACTCCCACAAACGGTAGCTATCGGCCGTCCATCCACTTAACGACGAAATCAAATGCCATCCGCCAAACTTGTGGGATGGAGAGAGGAGATTGCCCGTCCATGTCAGCTGCCGTATGAAGAAGGAAAGGGGATAAAGCCGGGCGTGGAAGATACGTTTGGAACATTCCATACGGGGGTGGGGGCGGGTGGGGCCCACCTGTTGTGGATAGGGACGAGGAGCAGGAGCAAGCAACGACCGCCTCCCGACCCAACCGTCTTTATCCTCCGTCCCCCGCAATCCCCCACACGCCATCCTGGAAACGCGCTCGACCGGATAAAGTGGGCCCCACCCTCCCGTCCTCCCATGCCTCCTCCTCACCTTTGCACGCGCTACACGCGCCTCGCGTTGCCTAACTGCACCCAATAACAATGTTATTGAAACCAAACCCATGGTTGGACTAGTCAAGCATCATCCCATCCGTAGTCCAACTGGTTTAACCATCTATTTAATGTATTTTTTTAAATAATATAATACAAATTTTAAAAAATTAAACTAAAGTCTTATTCTAAATAAATATATCTTTTATTGATAAATTGATAAATTTTGTTTATTAATATATATATATACTTTTATTAGATTAATAGTATAAAATTTAAAAGCTATTGATTAAATTAAATCAGGCTAGCCGAATGGGTTGAACTTGCTAGCTCAATCCGATTTGATAACATGCTCTCTAATCACCAAACAAAATTTCACCTCAATAATGGCAACATCAGCCACGATTTTGCAGATACGTGTGATAGATCTTTTTTCCTTTAGATTGGGATGAAGGATTTATACCTGTGACTATCATGGAACAAAATGAGCATTCTAAACATGATGGACGGTCTGGATTGCTTGTAGGACTGATGATTTGATGCGCGAGGTTTGAGCTAGTTGTTACTCGCGATGCGCCTTTGGTCGGGGATAAGAAGGCAGGTGGGCCCCGCAAAGTTGGGTCGTTTTCAAACTAGGAATTGGTCCACGTGCCATTCGATGGTACGCGGGCTGGGGGGATGTGGAGAATGGAAGGAGAGACCTGGCAAAAGGACGCTAGGGTGTACGGTTATAAAATGCACCTTAATACGTCAAACCACTAATGTTCTATCATATATAAAAAAATCCAAACAATTAATGTGATTTTCTCCAAATTTATAATTGCTTTCGAGTGAAATATATACCATCAAAATCAGTATTTTTAGCATTTTTTCACTTTTAAATTATTCAAGAAATTTTCAGTAAATTACTACAAATTAGAAGGTTGAAATATATCAATAAAAGATCTATTTTATTCCTTAAATCTGAAAATAATCACCGGGTACCTTTTGCATTAAAATTGAACGGCGGTGAAGCGTGCATGTATCATGTGAACACTAGTGCTGCAGTCTACCAAACCGAAAGGTAGAAATACTTGTCGAGTCGATTTTATCCACTTCGGCCATCGCGCAACGAAATAGCCCATCATTACGTAATATCTACGGAACTGCCATTTGGAAAGAAAAAAATCTTCCCGTGCCTGATCCTACCCCCATGAGGCGGGCGGGCACGTGACCAACCCAAGGCCCGTGGTATTTCCGTAAATAATAGCAGAAGGAAGGGTCTTCGTTTAACCGACCTTATCCGTAGGTGATGCCAGCGCGGAAGTCGCGTGGTCGGGCAGCGGCGTGCAGTCTGAGTCACGCTCGCCGAGTCGTCGCGGTTAGAAAGTCTCGGTTGCGTGTTACAGCTGTTAGAAATATTAAAAATGACCACGCGTTCCCAAAATAACCCCCCAGCCCTCTTATTTACAGAAATGCCCTTTTAACGGATAAGCCAGTGATTTTTACTCTGGCGGCGCAGGTTGCTTCATACGCATGCAACTACAGTAACCGTTTGGTGGGGAGTTGTTTTGAGGAATTAGATGAATGGTTTTGTTATTTCAACTGCTCTGTAATTTGGGTTATTGATATACCTGAGATGGTGGCTTTATTTGGACTTGAATTTTTTTTTGTAATGTGACATGCAAGCTTTTTCTTTTTATCCTTTTTTTTTAAAATTTTTTGGCTAGGCTGCCTAAAGTTGGCATCAGTGGCCGAGGCTTTTGGGTTGTGATATGGGACAGGTGGGGCCCAGGGTTTTGTATGGATGTTTAATGGTTGGCAGCACAGCACCAGCTGTGGCCTGTGGGTTTGCATTAATGGAAGAACCATGCGCTTGGCTTTTTTTCTTTTTCATGGGTGAGGTGTAATTTCCGTGGGCGTTGGCGTTTCACACTACTAACCTCTACCTTTTAAAAAAAATTATTTTTATTTTTATTTTTTTGTTTTGAAATTACGGCAATTCATCCAGACCTTCCAAATGGTGGGACCCACCTTGGCATGATGTGATTGCGTTGAAGGTATCACCGTGGCCGTTTTCGCATGGATGTTGAACTTGGGAAGTTGACGATTTCTCTTCTAAGTTCTACAAATGTCTCTATTGTTGACCCCCAGAAGGGCCATTTCTCCAATATCTCTGATTTTAAGGCCATGCTATGTTTGATGTAGGGTCCACTATTTGGGCTTCCCACTTGTCTTGTTCACATTCAAACGTGCCACTTTTTGCAAGTGCACCTGTACATGGAAATGAAAGAATATGAGAACATAATAATATGGCAGAGGGATGATCTTTTCTGATTAAGAATAAAATGGATAATATTTTGAAGATATGTTGATATAGATGTAAGAGGGAGAAATGGGGTTGATAAGGAGATGTACAAGCTACAAGATGTTTTGAATAATAAAATGAATAAAGACATGGTAGACGTGGGTAAAGATGACAAAAATATAAATAATTATGAAAAAAATAGAATTATTGGGGTATCTACAAGAGGTAATGTTGCATCAAATTCAATAATATAAAAGAGTTTAAAAAAAAAAAGAAGACTAAAATTTCCACCCTTTTAAGTATATATAAAAACATCACTATTGAGAAAAGATAAATAATTATTAAATAATATATTTATAAGGGTAGTCATATGTAATGAAATTTTTTTCTTCTTGAAAGCATTTTCTTTGCAACCAATGAGGGTTAGTGCTTCAATTATATAAAAGTGCATGATTAACGGCATAAAATTCTAAGAGGACCAAAGGCTCGATCGGATGCATCACTTAATCATTCCACGCCGGATTATTCGATCGCACACATGGTCTAATGGTAGGAACTTGCATTTGTTGGTACGTTTTAATTTTTGATTCATCCCCATATAATCAAATGACCAATTCAAACCAGTTTGAAAATCAATCCGCGGGTAGCTACCAGCTAGGCTAGCTCTTCCAAATGACCAACCACCTATGGAAATAGATCTCCACCATGATATGGTCATAAGAACAAGTAAAACCATTATTCATGAGGGAGAGGTATTTAATAGCTTTAACTAAGTTAGTAGGTGCTTAGGTCGACCAAACTACCACCGGCACCCATTTGAAATTTGGGAGGACTTATCCTCTTAGACATACTTCTAAGAAGTGTGCCTTTTCTTTCCCAATTTTGGGTTGAAATGTTTTGATAGGTGTCATTTTTTTGGGTGATGTGGGTTGTAATTTTAAGTCCTTAAATTCAAAAAAGGTTACTTGAACATATGTGTACTAAGTGCATATGTGGAGACTTTCTTGCCACGTTAGTGCATTAGAAGTGGGTCTGCATCATATACACAGGCCACCCTAACCAACTATTTTGGTTGACATACTTGGGGCAGGAGTCCATTAAGGAGCTTCCATGTGTCCTTTCTTTTGTCTGAAACATAATCCAGTATATATATTGAGCTTTCATCCTACCTAATTTGCGTGGCTGACAATATTGGGAAGATGCTCATATGTCCAATGGACTTTTTAATTTGATAGTCTGTGACCTCTCATAAATCCTTAAGATGTTAGAGAAAAATTAATGAAATAAAGTAATCACAAGCTTTTAAAGTATTAAAAATCATTAATGAGTGTGTTTATGGGTTGTAGATAGAATAGGAATTTTTTTATTATAGAAAGGTAAAGTTAATGATTTGAAAATTAATTAATAATTGAAAGTATGATAATTAAAAATAGTTATAATCGGACATTAGAGAAAAGAGTGTCAAATACACCTCTCGCCAAATGCAACCCTCATCCAAAAACATCTTAACATATTCATAATCTTATTAATTTAATCATTCTTGCTGGAGAACAAATTACATGGTAGGCTTGGATAATATAAAAGATAGGAATAGTAAAAGAAAAGAGTGAAAGAGATATAAAGTGATATCTAGATAATGGGGGTTAATATTAATTATAACATTAATAAAGATAAAATAAACTGGCTTTTAAATAAAAAAAAAGAATGTAATGCTTGAAAATACAGATAACACTGAAAAATATATATAATTATTAAGGATAGATAAATATCTAAAATTTTCACATATGTTAGATTTTACATGATGTATCGGAGCACTCTCTTAAATGCTCAATTTTTTCTATAGTCAATGCAATGTTACATTTGATCAAGATAATTAACTATTAAATGATCAAGATGTTACATCTAGGACTCTGAATTCGCTTAACTATTAAATCATGGCATCTAATCAAGTTTTTGGATGCTGACCAGTCTTGGCTGTGGGGCCAGCAAGTTGGGTGTTGCAGGCAGGTGCAAAAGGTTAAATGATCCAACTATGTCCAAATGCTTGGGGTGTTTGGTGTCAAGCTTTCTTGATTATTGGCCGTTTTATTTGTGATAATAGATTGGTTGGTGGTCTCTCTCTTTGGAGAGTTTATTTATTGACTATCTACTAACCTCAAATAATTTGAAATGATTTTCCTAAAAACCCATTATTGTCCTTCTTCATGTGTGATTCATGTCCTGCCATCCATATTCTCTAAAAATTTGTGTGCCCATGTGGAGACGGCCATGATTTTCGGATCCGAAGAATCATGGAAGCATCCCCAATTGATAAAAACCTACCACGAATGTCCAAAAAAGTCTCCAGTGGAAGAGATATTATAGGCCAACGCCATCTTCAAAACTTCATGAAATTCAATCGTGTATGACTGTCAACCCGTAACAAGAAGCCATTAGAAGAAGAATTATTGGTTCTACCAAGAATATGAAATAAAGCGTTCACATTATATTGCAAGGCTTCAATATATAAAACAAATTATGTAACCTTTATGCCTATTAAATATAAAATAATTTTAAATTATTTAAGTGAATCTATTGTTGGCGCACTTAAAATTTCAAAGTCGAATAAAAGATTTTTTCACTGACTATAATTCTTCTTTTATCACATCATTATATATACTTTTTTTCAAAAAAAAAATATTTGCTATTTATTTTCTTTATAATTGACACCATCGATTTTACATCATTATATATACTTTTTTTTTCAAAAAATGATATATTTGATATTTATTTTCTTTATAATTGACACCATCGATTTTACATCATTATATATACTTTTTTTTTCAAAAAATGACATATTTGATATTTATTTTCTTTATAATTGACACCATCAATTTTTTTAAGTATTAACATCTATACTTCTATACCTTTTTTATGCATTCTACTTTTACCTTCTCTTTACATCTTTTGTATACCAAATGTTGTGGTTTTGGAGTCAGACAGTGATAAAAGCCTCTTTCAGTCTACCATCCTTATATTGATATTACATTCAATATTTATAATTAACTAATTTTTGTATTATTCATTATTATTTTTAGAAAGGTTTATCTGTTTATTTGTATTCACTTTAAGAATAATATCATCACTTCTTATCTTACAACTTTTTACTTCCTTCATCTTTTATTCTCTTTGATAATTACATTTGTTTCAATGTAAAAGATAGATAAAAACTAATTTACAAGATTAAAGCTTGTGTAACATTTAAATATTGATAATTACTCTACTTTCTTTTTTACATTATTATATATATCATTTTAAAGGAAGTGTATTTCAAATGCATTGTTTTTACATGTAAGACTTATATGGCACCACAAGAATTTTTAATAATTTTATTTTTTTTTTATTATCTAATATTTAATTATTTCTTCTTAAATTTTTTTTATTAAAACCTATACACATTTTTAATACATCATCTCTAAAATAGACTCTACGCAAACATACCTCTACATCAAACCTATATTACTATTTATACTGGCACATTACAATTTTTTTGTCCTTCTTACTCCTTTTTTTATATTTCTATTGAAAATTAAATATACCTCCAACACACGTGCAAAACCAAAAACACCTAATTAAACAATTACACAGTTGGAATTATCCATCTTTGTGGTGGTTGGGAGTAGCAATCTAGATAATATAACTTATCATAATTTAGTACTGAAAATAGACAACAGAGCTTTATCAGCACACCATCCTATCGTTTTTTAGAGTTTTTGTAGAAGAATTAACCACCAACATTATCATAAAAAAACGCAGCGTCCCAAGTCATATTTTGTAGTAGCCAAAGAAGCTTCCATCGGCCTTTATTCGGCCCAAAAAATTCAATTTTTAATCATAAAAAATTCTCCCCACATCCTATCATGATTTCCCACACCTGATGAACGGATCAGATTAGAGAAAATTCAAGCCCAGTGGGCCCCACACGTACATACGAAAACCGCATCCCCGCATGCAAAAGAAGTCCGGAGGACTACCATAGTGGCAGCCATGTAATTTCGGAGGAAAGTGGGAGCAATCTTTCCGCTGGGTAAAACCGGGTTAGTATCCAAACCCGGGTTAAAATCTAACCCGCCGTTTTAAGTCCTCTCTCTCTCTCTCTCTCTCTCTCTCTCTCTCTCTCTCTCTCTCTTTATAATCCCCGACTTCCATTCCGTTGCGGAAGAAGAAGAAAAGAACGGAAGCTCTGCTCTCTCTCATTTCACACCAAAATCTCGTCAAAATCTCGCCGAGAAGAACTTCATCTCCGAATTCCTCTCATTTCAGATCGAGATCTCTCCGATCTCCTGCTCTCTGCCTGGTATCCCCCCTTGAATCTCTTCTCTTCTGCTTATCTCCTCTCTGTCTCGTATTTCTCGAGCCTTTTTTTATTGATTTTGCCGTTCTTTTTACCAAATTTGCACTGGAGTGGGTTTTTCCTTGCTCGGAATCCTTTTCGGAAAGCTGGATTTCTCGCCATCTCGGGGTGGCTCGCGGTTCTGGGATTCCGAATCGCCGCGTTTGGTCAATGGTTCGTGTTTTGGGGTGTTTTTGTGATTGTATGGAGAGATTGTTGGAAATTTTGAGTCTTTTCTCTTGAAAACTCTGGAATTTATGTAAACTCTGAAAACTTCTCTGGAGTAGAAGAAGTTTGGATTTATTATTGTGAAATGTAGCAGAAAGGTATCATTTTAAATAAAAAACAAATATCTCTTTTTTTATTGGAATATCAGAAAGGGTTTCATCCATTGAAACTGGATTGGAAGAAGATGAAGTATCAGTTAGGATAAAGAGGATTGGTGTTTCTACCCTTGAAACGTGCTAGTTCGGCCCTCAGTTTTACTTAATTCATAAAAATATGGTCTTTCTTGAGTCTAAATCTCAGTTTCAGGAGGCTGAGATATTTTTTTCCCCGAAGGGAGCTGTCGGGAAAATACTAACTCGACTATTCCCCAGGAAGGAACATTTTGGAAATATCGTGAATTACAAATATGGAATGGAATCGAGACGAAGATTCGAAGTTGCTGATTTGGGGGTAAATTTCACATTTGGGGCTTGTGCTGTATTTTAAATATGTTTTGAAAACATTTAAATAATACGAAAACTGGTACAAATTCGATATTTCGTTATCTATGGGTTAGGTGTCAATTACAGCGGGTGGAACATTTTATATTTATTTTCTTCAATACGTACGATTTTGAAATTTTCATAAAAATACAAGAATGGAAAAGAATGAGGCACAGAATCCATATAATGGGTGTCAACATCTATTTTAGTGGTTGATAAAATTTTTTAGTCTCAGAATTCAGAAGTCTAAAAATAGAAAAAAGATAATTTGGGGAGCTGCCAAAAGAAAGATTTATTATTATTATTATTATTATTATTTTGATATACCTGTGAATAATCTTTCCATCGTGAAGAAAAATGAGATGTGATCTTTTATGGTCTCCGAAACAGGGAACCATTAATTTTTGTGATAAGTTAGCTGGTCCAATATCGCCTGCTATCTCTTAGCTTTGGATTGCATGGGATTCTTCTCTTAATTAGAATGCAATCCTATATCCATTTTTCTGTTTTCTAATTTTAGATATAATAGAGATTTTATAAGTTGTTGTTTTTCCCTTACATTTATGTATGCAATACAGTACATGATTTTTTTTCCTGGCATGATACTGCATTACTAGTCTTAGTAACATAATGCTATATGTTGGTGGATTGGCGTGGCAATATGGAATTATGGATAGATACCAATAGCCAGCACTAGAGAGGAGTTTGGGCAACTTGGACCAAAATTGGGTTTTTTGTGCCTGGTTAGTTTTGTAGTTGTCAGATGAGAGTATCTTGGGTGCATGCAGCGGAGTTCTTTTAGAGTTGCACTGCACCAATTTGTTGATTTCGTTTTTCATTTTCCAGTTTTTCTGGGGCATTAAAATAAATTTGGACTTTCTTTAGAGACAAGATAATTATGAGCTAAGTTTTTCCAATCAAAGCCACATAGGCATCAATGCGTTTGTGGATGTCTGGTACTTGACACGTTTATGGAACTATCCAGTTGTGCATGTATGCATGTATGTGAGGAAAACTAGGTTTATGGCTAAGTTGCATACAATCTGTTGAATCTTGTTAACAATCTTGATTGTAGGCCAGTCTCCATGCTGGTAGAACTGTCCAAGTGTTCAGTTGTGTGGAGGGAGAAACCTGAGAAGTTTTTTGGATCATGAAGAGTTCAAAAATTGTGCAAGCTTAGTGCAACATGATAGCAATATAGAGAAGTGTCTGATGTGGCAGTTTTGTTCAATGCCATCCATGTAGCTGAAGTGGCAATTTCCCTGACTATATTGGTCATGTTTCATAATGTTGTCAGTAGCGGAATTATTTGAGAAGCGGATGTTCTTGAATGCAATCAAAGGCCCTGCTTTCTGTTGAAGTTGATATACTTGCACTTTTATTCATATGTTCTCCTAGGGCATCATGTTTTTGTGAAACTATGTACCAGTTAACTATAATGATGCTTTCATGTTGTGTGTCAGAAGTAATTACACTCAGGGTGTGTTTGGGAATGAGGAAAAGATTTATAGAAAAAAGAAATGTAGAAAAGTGAGGGAAAAAGAGGGAGTGATGTGATGTAATTGAGGGTAATGATTAAAAATAAAGTGAAAAATGACAAAATAAGTAGGCTTTTTGTATGAAAAAATGTGAAATAATGATTAGAAATATAGGTGATGATAAAGAAAAATATGGTTATTAAGTAGTTAAAATATCAAATCACACCAAAAGGCGTGTAAAAATGAGTGGGAAAAGGGGAAAAACTTTTCCACCTTTTTCCTCCCTATTACCAAACAAATCCTCATGGGAATATCCAGGGGCAGAACACTGAATTTCATTCTTTTTATCCTCTTTCTACTGCATTTACTGATGCAAATGGTCTGTAAACTAGATTCTTCACATCCTGTTATAGAGAATATCTATTCTTTAGAGTTGAACTGATTGCTGATATAGCAGTGTTAATATCTGGATTTAGAACAATAGACAATGTTTATTACTCCCATAATCCTGGAAGAGAAGTATGAATGTTGATGACACCCTTAATCTGAGAAGAGAAGAATGAATAACAGTTTCATATTTAAAATCTGTTGTGATATTCTAGAATATTTTACTTACTTGCAATCTTCTGCAGGTATCCTGGAATTTTCTTTTTGACTCCAGAGGAGGAGATTGAGGTGCCATTTTTTTCCTTTCCATGTGCTAATCATGTTGTCAAGATCTTGTCTAAACCTTCTAGATCTGTTGTCCGAGGACCTGATGGATATCCCTAGGACTCCAAGAATGCTTCCCAGAGTGCTGACTGTTCCTGGAATTATTCCTGACATGGAGGACAATGATGGGAATTCTGATTCTCTTTCTTCTGCAAACCGCAAAAGGATAATTGTTGTTGCCAATCAGCTTCCACTTCTCGCTGTAAAGGATTCAGCAACTGGTGGATGGTCCTTCAGCTTGGATGAAGATTCACTTCTTTTGCAAATGAAGGATGGTTTCTCATCTGGTACTGAAGTTATTTATGTAGGTCCTTTAAAGGTTGATATAGAGGCAAAGAAACAGGAAGAAGTTGCTCAGAAACTGTTGGAAGAATTCCATTGCATACCCACGTTCCTGGATCCTGACCTCGAGAGGAAGTTCTACCATGGTTTTTGCAAAAAGCAGCTTTGGCCCCTTTTTCATTATATGCTTCCTATTTCTCCAGATCATGGCGACCGCTTTGACAAGTCTCTGTGGCAAGCATACAAAACTGCTAATAGAAGATTTGCTGAGAAAGTTTTTGAGGTGATTAATCCTGATAACGATTATGTATGGATTCATGACTATCACCTTATGGCTCTCCCAACATTGTTAAGAAAGCGGGCTCCCCGAGTGAAGCTTGGTTTCTTCCTCCACAGTCCATTTCCCACATCTGAAATTTATCGGACTCTGCCTGTTAGAGACGAAATTCTGAGGTCATTGCTAAATTCTGATCTGATCGGTTTTCATACATTTGATTATGCACGACACTTCCTTTCTTGTTGCAGCAGGCTTCTTGGTGTGGATTATGAATCTAAGAGGGGCCATATTGGGCTTGAATACTATGGACGTACAGTATACATTAAGATTCTCCCTGTGGGTGTTCATATGGGCCGCCTTGAAACTATATTAAACCTTCCCTGTACAGTGAAAAAAGTTAAAGACATCCAAGAGCAGTTCAAGGGCAGAAAGCTTATTCTTGGTGTAGATGACATGGATATTTTTAAGGGTATCAGCCTGAAGCTACTGGCAATGGAGCAGCTTTTGAATCAGTATTTACCAAAGATTGATGACAAAGTGGTGTTGGTTCAAATCACCAATCCAGCAAGGAGCGAAGGGAAAGATGTACAGGAAGCAAGGCAAGAAGCACTTGAAACAGTTGAAAGGATTAACAGAACATATGGCTCCCCTGGATATGTTCCAGTGGTTTTGATTGATAAGCCCATCCCTCTCTATGAGAAGATTGCCTATTATGCTTCAGCAGACTGTTGTATAGTCAATGCTGTGAGAGATGGCATGAACTTAGTTCCTTATAAATATGTCGTGTGCAGGCAAGGAACTCCACAGATGAACAAAGCTCTTGGCATTAACAAGGAGTCCCCTTGCACGAGCATGCTTGTTGTGTCTGAATTCATTGGCTGCTCTCCATCTTTAAGTGGTGCCATCAGGGTCAACCCATGGAATGTTGAGGATGTTGCTGACTCCTTATACAAGGCTCTCATCATGGCTGAACCTGAGAAGCAGTTACGCCATGAAAAGCACCATCGATATGTCAGTTCCCATAATGTGGCTTATTGGGCCCACAGCTTTGAGCAAGATTTGGAGAGGGCATGCAAAGACCACTACAACAGGCGCTGTTGGGGCATTGGATTAGGTTTAGGTTTCAGGGTCATTGCCCTTTCCCCAAGCTTTAGAAAGTTGTCAATTGATCACATTGTTCCAGCATATAAGAAAACAAGCAGGAGAGCAATCTTTTTGGACTATGATGGAACTGTAATGCCCCAGTCATCTATTAGCAAAAATCCCAGCATTGAGGTCATCTCTGTCTTGAACAGATTGTGTGGTGATCCTAAGAACACAGTGTTTATTATTAGTGGCAGGGGGCGTACTAGCCTAAGTGAGTGGTTTGCTCCATGTGAGGTGTTAGGAATTGCAGCTGAACATGGCTACTTTATCAGGTATGTCTTGAAAAATCAGATGACTTTTGAGTTTTGATAGAATTATTACTAAATGTGTACGTAACATGTGTTTGTCTACTGGTTGCCACATTAGCATAGCCCTGCCCCAAAACTAGGCCTGCCTACTCATCGGGTGCAACAAATGCATTTTGAATAAGGAAAGTAACCAGCAGTGCTTTTGCAATGAGACCCGCTTGAGCAGGTTTGCCGGATCTCCTGGCCTTAGGGAGATCTTAAATTTATGGAGACTTGGTGATTGAATGTCTAGATCTGCCAAACAACACATGGTTCCACTCATGGAAGGTTTCCTTTACTGATCATACCGTTTCTTGTCTTGTAGGTGGGGTAAGGCTGCTGATTGGGAAGCATGTTCAGTAGCAGTTGATTTGGATTGGAAAACAATTGTGGAACCTGTCATGAAACTATACACAGAGACGACAGATGGGTCTTACATAGAATCCAAGGAAAGTGCTTTGGTGTGGCATCATCAAGATGCAGATCCTGATTTTGGGTCCTGCCAAGCCAAGGAACTGCTAGATCATCTGGAAAATGTTCTCGCAAATGAGCCTGTTGCTGTTAAAAGAGGTCAGCATATTGTTGAAGTTAAACCTCAGGTATGTATTGTTTATGTTTGAAGCAAAAGCTTTGCATGATTATTGTTGCACACATCTCCAAAGTTGATGAATGTCAGTGCCTATTCCCAAACAGGATCCGATTTGAAATAGGTGCAATATGCTCCCTCTGGATCTCTGGATTGAGGAGCAGAAGGATGCATGATTAAGTTTTTGCTTTTTTTCTTTTTCCGACTCCATGTTTGCATATCTTGATTCCTGACTACCCGTGTGTTCCCACTCTGGATATACTGCAGGGGGTGAGTAAAGGGTGGGCTGCAGAGAGGCTTCTCTCCACGATGGTTTGTAATGGAAAGCCACCAGATTTCGTGTTGTGTATTGGAGATGACCGATCAGATGAGGACATGTTCGAAAGCATATTGAGCACCGTCTCTAATCCATCATCCGAGGCAGCC
Source organism: Pouteria campechiana (assembly GCA_036873735.1). NCBI lineage: Eukaryota > Viridiplantae > Streptophyta > Magnoliopsida > Ericales > Sapotaceae > Pouteria > Pouteria campechiana. Next base: position 415,034 of record JAYJMB010000001.1, read on the forward strand.
CCTGAAATTTTTGCGTGCACTGTTGGACAAAAACCAAGCAAAGCGAAATATTATCTAGATGATACTGTTGCGGTTATGAGATTACTTCAGGGTCTTGCTTCTGCTTCAAGTCAGCAGCCGCCAAAGCGCACAGATGCTCAAGTTTCATTCGAAAGTACTGCTTGATATGGGTGTAGATATCGGATAATGAAGTTGGGTTGAAATGGAATGCCTCAATGTGAAATTTATACTGGAGGATCCAGCATTTTGGTGATATAAATATATATATGGTTGTCGCACATGCAGTTTTGGTTACCTCTGCCATGGAGAAAGGTGGTTGCCGCAGTGTGATGGGAAGCTAACATGTCCTAATCTAGCCGATGGCAACAATGACGTTGATGATATTTCTGGTTGCTTCAGCGGCACAAATAGCTTGTGAATCAGGAGTTGCTGACGCTGCCTCAGAGTAATGCTTTATTTGATCTGAAAGCAACATTAATTTTTGTATGTACAGGCACCGGTTATTCACACAGGAATTATTTCATTTTTATGCCAAACGTTTCATATTGAATGAAATTCCATTTCTACCTCATTACTTTGGGGTTTCTGCTGCTGTTGTTTCATTTGCCTGGAACAGAGAGATGAAAACGACACTTGATTGATTAGCCTGTGGCAGGATGTCATTTTCTCGCAACAGGATCTGAATACATGGTTACGACTTTCTTCTTCTTATGCCGAGAATAGAAAGGCCATTGATAATGACCTGCTTGCAAAGAAGTTCACCATACTGCATTTGCTTTTTCACTATTAGCATCGTGAGAAGCCCTTCTCATTCAAATCATGTCTTATCATCCTCAGCTCAAATACTAGTCCAACCCTTTGGGTTGTCTCCATTTTGTACTTGGTCACATGCTGCTTCTTGGTCTTAAATGACTCTCCTAAGAGGGTGTAGTGCTTAGATGTGTAATGTGAATGTATTACAGAAGATAAATGAAATTTTTTTGAAAAAGGAATTATTGAAAAGATGAAAATAAATGAATGAAAAAGTAAATATTATGTAAAGATAAATACTTGAAAAGTATCAATAATGATGAGAAAGATAGGATAGTGAGTGTTAGATGGAAGTAACAAAGATAGTGTAGTAGAGGATATAACAAGGTGTGTAATAGGGGACTACACACCCTATTGCAGCTGATCAAACAAAACTTCAGCTTTTATTTCTTGTGTTTTCCAGGGCCGCATTGTCTGCTTAAACTAACCTATTTGCAGGACAGTCTTGTGTTGGCCTATTGAGGGGATTTGATTCATCAACAAACTAGTTCTTGGCCCAAATTTGCACAAAGACAGCGCCACTGCATTTGAGGATGTTATTGGCTTGGGAAGAGAACCCAAATGCCTCTGACGGTCTGATCTTCGTTAAAGAAATGAGTTTCTACCGGGTCCCTCCCTTTCCTGTAAATATGCAGCAAGTGAGAAATATCTCACGCGCACTGAAGATTCAATCATGACCATTCAGCCAAATTACTTGCAGTTTATGGATATTGAAAAATTGAACAGCTGATTGCAACAGGCAGGTATGCTATTACATTGACCCGATCTTCAAACCAAGTGGTTGTCATTTTGGTGAGCTGACCTTATAAATGATGTTCTTCCTGTGATAATCTATGTATAGGTGAAATGCTGGTGGAAAATCTCTTTGGCATTTGAAAACAGTTGTGCACGGAATAAATGGGAGTTGACATGCCTAAGGAGGCTATTCGGTTCTTGTGCTTAGCTTGTTTGTGGTGGTTGGTCGTGTTGTTGCAGAGTACGTAGCTAGCAATAAGGTGACAGATGGCAAAGCATAGCTGGTCTTGAAGGGAGGTTGGGTTGTTGGCATCCAACCTTGCATCGATTGCCCCCAAGGTTGGTTTGCCTACCTTCTGTGAGCTAGGTGCCGAGTGCTAGGAGGGGTAGTTGGCCTCATCTCTCCCTTTCAAGCATTTAAGGGCTAATGGGAGAGGTAATAAAGGAGAGATTTTTTTTTTCCTTTTTTATTATAGAACATTTACCTATCCTTTAATCATATTCAAATGAGTAAATGCTCCTTGGTCAAGTAAATATCCTTTGTCGTTAAATCAAGTAGTTAATTAGCCATTAATGTTACTACTACCTCATCATGGTACCAGCAAATTTTTATAGCAACAAAAGACTACTGTAAATCATCAAAAATCTACAACAAATCTAAAAAATTGTTATCTGTGCGGCCGATTGCTAGTGTGAAAATCCGAATAGATATTTACAGATAATAGACTCCTGTGAAAATCATCCAAAAACCTACATGGCTGCAAGTACAGCTGAGTTCTAGTGCAGCCATCTGTACCACTAGCAAGTCACACAGCATTCTTCTCCAACGGATGTCTAAGAATGCTGAATTAGTCAGAATGTAAATCTTCTGCGAAACCATCATCATCTTGTATCTAATGGTAGCATGATGCGGTTCATCAGACTATCCAGAGCACTGGAATTGCCTGTGTCGAAGCCCGGAACTTCACCCAGCAACCGCCGGTTCTCTTCCTCCTCTTCTCCCACCTCCCATGGATGACCCCCATTCCTCCTCAATGCTTCCAGCTCCATTGCCACCTCCTTCATCACCGGCCTGTCATCCCCCCTCAGTTTCAAGCATCTCCTCGCAAGCTCGGCAACAGCTTCCACCTCCTCCGACCTCCCTTCACTTGCCACCCTCTCCTCCAAAATCTCCTGCAACCGATTCTCCTTCACATAAGAAACAAAATACATTGCCAAATTCCTCTCCTTTTCCGACCTCTCCAAAGAGAGTGGCATTTTCCCAGTCAACAGCTCCACCAGCACTACCCCAAAACTGTAGACATCGCTCTTCTCTGATAGTTGGCTGCTGTGGAAGTACTCAGGATCCAAGTAGCCCAAAGTCCCTTGCACCAGTGTAGTCAGCTGAGCATGATCTAGAGGAACCAACCTCGATGCTCCGAAATCAGACACTTTGGCAGTGTAATTATCATCTAAAAGTATGTTGGTAGACTTGATATCTCGATGGATGATCGGCACTGATGCTGCTGAATGGAGATACGCAAGCGCACCAGCCGTTTCTGCAGCAATCCTCAATCGATTCTCCCACGAGAACGAGCCTCTCGGGCCTTCTTCGCAGTGAATGTGATCGAAGAGGGTGCCGTTGGTGACGAATTCATAGACTAGCATTGGAACCTGAGTCTCCAAACAGCAGCCCAAGAGCTTCACAACATTCTTGTGGTTGATCTGGGACAAGATCACAACCTCGTTTATGAACTGTTCGATCTGGGTCTCGTCGACAATCTTCGATTTCTTGATGGCGACGACGCGGTTGTCAGGCAAGAAGCCTCTGTAGACTGTGCCGTAGCCGCCCTTCCCGAGGATTCGAGTTTCATGGTAGTTGTTGGTTGCTCGTTTGAGCTCGTCGGCCGTGAAGATCTTGGCTGTTTCGACGGTGGCTTCGCGGGAGGAGAGCTGCTGTTGCAAGAGGTAGCCTCCATTTTGTTGGAAGAATTTCTCTCTGAGTTTGATGATCTTTCTCTTCCTCAGTCCCCAGTATAACCAGGAGCTTCCAAGGAGGAGGAGTAGGAGGCCTGATCCGCAGCCTGTACAGGCGTGTTTGGTTGGTGGTTAATGTAGATGCAGACGTTAAAGAAATGTAAATGATTTTATCACAACTGAAGTAATGTAATCGTAGGATAAATAAAAATAAAATAAATAAGATTATTCATAAAATGAATAAAGTCAAAGTAAAACTTAATAATTGTAAATGAGAGTAATGAAAATAAATATAGATAACAATGGAAAAATGATCTCATTATAAGGAATAAGGAAAATTAAATAAACGTCTAGTCAACTAAGGGGCAGATTAGTTGATTCTAATGGAATTGTCAAGGATTCCAAGGAGAAAAAATATATTTTTTAAGGGCTGATTTAGCATTTATTTATATAATAATATTATTTTTGTATTAATTATCTATATTTTTTAATCGTTACTCCAATGTAGTTCATTTAGCTTATAACTGACATCATTTTATATATTAATAGCATCATTCTCATTTCTTTATAGTACTATCCAACTAACCAATCACCTCTTAAATTGAAAAAATATTTTTTGCAATCAGGGCATGTTTAATAATGAATGAAAAGGGGGGAAATAAAGAAGAAAATTAAATTTAGATAAAAAAAATAGAATTAATGCGAGGGAATGCAAATAATGAAGTGAATAGAAGCAAAATACATAGACTTTTTAAAGGATAATAAGATAAATAAACATAACATCAATTAAAAGAAGAAAAGGAGAGGTGATTCCTTCTCCGTTCCTTATTGCCAAACGAGGCTTCAACAACATGATATTAAGTGAATAACAATCACCACCAAATATGCAAGGATTGATAAGTTATTTGGGCCTAATTGATCAAAAAATGGGCCTGGCTATCTGGACTGAATGCAATTCGGGTGCATCGTCTGATTATATGTGGGACCCACTAAATCAACGGTCAGGAATTGCTGAATTCTTACCTAGTGTGACCTTAATCGCTGGAAAATTCCCATCGGATGATGCAGCCGCGAAGATGGACGTGCAGCCAGTTCCATTTTTTCTACCGTCTCCTGTCGTCCCAAACGGGCATTGACAACAATAGCTTCCAGCCGAATTCTTGCAGGCCGAAGGTGAAATGCATGGATTCTTCGTTGGGTCTTCACATTCATCAACATCTGCCCAAGGCATGGTCCACATTCAATCAAAACCGCTTATTAGTATTCGTAGATAATAGATATTCATGAGCTGTACACGTATGGAACACGTGAATTTAATCAAGAAAATGTTGAGGGGGAAGAATAAGACAATGACATCAGTTTTCTCTACATATGGTCAGTTTTTTCAACTAACAATCAGCCCCACAAAAGAGGGTTCACACAATTGATAACTCTCAAACCTTGAAAAGAGAATGGCATTACTTCACATTAAAGGACATAATTTTAGAAGGCTTAAATCAATATGATGGTCCATTTTGACTAAATAGATGGACTTTATGAATATATATATATATAATATCTTTCCCAAGTCAAGACAACGCCTAATAATAGCATAGGCTTAGTAGTCGTAATTTCAACCGACCTTTCATCTCAAATAGTGGTATGATAATATTTTAAAATGAAACCACCTAGAAAAATGCCTCCTCACAAAGGCCTAGCTAATTGGCTGGGAAAATATAAAAAATTCCGTGAAAAAGATCATTATATATAGATAGAGACGGCATAACAACTTTACTTAATTTTAATTCTAATCTATCTTTTTTATACAAGAGTTATGACTAACATGCTGATAACATTTTTTTTTTCATTTTCTTTTTCCCTGTTTTCCTATCCAACTAATCACCCTAAAATCCTAAATACATGAATAGATTACCTTTACACATCAAAAAACATCCTTCAAATGTCCCGTTGTTACCTCTTATTAGCTCAATTCCAATAACAAAAATTAACAAAATAATTTCTTAGAAAAAATTTTAAAAAAAAATCATTTTCAAGATTAAAAAAAAAAAAAATTCATACCATCGCATCCTTCCGGGAGATAAGGGTTGCCGACGAATCCATCATAGCATTTGCAAAGATATCCATCGTGGTCGGATGAATCAGTGCAGAAGCTGTTCTTGCCACAGACGATGGAAGACTCCTTTCTGGCCGCTTCACAGCTCTCATCCCCAACAGCCCACTCCAACGCCACAGGCAGCGTCTTGTTCCGATCCCTGAAGCTGCTGCCCGAAAGATCAGACGTGTTGAAGCTGAAGTTCTCAGTATCCACCAAGAACGCGTAGCTGCAAGTCCCAGATTCCCCACTGCTTGCGTTGTAGCCATCCATTGCTCCAATGAAGAAACTCTTCTGCCCCTTGGGTATCGATGTTTGGCAACACCCAATTCCATTGCATGAACCATTCATCAGGCTCACGTTGGGACCGCAAAGCGTCGAACACCCACTTGCATAAACATCACGTGAGGGCCCTGAGATGAACGCCGTCACGTCGCAGCCGATCGCCGTGAGCTTATTATTGGTGCTGGAGAACGTGTATGGGCTGTTCTCATCCAAACTCACCCAAGTGGTGGAAGTGGAGGGCGGGGACGCCGGTCCTTGGCGGGAATCACGACAAGCAGAAGCAATTGGACTGGGGATGTAGACCAAACCCTCTGTCGATATATCTAGCACTTCCGCGTCAATCTTGGCTAAGAACGGCTTGGGTGGGGTGAATGAATCCTTGCAATTGATCATGAACTTTTCATCTTTGTAGCAGTTTGGTGATCCAATGCCGAAGGGATATGTGATGTTGACGTTGCCGCACCGGTCCTGGCATCCCGGCGGCACCGAAGATGCTGCTGCTGCTGTTAGCCACAGCAATATGTGCAATATCATCTTCTCTGATTCTTCCTGAGGTAGGTGGAGGAGGCAAGTTGCTTGAGGATTGCAATGGAAGCAGCCCAGACAATGTTGGTGAATATAAGCAGGCTTCAATGGGCTGTTAATGAAATGGGCTTTTTGGGCCCATTCAAAACTCACCCCTGGACTCCCATTTGATCCCTGCACATTATTTGGTAGTCCATTTCCAAATGCATGAATGAAGATGTTGGGAAGACTGGATCAACGGCTGAGATTGGTTCATGCGACTGCAGAAAATGGTCTTAGAAAATGGGTGGGCCTTAAAGGCCCATTGGGTCACCCTTGTGGGACCCGTTTGAAATAAATGTCTTTGTTGGAGTGATGCAGACATCAATAGATGAGACTTTTGTAGGCGCAGGTCGAACACGGCAGCGACAGTTGAAAACCAACGGTCCAGATGCGACATTTGAGAGAGAAAGACCGCCACCGTGTCTTCTAGAAGAACGTGAGTCGCCTTGGTAGGTCCACGTGCAACGAATCGCTGGATTATCTACACGTGGCTTCTGTTGGCATGGCACACGTGTGAGACATCTGTGAGGTGCATCATGCTCTGTCGCCTGGCTTAATATATTCGGGCACGCGTATCGTCCGAATAAACGAAAGATGCACGGTTCTGAAATCCTGGCCGTAGATCCGGTGAGAGCGGGTGCTGGAATAATACTCTGCTCTGTGCATGGAGATGCTTGGCCCAACTGTGGGTAATTGCAAGACTTTCACCCAACGCTATTACCAAAGCCTCGGATCTCTTCCTAAAAAAATTGAGCTGGATTCAAATTAAATTTGTATAGACAATTAGAAAGTTTATACTAAGATAATATTAGCAAATTCCCAATATTTAGATTAATCGGAAATTCAAACTATGCAAATTGCAAATAATGGCTAGACAGATGTTCAAGGCCTGATTTTTTTTCATGATTTATTCCCCAAATATCAGTGGAATGAACATGCAGGAATTACAGGAAGAAGAAATGCAGCCCTCATTAAAGAGCTTCAGCCGGTATTTTAAAAATCTGAAGACCTATTTTTATCTCTTAATTATTAAATGATTATATATTCCAAACCAGTGTTTTTAGAACTGGATCAGACCAGCTGGTCAAACCAGTTCGACTAGACCGATCTAGCCTAATTCAAAAATCCACTAACAAATTTTAAAAAAAATTTAATACTATTAATAAAATAAAAAAATAAATTAAAATAATATAATATTATAACAAAAGATTTATATATTTAGATTAGTATTTATGACTTAGTTTTTTTTAAATTATATTGTATTTTTTAAAATAAAAAAAAGTTTAACCCGTTGAACCGGCCGGTTAGACCATGAATTGAACGCCTAATGCCTGACCCGTTCAACCTCTGGTTTTATTAAAAAAAAGAGGAAGAAAAACTTTCTCCTCCCATTTAATATGATTCAACATTTATTTATCAACCCCACCTACTACGAATAATTCTATTTTTTTGCTTTCAGTACATACGCCTTGAATCATTCATTAACTGCATCTTTTTTTGTTATTTACTATCGTTTCTGTCTTTACTCGGTTCTTTCATTTCCTTTTATCTTTTAAATTTCAATTTTCACCTATTTTCTTTCCCTTTTCCAACCATACAAACAAATTTCATACCGTTGAGCGTCGACAACAAATTTACAATACCAAAAGACGAACAGATAGCCTAAGTTGAACCACATTCCTTTATGCCAAAATAACATTAGCAAAATCCCAACCCCCAGAATTAATTTGAGCTTCTAAATATTTGATGTGAGTTGCAATTAAGCTATGGCCATTCCACATCCAAGGTTTGAAATACAATTCCTTATTCATTCTCTAACTATCGACGGAATATTAAGCATACAACAATGTTACATGGGAAGAAGAAATGCCTCCTCAGCCCCGGAAATTGATTTGTAGCACGTCGTCATTTAGGCTATTGACCGCGCCCGAACTGACAGAGTCGAGTTCTGGAATTTCACCCAGCAAGAGCTCGCGCTCTCTTCCTGATTGGATTGAGCTTCCCATGGATGAATCACGGCCTTCTGCAATGCTTCGAGCTCCGCAGCAACTTCCTTCATTGTGGGCCTCTGCTCCCCCTTGGGTTTCAAGCATCTCTTGGCAACCTCAGCCACCGCTGCAATTTCCTCTATCTTCCCCTCGCTCACTACTGGCTCTTCCAAAATCTAAACTACCCTGTTCTCTTTCACACAAGAAACGAAGTGCATTGCTAAGTTCCTTTCCTTTTCAGTCCTCTCCATTCGAAGCGGCATCTCGCCCGTTAAGAGCTCCACAAGAACTAACCCCAAAGCTATAAACGTCGCTGCTCTTTTCCTATAGATGGCTTGGGTTGAAGTATTCTGGGTCCAAGTAGCCTAATGTCCCTTGCACCAATGTCGTCAGCTGATCATGGTCCAGAGGAATAACCCTCGAAGCTCCGAAATCAGACGCTTTAGCTGTGTAATTGTCATCCAAGAGGATGTTGGTTGATTTTATGTCTCGGTGGATTATCGGCACCCGCCGAGTGGAGATATGCGAGCGCTCCAGCAGTCTCGGCGGCAATCCTCAAGCGGTTCTCCCATGAGATTAAGGCTGTTGCCCCTGTGCCTCCATGAATGTGATCCAATAAGGTGCCATTTGTGACAAATTCATAGATCGGCATTGGCACTTAGTCTCTAGAAGAGCTTCACCACATTCTTATGATTGATCTGTGAGAGGATAACTACCTCA